>JADLSH010000126.1:1200000-1800000 GCA_016169945.1 Trachythela sp. YZ-2020 | reverse complement strand
TTTTTCAAAAGCGTTAAGGTATGTTTTCTTATGTAGTGATATTAACCACACAATTTCGAGTTCCTTATAAACATTTCGCAATTGCTTCCGTATATAACTTCGACGGATTATGAAACAAATGTTTTGCATTTCTTTTTCGGGACTTTTTTTGCGGATATGGAATTTTTTGTTTACTGCTCAACAAAATAAGGAATTTTTCAAGATGTGATATAGAATACTGAATATTTACAAAAAACAACGCAAACTAGAATGAGGAGTTTTATACATTTTTACCCGGCCTTTGGTTATGAGGAATTGCATCGGAGGAACTGCATCATCTTTTTCGCTGTAGAAGCTCCAGGATATAATCTGATGTGTCTTAAATAAGTTTTCGCCAGTGTATTTTTGCTTCTAAAATGCATCTAATGACATGATATCTGGCAACTTTGACAATCAAATCTATTACTGTGCACAAATACAAATTTTCATAATCACAACACCACATTCGCCCACATATCATAACTATTTTTGTGGTTTCTCATGGCATAAACATTGTTACCATTATGTTAGTAACTTTGACCAAATTCTTGCAAACGATGTATTTTTGTATCTTCAATAATCGAATATTATGATATTTATATAGTAAATTTTGATTGCCTTGTTCGTTCTTGTCAGTTTTCGCCTTGAAAAATGTTACCATTTTTCAAACCGCGCCGCCATGCTTACTAACGAAAGTTGTAAATTATTATGTCATTCGTGGGCGTGACACACGTATAGCTGTGGAATAGTCACTGAACCAGTAACATTCTACGGTTATTTAACCTCGGCGGTCCATTGTCGGCCGCGAATTTGAATATATAACTTTTCTGTACAGTTCTCGATAGCCATTCAATCTGAAAGAATTCAATCGTCAGGAGAGTTTGTGGCTATCCATAATTATATATGAACATTTTTACAATCGTACGGTTGTCACGTACATCATGACCAATGTACGGTTTGTCGAACTCTAGAGCATCAACATTATTTCTGTGTTTCAACATTTCATAGTACGCTCCGGAAGGGATGCCGTCGAAAATGTGAAAATGTCGATAATTATGAGCTATCCCTTATAGTGGGTACAAGATATATAAATGAAAGACGCTAATTTTATATTTTCAAAAGGTTGTGTGAACTACAAATGCAGTCATGTGGAAGAAAACATTAACCAACTAAAACGACGTAACCATAGCAAAATTAACCCTATTCGTACCGGCTATATTTGAGGTAAAAACTACCGGGAGTGCGCTGATTGGGCGCACCCTTCATAAGTTCGGCCGATTAATGGTTACAATGCTAAATGTTATATTTTTAGTATTATTAACCTCTATTCTTCTAGAAAATATAAAAATGGCTGATTTTACATCCAAAATATTCTGGTTTGGCCTCTTTCAATATGGCCACCCATCCAAAAATGGTAAATATTGTTGATATTTTGCATAATTATTTTTTTCATATTTAGGTAAAAACATTTTTTGATCTAATGTTATTTGTTCATTTTACATTGATAAGACATACTTTTTACAACATAAAACTATTCATAAAGCTATTTCATACCTCCAATGCCTATGAAAAACCACATGCTTTACTGCCTTTGCACAATTTGTCTCATATTATTTTGGATTTCTGACATTCATGATCACTGATGTTCTCATAATATTCAACAAATCGCATAATTTCTCCAAAAGGAACTTCTGCTGTAATTCTTGCCCCTTTCGATGGTGTTTTTCCTCTCGTAAGGTATACAATAAAGTCAACAAATATATCTGATCACAGACTGAATTACTATAAAAGCAGTGCTAATACAGTTTATTTCACTATTTGGTCATTATATTATGTGTTACACGACGTATAATTCATGTAGGATACGAGCCTGCAGTATTTTCTCGAAGAACAATGTTTTCACAACTGTTTACTTTCAAAATATTGACCAATATGCTGTACAAATATGTGGATTGATGGAAAAGATTTGTTGCAAATTATGTGATATGACATGCAATTTATTGGTGAAATATGACTGTTTGGAGATCTCCCAAATCAAGGAGAGTTTTTACCTGAAAGGTACAAAGAAAGAGATGTATTTTGTATATTTTTACTCTATACAAACAATATAAATTTGTATATATTATATGAAAATATATTATATATAACACATTATATTACATTTTAGAATATATTATGCATTTGTTACTTTGAAAATCATCCACAATAGTCCACTTTTACAACATTCATATTATAATGTGTCATAAGTGTCCATTTGCAATAAATCCAGCAAAAAAATACCATATAGCACCATGTAAGATTCTGGACACCGACGCCCTGTTTGACAGATGTCGTGAAAGGACCGCACAACTTTTAATTTTCTAAAAAAAATTTTTACAGTTATAACCGCACTAAAAAAAGATTAAAAGTCACTAAAGCTCAGACAAATCGTTCACTTCCCCAGAAATGACGGATAGAAATTTATAAGGGTGCGCTGATTGTGCGCACTCCCGGTATAAATAGGGTTAAAACAATATATTATGTAAACTTGTAGCCTGCCTATATGCCCCAATCCCTGTTGAACGATAGCTGTCTACACACATGTTAATTCAATGATTATAAGAGTTATCAACTTCTCTTATCCTATCCGCAAAATGCCACTTATTTGCAAAATTTGAAAATTATTCATTCTCACGAACATTATATGTAACAAGACGCTCTATTGAGCGTTTAGTCGCTGGGGTAATGATATAGACCTTTTCGAAATTAACACATTTTGACAGTGCATGCTACAGCTATAGGCATTCGGCAAATATTTTTCTGAGTGTGATTGTAACATACTTACACGAGCTTGACAAAAGCCACGTGCGAGCACGCAAATGCATTTGCGATTATCGTCGATTAATTATGATATATGAAAAACAGGTTTATGTACTTTAGTGTAGCATCTTTAGTGTAGGCCTCACCACGAATATGCATAGGTTCATGCGAGGTGAGCGTATTTTGAAATAAAACATGTACTTACCGTAGACATCTTCGCGCTGAAGGTACTTTTTTCTTACACGTAAAGATAATTTAGAAATTGCGACACGAGAAAACCTGAGTACGTTTGCGAGAGTCGCTTTTCAATGTAGATTGCGTAAATGAAACCAACACCATTGGAATCCTTACAAAAATAAGCCTTTTAACAGTGGGTTATGTTGCCGACTAAACATTACAGAATCAAAAATACTAAAAGTTTAATCCCAAACATACCTCCAGTTCAACTCAAACAATCTTTAATATCTTCTTTATTTCTTGGATTTGACAATAGACTTCTCCATTCGAAAATTTACCTTTTTATGTGTTTATTTCTTGTAGAATGTTTTACTCCGATACGACGAGTAGACGTATTTATTTTGAATATTTTTTTATTTATCGGGTATTTTCCAGCACGCATGTGCTTGCCGTAGTTTGACTATAAATGGTTTGCCCAGCCTCGTACCCAGGCGCTTTGGCTTGCTACACGGTTACAAAATAAAATAAACGAATTTCTAAACACCAATTTTACTACTGATATAAAAGGTGTCAATAAATGTATTACTGAATTTCAACACATTTTAACTAATGCATCCAATAAATCTTTGAAAATCAAAATACGAAAAATAACTAATGTAGCTAATAAATAATGGTTCGATAAAGAATGCCGTATTTAAGAGACACGAACTTCGAAAACTTGCAAATCAGAAACACAAAGACCCTGCAAATCTTGATCTAAGAAACGACTATCAAACAGCTCTGAAAATATACCTTTGTATTTCATAAAAACAAGATTAACGAACTTATGCAGGTAACTGATCACGACTCTAAACGGTTTTGGGAATCTCTCCAAAACGCCAATGACAATCTAGAAAGTACTACCAACTTGAATAACTCTCCAACTGAAGGCCAATTGCTCAGACACTTTGAAAAACTCCATTGTAAACACGAGTTATCAAGAAATCATGAAATACTCATTGAAAATCTTAAAGAAAAAGAAAACGACAAAGATCAATATAACTAACTCGACAATGAAATAACTGATCATGAGGTAACGAATGCAGCTAAGAAGATTAAAACAAAAAAAGCTGTATACTCCGATCGAATAAGTAATGAAATAATTAAGTCAAGTGCTGAAATTCTCACAAAGGGCTTTAATAAGATATTCAACATCATATTAAAAAGGCAGATTTGACAATTTTTGTAGTTTTTGAATTGGTGGCGATTTTTGATTAAAAATTTAAGGCTAACCATTTTATTTTTAAACGAAAATTGGCCACTTTTTTAATTTCTGAAAAAAGTTAATGCTAAAAAAAGTAAATTTACTTTTTGTCCATTTTTTGCCACTGTCACAAAATCTTTTAAAAATGCTGAAAATAGCCAAAAAGTAAAGATGTTAGCCTAACTTTTGTTCGAAAGAATGTTAAGGGTCAAAGCCTTTATTTTTTGTAATTTTCAGCCAAAATGGCAAACAAATAAATGGGTTAGCCTTAACCATAGTCTCCTTCGCAGACGTTCTTGTAGCTTCAATTACATTCCATTCCCTGTGTCTTAGGAGCCAATCATCTTCCAGTGGTTCATAGAGTAAGAGCCAAACGGAAGCCGCGTTGTGAAGTTAGCGTCTGGGGAAAGCCCTCAAAGCCTTGCTGAAAAATTGTGCGAGTTATTATTCTGTGAAATTTGTTTAGTTGCAAGGAAATATTTTGAAAATCTGAACCGAGAACATCACGATATTTACGTAGAATACTATTTTAATTATGTTATTGCAGCTTCTGGAAACAATCGGTACAAAGTGCAATAACGTATGTTAATAGGGAAATTTAAAATTTTGTTAACAATGTCCGAAGCAATCGAGAGACTCTCGAGGAGAATGAGCAATTATATTTTCTTGGCGCTAATAGCTTCATATGGCTTTGACCTTTACAAAATTAAAAAATAATACGTTCTTGTTGTATGCTGGGCGTATTTGTGAAAGTATAGCGAAGCTAGACGTTTACGTTTCGGCGAAATTCGTCTCGCCGCAATAATCGTTTTTTGTTTAATACACTATATAAAGTGTCTCAGATCGATCGAAGTGATTGCTCGAATCGGTTTACTTTAAAGCTAACATTTCGCTTATTATATCAGAGTTTTAAAAAAAATTTTGTCGTCTCTCTAAACAAATCTTTATCAAAAGTTAAAATTTCGGCGAAATATATTCGGCATTTGATATCGTCTGGCCTAGTTGCATATACCATCTCAACGTTATATAATATCACTAAGCAGCTTTATATTCTGGTAATGGCGCTTTTATCATCCTGGACATATATTTATTTCATTAATTCTGTTTAGGCGAAATTTTGACCAAAATACAACTGACGACTGCTTTCAAAATATTTATTTATAAATTATAAATTTGCTCAGCTCGGGAATTTACTTTCACTTTTCGAAATTTGGAAGGTTCGCTGTGATTGGTCGACAGTCAAGACTGAGGCTGGTGTTTTTGCCTGTCAAGTCCTTCGGTAGTACATTCCACAGTCTGGTAGATCTATTTAAGTACGACTTCTGGAAGGTGGTAGTCTTGCACCGTGTTGTCACGAACGTCAAATGGTCAGGATCGGATGATCGTGTTTCTCTTCGGTTGTTGGCATTGGCTGGTGAAGGCAGGAAATGTTCATCGATTCTCATAAGTCCGTGGATTAGTTTGTAGTATACCACCATGTCCAAGAATTCATGCCAGTAACTCAATGGAATAAGATCTAATAGTGAAAATCTCTGGCTGTAGTTGGTGTCGCAGCGAAAAGGTAGATCCAACACATACTTGGTCGTGCGTCGTTGAAGACGTCTTTCCGTGTGTTGGATTAGACTGACAGTTTGTGGTGCCCAGATTTGCGATCCGTAGCATAGCTGTGAACGAACGAGAGTCAGGTATAGAGTGAGACGAACTGCGCTGTCCTTGATGTCGAACGTTGATCTTCGAACGTATCCTAGGGTCTTGGAGGCTTTGGCGCACTGATACTCAACATGTTTAGACCAAGTTAGGTCAGATGATATTAGTATTCCAAGATCACGCTCACAGTCCGTGCACGTGCTTCTATGATAGTGTCATGTAGCGTATACGGGTAGATGACTTTGTAGTGCTTACGGGTGACTCTCAACACTTTACATTTTCCTACATTTAACTTCAGGTTCACGTCGATCGAGCTTTCCTCGAAGTTTGAAAGGTCATTCTGCAGAGCGGAAACATCAGAGCTGGAATCGATGGTCTTGAAGATCTTAGAATCATCAGCAAATGTAGCAATCTTTGAGTTACTCACAGCGTTGAAGAGATGATTCTCATACAGCAAGAACAACATCGGACCGAGGATCGACCCCTGTGGCACTCCTGATGTTACTGGAAGTGGTCTCGACGTTGCTCTAAGAACGGTTGTTTGCTGGTATCGATTTTTCAGATAGGAATTGAACCACTCGAGAACGCTCCCTCCAAACCCGAAATCGCGAAGGCGATGTAATAACTCCGCGTGACTTACTTTATCGAACGCCAATATTAATGTAGCAATTTCAGGATCTGGTCTTTTTCAAGAGCTAGGCTAGCCCAGTCCATCAGAATAGACTATCAAAAAACTGGTTCTTGGAACTGGCAAGCTAACTGTCTGCCCTGTCAGCTCAAGTCATATGATCAATTCCACTGATCTGGAAAATACTACTAGGTCTAGTATCTAAAAATGAAGCCGGAAGTCAACCATTAATAAGGGACCGACTGACAACATTTTTAGCATATAATGTTAGAGTAATGTATTGCCTGAAATATATTTGATGTTTCATATGTTAAGATAATGTGACATGCAATCTGGAATTGTTTGAGTTTGAAGACATTTTAAAAAGAAATAGAAAACATTTTCCTGCATAGTTGGTCCCATAGTAATGGCAGATTTTTATTCTCTGGCAATGTATATAATGCAAGGTTGCATTATCCAGTATTATTTCCAGATCAGTGATCAGTTCTTTATAAACGTTCAAAAGCACCAATCTCTATCTTCATGGACTGATGGACAGCGGTGCATGCTCATGAAATTGCATAACACCAGAGAACAATAGTGAGGAATGCTATAATGCACCTTTTTGTCCAACCTGGCCAACCTGAAATTGGATGATTTATATATTACACAGGCTAGCATAGTCATATATTTAAATACACACGTAATTAAACTACATAAACATCAGCCAACACTTTCTTACTAGTGACGGTGCTCTGATATCAAGCATAGTTAATATATTAACTATATATCAAGTCATCAGTAAAACAGTCACTAACACGCATATTTTAAGCACATATTATTGACATATAAAGATAAATTGTTATGCCTCTGAACACTGAAAAAATCTCTGAAATCCTCGTGAAAATCACATACAAGTTGTAATGCGTCAGTCAATTCCAGCTGCGACTATCCCCCCACCGGGACAGTGCGGGACATTTGCATGCTGACTTGTCCCCAGGCACGGGCATTTGCAGCCGCGCGTTCACCCGAGGGCCGGGCATTTGTCAACATCGGGTAATGACCACCGGGCATTTGTCCTTAACGGAGAAAAGACGGGGGTCACGAGTTTTGGAGTTTCCTCTGTGTAGCTTTCTATGTAGGCGGCAACAGCGTTTTGATAAGAATTCCAGGGAATAAGTTTTATTGTGTAACGCAACGTACTTGCTTAAGCTCTCTAACTATAGAAATGGCATTAACCGTTGATGCATTCCTGTCTTTTATAATATGTGTATAAAAGTTAGTTTATATTATCATTCGTTTTCAGAAGTAAAAGTTAGAATGTTTGAGAATTCTTCGTTCCATGACTCACATTATTTTTCTTAATTTAATAATGTTTTACAACAAAAAATATTCAGTAGAGGCCTAAACGGTAGATAGCGAGTAGCAAGTGTGCCATAGCCTTTCATTGATGTTTTCATCTCAACACGATGGTTTTCTTTCTTTTATCAAAAAATCCAAAAGCGTACAAGGAAATGAGGTAATAATTGGTAAAACGCATGTGATTTAGTACAATGTCAAAGCATATTTAACGTTTCCATCATAAAATCTTGCCTGATTTGTCAGCCCGGGGGTGGGACATTTGTTTTACTCTTTTTTCCCCGGGGTGGGGCATTGTGTCTTCTTTTTTGCCCTACCCCCGGGTATTTGCACGAAAAAATTAAAAATTTACCAATGCCCGGGGGTTAGCTCGCAGCTGGAATTGACTGATGCATAAATGTTTCATAGCAAGGCAGGTATGAAATTTATATGTGTGATTTATAAATTCACCACTCTATTAAATATAGACAAATATTTGTGTAAACTAATAAACATAAACGAGGGCCAAGGGTGCCTTTGTACGTTATATAAATATTAAACATAATCTACGCAACACAAGGCGTATTTCCCCCGAAATATTTACACGGCGTATTACTAGTGCACAATGCATGTTTTATCACAGTTTATTTTGCAAAAAAACAATGCCTACCTTAGGTTGACAAAAAAGTGCAAATCGTATTAATATTTGTATATATCTTGACCATTCGTGAACGTTCACTCCTGGCATAAAAATACCTAATTATTATAATTATTCCAAAATGGAATAAATTGGAATAATAATGTTCTTTCCCATCAACCAATAAGATTGCAGAACGGACCACCCGGAGCCAGGGCTATTGCCCGCCATCCCAATAACAAAAAAGGGAAATGCCCTGGGAACGAGGTTGGGAGATTAGCTGTTACGTTTTGGCCATTTTTGGCCACTTTTTGAGATTTTGAAAATGTGGCCAAAAATAAACGGGTTAACCTTAACCTTTGCTCGAAAAAAGTTAAGGAGTCAACTTTACTTTTTACCATTTTCAGCCGCTTTTTGAGTTTTTGTAAAAGTGGCCAAAAAGTAAAGGGGTTAGCCTAAACTTTTGGTCGAAAAAAAGTTACTTTTTTGGTCACTTTTTGGCCATTTTCAGCCACTAGCTTTTTGAGATTTTCAAAATGTGGCCAAAAATGAAGGGGTTACCGTTAACCTTTGCTCGAGAAAAGTTAAGGAGCCAGCTTTACTTTTTGGTTATTTTCGGCCAGTTTTTAAGTTTTGAAAAAGTGGCCAAAAAGTAATAGGGTTAGCGTTAACCTTTGCTCGAAAAAAGTTAAGTTCCGAGATTGAAACAGAAATTATAGAGTTCAACTATTTGATCATGGCTCCTGAGTATAATTGCTTTGTAAGTATGAAAAAATGGTACGCAGTTGCACCATAATGACAAGATTGATATAAAAATCAATATAATTCTTATAATGGTTTATGGTAACATGTAAACGGAGTCTAATTTTGATCAAAAGGCATACAAGTTGAGTGGGTCAGTTCTCTTAACTCCTTCAAGATTAATATTCTTGGGTCGTAATATATATGAAAATATATTAAAATAAAAATTATATAGGTAATATCATAAGTACTTGACTGCCTAACGCAGTGTGGGGTATATTGGGTTTGCCAGCGACACACACATTTTCATTTTGACCCATTCAAACAAAAAATAAGTAAAACATTAATAACAAATCAAGCAAGTATATCGGTAAGGAAAACTTGTGGCAATATAAGTGATTCGGTTTCGCGCAACTTGAAACGGAACAAAATTAGAAAACTGCACTTAGACGATATTTTGTTTGCTAAATTAATGGGTTCTTTAAAGTTACAAAAAAGTGCTTCTCCCCTGAGTTCGAAAAATCCTAAGAGAAAGGTTAGCTGGACATTTTCTGTCTAGCTATCAGTCATTTTGTGTCACGATGGCAAACGTTTATAGACGAATTTTTCGCACATGTTACGGCAGCAAACTTTTCATTCTACGCGCTGCCCGCACTCACCTGTGGTCTTCGCGAATTCTAATACCGCACGAAATTAAGAACAGTACAAGAAAGGTATAAGTACTTATAAATTTACTTACATAATATTTACTATATTTGTATGCATAATATTAGGCGTATTAGTATATATTTTCATTTTGATCTGTTCAAAGTAAAAATCTATTTTTAAACAGAGGTATTAATAACAAATTAAATTATTTAACTAATTAGGGTGTGGTCACCCAATAGGTCCTTTGCGGGACACTTTAATTTGCAGGCATATTTAATTTGCTCCATTGTCTTTTCATTGTTTTGAAAATTCCACTGTTCTCCATGCATACATGATACATATTGATGGTTTTCATGTGACGTCAAAACGGCCATGCGGGTGGACAACTTCATAGACCCGATGTTTATCTGAGCAAATTGAAATATATTTTTCCACCAACAAGGGCAGACGTGAAAACCACCAATACTTTACAGCTAACACTTAGGGTTAGTTTTTGGGAGGAGTGGAAAACTGGAGGACCCGGAAATCTCGAAGCACAGGAGAGAACCAACCAAACTATTTTTGGTGTTCACGTTACGTCATTGACGCTATGTTGGATAAATTTGGCAGAGGCTTTTGGTTGTTTGCAATTCAAATTTCATCCAACATGGAAAAATCTGTTTGTTTTTTAAATCCGCCGAGATTGGTTGCACACCACCTATATATACTTAAACAAGTTTCAAGCACAAGAAAGCTACTAAGCCTAAGTAAATACCTTAAATAACTAACCTCACTCGCACATAAGTGGCAGTGCACTAACCGCTTTCGCCACTCGTGCTCCCTGTCTATTTGTAAAGTTTATAAAAAAATAGAAAGTTTTAAATATAAATACTTTAATATTTGGGCAGTTGTTCTCTGATACAGTCCAATATCTGAAGCATTGATTTCTGAAGTGCCATCCTTCTACGAAACCATCTCACCACAGGCCACAGCATTCTTCTTGACTGAATGTCTCTTGGCAGCAATCAGGTCAGCCAGAGTAGAAGGGAAGTGTGGCGTTTTATCTTCCACATCCACCACACACACTGATGACAAGGGGCGTAAACAATCCATGTTCGATCTCAATCACACTTTGGTTGTACTTGCGTTTTTTTCTGTCTCTCATCGGAGTGGAGAATTCAACATTTTTTGCTTTCACTAAAACGACAAATTAAAAAAAAGAAGCTCCAAAACACACTAAATAGTTTATATATAAAAACATTTCTCTACAGTACTCGGGGCCTCTTTTAAGAATTCCTCAGTTGCTGAAATATGAATATTTTACATAGAAATGATAAGTACATACCTCAATTCAGTCCTTGAGTTTCGCTTGGGGATAAACTTGGGGATTCTCCGTACTTGACTTAGCTTACGGCCACGAGGTACTAAATAAATAAACTTAGCTCTAAAATATGTTGACAACTTTTTTCAACATTTATCTACCAATTTAAGCTAAACATAACAAAGCACGTACAAAGACTTAACAAGACGTACAAAAGTCACAAATATACGATATTACAGCGAAGCGACTTGCGGTCGTCAACTTCGAGAAGTAGTTTCAAGCACTTGTTTCGCTAAAAGACAAACATTTTACACAAAATAGAAAGTACATACCTCAGTGCTGCCTTTAATGTTGAAAATTCAACATTTCTTGTTAAATTTTGCTTTAAAATCTAGTTTAGCTCGCTCAACTTGACGCCCCAAGATGAAATGCATATAAATCTTGAATTTCGTCACATCAAAATAGGTCACATGATAAGGAATGGCCATTCCTATTGGACGAAACGAGCTCCTATGAAATTGAGCTGAATTTCAATTAGTTAAATAATTTGTGAAATATTAAAAACGAATGCTGAAAACCTGATTAAATCATTACACCGAGTTCTTTTCAAAAATTCTAGGTTGATACAAATATTATCAGTTACTATAATGTTTCCCTGCTTAATTCAAGTCGGATAATTTTAATTTGCTTTATTTTGGATAAAGGTTGCTTAATATCTTTCCAGATTTCTTTTGATCTATTATTATTAAAGGAGAAAAAGTTCTGATAATAGTCCCTTTTACTTATATTCATGAGATATTTAAGTTTATTTCTGTAGTACTTGCATTTTATACGGTAATATTGTTTCTTAGTTTCTTTTTTATTGATTTTCTAATTACTGTGGTAGTCCATGGTTTGTCTTTAAATTTTATTTCCTTTTTGAAAAACGTTTCAGTGGAACGTGTTTGTCAACAATCTTAGATATACTGGAATAAAATGAGTGGAACATGTCACTCTCATCAGAGAAATTGTCCAGAATACCTTCCCAGGATAAAGGTTATATTTCTTTGGAAACTTAGAGAATTTATAGTAACTAATAGAAAATTTGGTAGGTGATCTATGATGTCATAAGTAATAATTCCACCAATTATGCGACGTTTAGCAAAGTTAAAAAAGATATTGTCAAGTAAAGTGGTCCAATTATCGAATGATCAGCTTCAACACAACCTAAAGTGAGGTCACTTATAAAAAATTCAAATTCATTCTTATGTAAAACCCCAAACCGCCAGCATTTGTTAATGTGTGAAAGAAAATAAATTCATCGTTAGGAAGTGATGTATAGCTTCTCGAATTTGAGTCTATATCCTAATTTTCTTCAGCCACATTTAGAGTCACTTATACCCACTTAGGACTTACACTCATTTAGGGTCTAAGTGATTAGTGTACTAACTTTGTCTAAGTGTGCCTAAGTGTACTTAACTTATCTATGTGCCTATGAGTCAAAGCCAATGTATAAGTGAGTCTAAGTGAGCTTAAGTTGGTGTAAGCGAGTCTAACTGGGTGAAAGAGGGTCTTAGTGTACCTAAGTGGGTGTATATAAGTGTCCAGTACAGGGGTCGGTTGTACGAACGCCGTTTAGCTTAAACGGTGGATAAGCCAAAATTAAATAACACTATCGCGCATTTTGTGAATGACTGAACTTAAATCTTATGCACTTAATATGTAGTTGCAAATATAGTTGTTCTATTCAAGTTTAACAAATTTAGCCTGGTTGTTCGATCAATGTATAGAATTGAACGATATTTTCGATCTATCCACCGGATAGGCTAAACGGGCTTCGTACAACCGACCCCAGATATAGTTTGTTTAATTTAGGTTTCTTCCTGTAGCAACACTCGAGGATGACCCTTACTGGACCTCTAGGTAGAACAGTTTAGGGTTTGTTTTAATAGTATTTTTGGCCTGTTCAAAGAATGTTTATAAGAAGACCAACATTTAGTTCGGGTTGTAATCACAAAAGTAGAAAGCCCGCAATGTTTCTGGGTACAACACGCAGATAGTGGAAGTGATATCGAACAAATGATGGAAAGATTGAGAACTCGTCTAGCTACTAATCCTCCCGAACCAAGCTCTTACATGCCGAGCAGAGAATTATGCGCTGCTTTGTTCACTGATAAGTCAGGGAACTTAGTAAGTCAGGGAACTTCATACATGGCCGGATTTTGAGGGGAGGTGCGGGGAGGTGTGGGGAGGGGTGCACCTCTCCTGGGATCGTTTTGCACCTTCCCTGAGAATTTTGGCACCTCCCCTAAAAATTCATGCACCTCCCTTGTTGAGTGGAATGATGGATCAAAGTCAAAATTTAATGTTGAATAATAACAGAACCATTACAACCAACTTGCCAAGTTTGATGAAACACAATTTCAATTGGACGAGTCATACAATCATAATGCATAAATACATACATTGCACGATAAAGTCACATTATTTTATTTCAGAGGGGTACGCCTGAACCTTGGAGCTCGGACGCGGCACCTCCCTTAAAAAGTCTTCCACCTCCCACAGCATGTACGCCAAAATCCGGGCTTGATTTTATATATTTAGCTCTGGTAAAACGAGAATGAGAGTGGATGAGAGTTAGCAAGCGAGAGTTTACATCAGAGTTTAATCAACGCTCATGCCCCGGTCAAACGAGAACAACTTGCATGAGAAGAGTTGACTGGATATTACCGGGCGTACCGGTTAATCGAGCAAACTCTCGTCAACTCTCATTAATTTTGACTTGGTTGGTTGATAAAACTGTGGCGGTCAAACGAGAATGAGAGTTGAAACTTTCATTGACTCCCATCATGATCAACTCTCCTTTTCGTTTCAGAGAAAACCGAAATGTCAGACAAGAAAACTTTTGTAATTATATTGCGATTATGTAATTATGCAAGAACAAAAATAGGCAAAATGTTTAAACGTGGATTCAAACAAGTTAACACTACCATCTTCTTTTCTAAAAGCGTATCTTATAATTACGTAGGTTCCCTCTATAAGCATATCATGCTTTGGAACAAATGTAAAGTTAATACTATAATGTTTAAACAAGGAAGCTTTTAGTTCTATATTTTGTCCTTCTTAATAATTACTAGTACCTCCCATGGTTAGTTGCTTGAAATTCTCTACCTCTAACGTTACTACGAAGGTCCAAAATTTCTTAAAGTTGCTATAACTAAAAAAATGTTGAGTGAAACGCGAAAAGTTAGTACTTAAGCGTTGCCGGGCGGTACATTTACCGGCCTGTTAAGCCAAGTCGAAATCTTCGCGCAGACATACGGTGTTGAGAAGGTATACAGTAAGGGATTGATTGCTGAGTTTATAGGTAATACAAACACAGCTATCCAGGCGTAAACCTGCTTTGACGGATCATGTAGATTCCCCGTTAATGCCAGGATACTGACAATGATGACAGGAAACCAGCAGGCGAAATCTGTCAATATGATAAACATCATTCGTTTGGCAAGTGCCGAGTGTTGATTCATTCTTGTAGATCTTACCTATTTGGATAAAAATTAAATTAATTTAATTTCCAATATATGGGATTTAATTAGATTTTTTAAGCAGAGCGTACACGCTACGACTTTAGTCGGCTGATTTATGGTTTAGGTGCACGATATTTGTATAGAGGTTTTGCACATCACGTGACTAAATTCTAAAATCTTTAACGTGCAACCTATAAAGCTGGCTGTTTAACATGGTTTGTATGTCATTATAACAAGTATTATAATAATAATAATGTTTAATGTTTGCCACATAAAGGTATGACAATAGCCTTCCCCCCCAAAAAAACAGGCTACAATAAATATATCTTTATATTCAGGCAAGGAAGCCCAAAAGAAACCACAAAGCATATAAATTGAGGGCTGCCTTTTTACAATCTGATAAGTTATCTTATGAAATATCGAAAACAATGAATTAAACATAATTAAAACATGCCTAACGTAATAATTGTGTATTGGAATTACGATCTATGATTTGAGCAAATATTAAGTGACGAACACAATTGAATATTATTGTTGTAGGCAAGGAATAGTTTAGAGATCATCATGGCCGTAACATGCATGGATGTCTCCCCAGTGCCGGTGTCACGTATCAATGAAAAGGAAACATAACGACACCAAAGAGTATGACTACTGATTTAGTAAATACTTCTTCATTCTATTCCTGAAGTAACCGAAAGTCTCTACCATTTTATATCTTCTGGAAGTGAATTCCGCAGTTTAGGGCCTTGGAAAAGAATTGTGTGTTGTTTTGTTGGTTTAAACCTCTATAGGAAATAGTATGGTTTCGAATGCAATTTGGATAAAACATGCACGAGTGAGCTGTTCAAACTTCAAAGAATCAAAATAGCACGCGTGCGAAGGACGAGTGCTACTTGAGGTCTTTGAAAAACTCACGAGCACATGTTTTATCCAAATTTTACGAGAAACCATGCTGTTACTTATTAATTATATACATAAAATGTTCGAGACAACTATACTTAACAAGTTTTGTCGAGCCGCCCACTGATAAAATATTCGCTGCTTCGTATTTCCTTTTTGTGAATCAGCAGCAATTTGAAAGTGTCACTAAACATACACTTTAAATTAAAGTCTTTTTATTTTCGAATAATGGCCAGAACTCGTCTCTCACTTTATGTTGCTCGGCCGCCATATTTGTTTTGTTTTGGAGCAATCTGCGGCCGGAAACTGCCTAAGCTGATTGGTTGATTTTAAGCATGCTTGTTTTTTAGATTTTGCCGAGTTAAACGAGGAAAAGTGCAGAGAGGTAAGGACGTTAACGCTCTTGCATAGGCAATAAAGCGATAGAGGTTGTCATGCAATCATGCAAAAATTATTGGTGTTATAGTTAGTAGTGAGTAGTGATTGTAAATGGAAAATGCATGTTTATAGCATTGTATCGAAGGCTAGTAAGCACCCATATTTGATTACGCAATTAAGAAGAGCGTAAGTTCCTGTAAAAGACAACATTTTTACTGGAAAAAATACTGTGCCTATATTCGCTTATTACTAGAATATGCCTCGCCTGTTTTCCACGTTTCATTGTCCCAGTATTTAAATTCAGAAATTCAACGGATTCAAAGATGGTGTTTAAAAAAGATTTTTCCTGACGTCCCTTGTGAACATGCACTTAAATTGTCCAACTTTGAAACCTTACAAGATGGCAGGGCACTGACATGTAAAAAGTATTCCAAGCATATTCACACGCTAATCATAAATTACATAATTAATTCCTTAATAGAACTCATGTCCACACTCCTTTATAATAGCAAATGGTGCTACATTTTAATTGATTGGATCATGAATTCATGATATTAGGATTTTAGAATATAACAGATTTTTAACATTAATAATATTATGTAAATATTCGTAAACAATTCAGTTGGCTTTTGTAAACTGCATTTACGAATATATTAAACTCGTTCTATTCTATCCCACTCGTTCTATCCCATCCCGTTCCGTCCATTCCATTCCATTCCATTCTTCAGCCGGCCTTAAAATCTATCAATTAAGCAGAAACACTCAAAATAGAAGTAGAAATCTTACCGCTCTGGCTGACTTTACCACCGTGCGATACATAGACACATACGCCAGGAGTATGAAGAGGAATGAAACACCATTGAGAGCGACGAATACGAAAACGGAATACTCCCAACCAGATGGGCGATCGCTTGATAACTGCAGTGGTAAACACACAGCTGAACGACCGAAGAAATGCACATCACGCTCATAGTCGTAGAAGTATGCATCGTAGAATAGCGGTGCTATGGAGAGACAGAATCCTAGAATCCAAACCACGAACATGATGATTGAGGCTGTCTTCATAGACCATCGTTGGAACCGAAACGGGAAGGCGATACAGACCAAACGATCAAGTGTTACCACCGTCAAGGTTAATACTGAGACCTCACTCGAAACAATCGATATCACTCCAGCAATTATACATAGATCACTGGAACGCCAGGCTGCATCATGTTTAAAGTAAACCCCGTCCAATTGGGTGCCTTTATAAGCGATGATTAACATGTATACTCCCATTAAGAGGTCAGCAACGGCAAGATTAGTCAAGAGAAATGAATTCACTTTGTTCATATCTTTAGCAATAGATCGCCATATTATGACTATAAGGTTTCCGGCCAAAGCCATAATGCCTAGAATCCAAATGGAGTACTTTAGAACGGTATTCTTTAAAAGTTCATCACAACTTGAGAACTCGTCTTGAACGTTGGAAACACATGTGACACTTGGGTTGGTTTTCTCTGCAGAACAGCAAAGAATGGAGTAGTCTACTTTCCTATGAAAAAGGAGAAAAGAGTTGCAAGATCGTGCTAGTGTTAAGGGAATCATAGGAATTTTCATCGATTTGAATTTATTAGCTATGAATTTACCTGGGGCTGGTTGAACGAAGGCTTGATACCTCTATCCTACAGTGATTTTTATTTTGAGCTTTCTAAAAATGACCGTTGATTTGTATATCAATATGTCCCAGATCTCACGGCCTTCCAACAACCAGCCCCAGAAGTGAAAGATTTTCAATATGGCCTTTCCCATTGATTACCATTGTAGTAATCAGGTTTGTGAGGGTGCGAGTTTTTCGGCCAAAACATCTTTTGCGAACTTAACGCTGCTAATAGCTACGCGGGTTTTCTCCCACAAGGGGAAGTTATAATTGGTAATTTGATTCTATAAGAGAGTTTATTTATGAAAAACACGTTGGAAAGTCCTATCAAACTACATAGAAAACAAGGTACTCACAGGTGACGTAAGGACACGAGATCTTGAAATAGATTGTCAGGAAAGGTTTGAAGTTTATTTTCTGACAAATCCCTAAAAGAGAAAATAAAATATTATTGAGAATATCACTGTTGAATTAATGAAAAATATTTCATATAAGTAATAACACCTCCGAATAATAACACCTTGAAAATTCAAGATATAAAATGAGTTGAACATATTTTAAGTTTACAATATCGCTTCTATTCGCCAAGTGTATCTTTTTGGTAGTGGCATTCATATATGCTAATTCTCCTTATTCAATATCTTGACACCATCCAGTCTTGTGACGATTTCTTCTATGGTCGGCATAAGGAAATCTTCACGCTTGATCGCATTATTAAGATGTTTTGGATCAAGACAGATACGGATCTTGGGATTTTTATCTGCTCCGGACACTGGCTGACGCACATGCTAGATAACCAATCGGTAGGCTATAATCTACGTTTGTAATGATGTCGTATTTTACTATCTGATCAAGTTTCTCCTGAACTAAGTCTTTCAGTGCGACAACGAAGACGACGAGGTGGGTGGACCACAGGTCGTACAGTGATATCAGTCACAACAGTGTATTATCCTTCTGACTTGCCAAGACCGTCAAATACATCCTTAAAATCCTCCAATTGAGGTTAAAATCCTTCCTTCAGCACATTTACACGGGCTGTCATGTGGGAGTCGCGGATCTGTATCAGATTCATGTCAACCGTGGTTTGTTTGCAGAGTATTGGCTCGTATTCGCCTTTTATTACGTTGACAACAATCATGTGTGTCTGACATGCACGATTTACGGGCTCGAAACTCTATGGGCTGTTCGTATCCATTCGCTAATATAAGAAGTGAGTGCTTTGTTTTATTCCGGTGCTTCAAAGGTACTAGATTACACTCTGCCCCAGTGTCTATAAGAAATTGGATGTCCACGCTTGTACCACTCGATTCGCTTTCTACGGTTAAGGTCACAGTTTACCCATTCTCACGGACATTGCTTCTATAGTATCGCTGCACCTTCTGTACAGCTGCAACTTTATTCTTAGCTTGGTACTTAAGAGCAAAGCGATTTCTTACACTACATTTCCTGCATACCTGACCATATGCTGGGCACGTGCGTTTGTGGTGATCACGACCACAGTATTTACAATCCTTTATTAAAGTCGAATAGCGGCCATCTTTGTGTTGTTGCTCGTCTTCCTTTGAGTTATTAAATTTGGATTGTTTCTCTTGGACAGCATGCACTCCAGCTTCCAAGTCCATCTCTTTCATTTGAGTGGCTGTGCTCTTAGCATCTCTTGCTTTATCTAGTTCTTGCTCAAGGGTAAGGTTATTGTCTCGAAGACGCCTTTCACATACCTTTGCATCTCGAATACCAGTAATGAGACGGTCACGAAGTAATTGATCTGGTGTAAGGCACAGTTCACTGGAATATGTCGAACCTGTTTGATCACGTGTAAATAAACGGAAACGTTCATAAGTAACATTCTTCCTTCGAATACAATAATCTTCAAAATGCTTTAGGACTACATCAATTTTCTTACAGTCGCCTTCATTAGACCGAACAAATGTGCGAAAAACCTTATTTTCCTCCTTTCTTATTACTGACAACAGTGTTGGTACCTGTCTTTGTTCATCTTCTTTATCTAAATTTCTCTTTTTTTTGTGACAGGTCCCGAAAAGGAAAGATTAAAGGATAAAATTATCATTGTTGTTAGCCTCCTCCGCAGGCATCTCTCGAATCCCCGGGGTAGGTTGCGCCAGGTAGAAAGTCGGGGAGATGCCTGCCAAAACCCGACATGGTTGAGCCGGTTTGCGCATCTTGCTTGCGCAGCGATTTTTGTCTTCAGGGTAGGTACGTGGGGATAATTTTGAAATTCAAAATGGCCGATTGCATGGAGTGGATAATTTATTTTATCTTTAAGTTCAGCTTTTTTGGACAATTTAAACTTGTTAAAAAAGACTTGGTTGAGGTTTTAAAAGTTTTAGAATGTTTGTCGGTAATTTTTCGTGTACTGTATATGCATGCTATATATATTTGATGCTGTAAATGTTTTAAACCATTAAATTTTAAATTTTTTATGAATCACATAATTATATAGTTAGTGCCATATATATTAAAAACCCTACTCTGTCAGTCTGTCTACTCTGATTGCTTCATATACATAGTAACCAATTCAAACCACAAGGGGAATTTTATATTTTTCTTTCTTTCTATTTGCATGGCAGGCACAATTTCTTATAGTATCATTTGCTATGTTACCCTATGTACAGTTTTTGGTTTCTAAGAAGATGGAAAGTGGGTTATTAAATTCATTATTAAAATGAAAGTATCATAGTACAACTGTACAACTCAATATAATGTGTGCCTGATTTAGTATTAGAGGACACCAGGACAGTTTCCAAATGTAAGAAATGAGGACAAAATTGTGCTATCTAGCATGTCAATTTTAATAACAAGAAATCGATTCAAATAAAAATATATTTTTGACAACAAATAAGAGCCATAATACCAGCAGAGAAAAACCTTGTCTGATATTTGTTGCCAAATAGCTAAATCTGGCAAGATCCAAGCAAGATCCTAGCCAACATGGCCATAATGAAATTTCTGTTCAGCATATAGCCTGCACCATATTTTAACACATGGGCATGCAACCATTGAAATTGAAAACATTGATCTAGCTATTATAAACAGCCAGGTGGGTATAAAAGTTGTATGACCTACCTTACAACAGGCAGTACTAAATTAATAGTAAGCTTTAATTGGGTCTTTAGGATTAAACTACCAATTTTGAGCCATTTATCTGGAAGTTAGTGAAATTCATCTAGAAGTTAATAGTCACTAACTTCCATGCAAACAGCCTTCCCTTGCAATGTTGAATTTCTTGTTGCATTTTTCAGGTAGTTTGATCATAAACACTTAATTGCACCACATGTTCAGAGTTCAATAATCGGTCAGTATAATCTGCAGACTGCAGACTGCAGACCGGGTGTAAAGTGTAGAATGAGTATAAAATGCAGACCGAATACGCAGACTAGGTATAAAATGCAGACTTTGCCATAAAACTTACCAGCATGACAACAGTAAATAAATTAAGGATATAAACTATAAACAGCACTTCCACCAACTGAACATGAATGTATTCAGTACTCGCTTTGTCTATAATTACGCTTTGTACATGAATGTATTCAGTACGTCGCTATTGGTGAAAAGGTCATCTGACGATAATCATACTGTGTTACGAATATACTCAATAAATAGTACTTTTGTTTAGGATTTAGTGTTGTGTTTGGATAAATTACTCATTTTTAACAAAATTGCTGGTTGTAATGCCCACCAACTGCATTGAAAGTTGAAAGTGCAATGCCCCCCTCCCCCTCTAGTGTTGTTTATGAGCTTGTCTTTATGCTCAGAGGCCCCCAGACGCCAGAAACACCAGGGCAATCGACCCATTATATATCTGCAAAATAACTACTTTCCCAAAAACATGTTTATAGACAAAGCGAGTACTGAATACATTCATGTTCAGTTGGTGGAAGTGCTGTTTATAGTTTATATCCTTAATTTATTTACTGTTGTCATGCTGGTAAGTTTTATGGCAAAGTCTGCATTTTATACCTAGTCTGCGTATTCGGTCTGCATTTTATACTCATTCTGCACTTTACACCCGGTCTGCAGTCTGCAGTCTGCAGATTATACTGACCGGTTCAATAATAGACTTTAAAAACTCATTAATAATTCATGAAGAAAATTCAAAAGAAATGAATGTTTAATCAATGTTTGTAAATTCGATAAAGTTTGTCCTGATTTACATAAACTTCAGTTTTGATTTTCTCGGCTTATAGAATGTTTCTTTTTAAAATTACTTCGCCAATGAACTCACAAGATGGGTCGTTTTTTAAGTTTGTTAAAACATTCGCATCCGATCTTTATCTGATATACAGACGCTCGCCTTCGGCTCAAGTTTCTATATCAGATAAAGATTGACTGCTCATGTTTTATCTATAACATAGAAGACTATCTTCTGAAAGTAGGCACATCCAGTCCAAACAATTGCATTTGATTATACATGCCATAGAATAATTTTGATTGTAACATTCTAATATATTACAACGGCTCTATTTATAATCATTGAACACTTCCTGATATTTATAGGCAAATTTTGTATCACAACACCACATGGTGGCAGAAGTTAGGGAGCCATGGAGTTGTCAACCTCCATACTCTATAAGGCTAACTCCAAATTGAAAATGTGCACTTCAAAACTTAAGTGAATTATTAAGAATTCTGGAGTTACAAGCCAATTTGCAAAAAAATTAGATTCACTTGCTAACAACTAGAATTTGAGCCAGGTTGAAGAGGAATCTGCCCTCTGAGCCGCACAGCCCCACAGCTGTGCCGGCATAAGCCTAGCTCCATTTGGAGATTGGCTACATATCTGCTGGCATGGAGCACTGAGCACTCAAGCAGTACACAGTCATGCATAAGTACTCAAGTACAGCATAAAAGCATAGCATAGTAAATTTTAAGTGTGTTCTTGGCTGAAATATCTCAAAAAAAAATTGTAAACAAACCAAACCAGTTACAAATTATCTTTTGTCTCATCAAGTAAAATGAGTATTATATTCCACCAGCATCAATTATATCTTGCACTTGAAACTTGTACCTTCTAACCTTCTAGAGTACATTGTTTCCCAAAACAATTTATACTGTTCCAGTTCAACGCTATTTGTGTGTTAGCTATACTCATATATTAAGTTATATTTTCCATTCGAGCTCGGCGCTCACAACTCTTCATGCTTTATACAGTTTCTAAGTGGTTTGAACATGTTTACTCCGTCGAACTAAGACCATTAGGGAATCCATTTAATACACATCTCCGTTTATTAAACAAGCAGCTTTAGCAGCATCAAACGACGTGGTGTAGATCAGAAGTTTGTTTGTCTGTCGAAACTCGATTAAAGCCATTCGACTTCTATTTTCATGACTTCGATCCACATGCTTTATCTTTAAATATGTCCGCAACTATTCTGTAGCTTTTAAAGCGCAAGATACTAAATACTTTTTTAATATTTGTAACATAAAATGTTACAGTATTCTGGCGAACGTTTATCAGTATAATTTTGCAGTTGTTTTTATGAACAAATAATTACCCCGCTAGAGTGAGGGTAACACAGCTTTTGACATTTCTCTTTAGTTTTAATATATGAACAAAATATCCCGTGGGGGTGGGGGTAACATGACCGGTCCATAAGGGTAACATGACCGGTCCAAAATCTTCGGGTTTTGGCAGGCATCGACACTAATTTTTTTTTTCCAGCAAATAATTTCTGCCCGCCAATTTTAAGGCGATGCCTGCGGAGGAGGCTACATTGTTGTATAATGGACAAATATTTTGTAGAACACGTACTCCGGGTGGAAACAACTTTTAAACTCCTGATGAGATATAGATTGAATTGAACATATCTTCCGTTTGCATGTCGCATCTATTCGCGTTGAATATTTAAATTATACATATTATTTCTTCGTACTTATAATTCGGTCAAGCTTCCCGAATCGTTGCATATACAAATATAAAGAGCGTTTATACTTATTTGTAAATCAGTTGGTCTGATGATGATTCTGTAATAGGATCGAAATATAACCATTTAAAATTTACGTCGTGCTTTTTAATCCATATCTTGAGTTTTCAAGATGGTTTCATTTTCAGTTTATGGTTTGTAATTTCAGTTTCTTTAAATTGTTGGCTGGTTCTGGCTTTATTAAATATTATACATAATATATCCGTAGTTACAACTCGGTAAACTTTTCCAAATCGTTAAAAGCTCCGGGCTCAATTTCTTCAATATTATTATCCGTTAAGCCTCTACAAAACAAGATTAAAAATGAAAGAGAAGAAAATTTTCTAACTAAAACGTCAAATCAATTTGAATTAGTCCATTTCTCGCCTATGCTCAGTTTGATGGACTGCTGGCCTACAATAATTTATAGCATCTGAGGGCAAGACACGTAATTGGTAAGGATATTTTACGCATATTATCCAATGACTAATATATAACAGAAAGGGGTGCTTTTATGGTCCGGTAGTAAAAAAATTTTTTTTTCATTAAATTCTCATTTTTAGAGTTTGTGGAGAAATCATCCCCACGCTCGCGACGTCTTTAGATGGACTGTATTAAGAGGCGGCGCCTAGAACATCTGAGATTCCGGGCAAAATTATCGATGTCCCTTACAGTCTACAGAACTACAGTCTAACAGTCAATAGGTTTCTCCGGTTACTCTTGTTTTCTCCCACAAGGATAGTTTATACTGTGTACAGGTTAGCCTGCGAACAGGCTCTCTATCAGGAGGGGGCAATTTAAAATATAGCGTATTAGAATGGAGACGATTAGCAAAGAAAAATGAGTCTGTGCGTCGCAATCATGATACGAATTCCGATTGGCTGAGACACATTACCATTTCACAATCTTGACGAGATGAATTCAACCACATGATCTTTGAGTTACAAAATGGTCCTGTTAGTTTAGATGAAACCAGGCTATTTAACCTGATCTATAACCCGTTAACTTTTCCGCCAGACAATGATAAAAATAAAAAATGTCTCAATTTCTAGTCTTTTAGACACTGATTATAACTTCTATTTGGATGCTTATAATTGTGATGAGCATAATTTGAATGAAAAATTGCGTTCTGAAGGGAATTCTAACTATTTATCCTTTTTCATTTGAATATACAGAGTTTGGACCCCCGGATCCACCGGGGGGGGGGGGTGGATTGAGTTTCTAGCCGAAGCCCAATAATAAATAACAAAATCCAAACATGAATGATATGTGAGTCTGACCACCAAAAGGATCTGGGTCGCATTTTAAGGGCTTCGGTGGGGCAGTCATCAGAGCAAGCGCCTTTCACCTCTGAGTTCTTGACGGAAAGGCTGTCAAGAGGGTTAACGAAACGAAATCCTTAGGCCTACAAATCGATGAGCACCTTACATGGGCACGGCATGTCGAAAATATTTCCAAAACAATTGCATCAACTATTGGAGCTCTTAAACGGGTGCGCCAATTTATAGATACAAACACTGCTCTGAAAATTTATGGAGCATTAATACAACCGTATTTGGTTATTGTAGTTTAGCTTGGGATGGTTTAAATATCACGTTAAATGATAAATTGCAAAAATTGCAAAATAGGGCAGCGAGGGTCATCACCAAATCTCGATATGATGCTAGTTCCAGCGACCTTTTTAGTAAGCTGGGCTGGGATAATCTTTCAACACGCCGGAAAAAACATAAAGCTTTTTTGATGTTTAAAACAATTAACGAATGAACTCCGCATTATCTTCATTAATTGTTTGAATCCCACAATTTGAGAAACTCTGAAAACACTTTATTTGTGCCAAAACCGCGAACGAACTACGGTAAACGAAGTTTTAGTTATAACGGGGCGGTGCGTGGAATGAGTTATCTCAAAATGTACGAGCAATATGCTCTATTAGTCAATTCAAAAGAGAAATTGACAACCTATTTTCCATATAATACGGACTCCCGCACGGCAATCTTGTAAATCAGCAACATGTTGTAGTTTTTAATATTTGTAAAAGTCTAAGTGTAAATTGTCTCTGTATCAGTAAATTGTTATTGTAAAATGTTATCTTTATACCATACTGTAGATTTTACCGTGTTTAAATAAAGTTTTTTGATTGATTTAATTGATTGATTGAGTTGTGGGTTCGATTCTCGCTGGGGACTCTACTCATGTGAAAATAGTAAGTCAGCACTCTGCCGAAAGTCGTGGGTTTTCTCCGGGTACCCCGTTTCCTCCCGCAGGGAAAGCTGGCTGGTGGGTTAGGATATATAGATTAGGAAAGTAATATCACAATTGTTGTAAAATATATAGTGTAAGCTAAGTACGTGAAATAGGTAAGCGAAATACTTTATGTAATAGGTCACTGAAAAGCCCCGACGGGGAGTGAGCTGAATATTCGAGTTTTCGAATGAATGTAAATGTGAAGGATTTAGTTGTGTTGATTAACCAAAAGCATATATTTTTTGCCGGACATAGGTTAAAAATTTTCCATCCTTTCTGCCCAACGTTTGAGTGGGTGAATAAATTTGTTATCTACTCCATTTCTCTTCGATGACACACACACACCTAGACATAAATAATGAACGATCACTTAATGTTAAATATCGGAGTTTTCAAAAGCGATTTTGCCAACAAATTGTGTTTAATTTGAGTTATATACCAAGGAATGTCAGGGGCTTATATAGTAGATCTCGATTCAGATAGTGCAATGAGTGTCTATATTAGCCGAAATGTCAATATTTTTTCTTGATATCTTGGAGTTCGCGCAGGTACTCACCATCTGCGCTGGCGACCACTTTAGCCAATACACTGTATAGTCAAAGCAAACTACTCCCCCCCCTGGACCCAGTACTCCCACACACACTCCGGTTTGAACAAATTGGAAAATTGACTGTGGAGACAGACTATTTTCAATTTGCAAGCTAGCATTTCTAATTGTACCCGCGCCTGTCTAAGATGACCCGCGACCCGCGCCAAATAGACTATTCCCCGTCCAAGATCCGATTATACAGGGACGCCGGAACTGGGGAAAGGGGGGCAAGGGTGCCCTTTTGATTTAAGGTAAATATTTGTTATTATATTTTAAAGAATTCGTTCTCGTTCTTATTTAAAACTATTAATATTTTTGTGGAACTTTATAAATCCATTAAAAAGAAAAATGCATTTACTTTGATGTTTAAAGCTATTTTTCAAAAGACTCAGAGATCCCAAGGATAGTGCAAAGTTCATGGGGTAAACTACTGACCATATAGGCAAAACCTTTAATGGGAATCCCACTACACCCACCATTTCCCCATCGTATTTAGCCCATGATCATAATTACCTTTTGCCAATCCCACTGGTTTCCAATGCCCGTTCCGTAAGAGTGGAACGAAATAAACCATTAAGAACGTCTCGTACAAATTTAATTGTTATCAAGCCAACTAAAAATGGTCCTCCTGCCCCAAAAAGTATACCTAAGTGCATGGTTATGAACGCTCGTTCGCTTGCTAAACCTCAAGCTGCTTCCGCATTAGATGTTGAGCTCTCTACGCGGAAGATAGATATTTGTTTTGTTTGTGAGACATGGCTAAATGAGAGGACTCCTTCTAGGCTAATCTGTCCTAAAAACTATTTCATTGTGAGGAAAGACCGCGGTGATAGCCGATATGGGGGAGGAGTTGCAATAATTTGTCGAAAGGACTGGAAATGTAAACTTTTAAACTTTCATAACAACTTGGAAAGCATCTGGTGTGTAATCGAAACAGCAAATAGTAAATATTATGTCGCCTCAGTGTATCATCCCCCTGACCCCATATACCTGGAAAATGAACTATTAAATCATTTATCAGAGAGCATAGAGCAAATTCTCCAGTGGGAGCCAATTGCTAGGATTATCATTGCAGGAGATGTTAACCAATTAAAAATAAAGGATATTATAAGCCAGCATAATATGGATCAAATGGTAAGAAAACCACAAGAGGATGGAAAGTCCTTGACATTTTCTAACTAATTGCCCACACTTTTGGAATAATCCCAAGGTTTTCGATGGGGCGGTTAAATCTGACCATTTGGCTGTTGTGATAACCCCACGGATTGCTGCTAAACCAGAAAGAAAAACCATTTATTTCAGAGATGTAAGAGATCATAGAAAGTTCGCCATGAAGAGAGAGTTGGAAGCACATCACTGGAATATCATTGATGGCTGTGAAGATGTGAATGAAGCAGTTACATTACTGAATCAGACTATTACTTCTGCATTCAATAACAATTTTCCATTGATTAAGGTAAAACTATCTGCACGAGATCACCCATACATGTCTCCTTTAGTAAAGCACTTGTGCAAAATACGTAATAAAAATGCAAGGAAAGGGATTAATGAAGACCTACAAAGGAAGATCAATATGCTTATCCGCGAAAATATGGTTAGTGCTGTTAAGAATGAAAATAGGAAAAACGCTTCTGGATCGAAGAGATGGTGGAACACCGTAAGCAAAATCACTGGTAGAAAAAGCGAACCATGATGTTATTTTAAATATCGATCCAAACGACATAAACAATTATTTCCAGACAATAAACACTAATGATAATTACATATCTCCCGAACTTGTACCTATACCAAATGGGACCAGAATACCAAGTGTTGATGTACCTACTGTCGAAAGGATATTGGAAAATCAGAAGAGAACATCACCAGGTCCCGATGGCCTTCCGTATTGGCTATGGAAAGACTTTGCAAAGTATTTAGCTCCAGTAATCACTAAGGTATGTAATATGTCTTTGGAACACCAATGTGTCCCTCTTCTATGGAAATTAGTCAATCTAAATCCGATTCCTAAGGAAACGTCTCCCACCGAATGTACCCAACTAAGGCCTATATCTCCTACGAACATAATAATTAGATTGTTTGAAAGAATTGTGTTTAAAAAACAGATTTCATCAGAACTTCAATCATTAATTGGACGCGATCAATTTGCATACAGAGAAGGTACCGGTGCGACCGATGCGCTCATTATGTGTCATCATAACTGGTTAAATTGGTTGGATGGTAACGCTGACCACGTAAGGGTGATATCATTTGTTCTTAAAAAAGCCTTTGATTCAGTTTCTCATAGCATTATTTGTAAGAAATTGAAAGAAACCAACATTAATCCATACATAATTAATTGGATTGCAAATTTCTTGACGGACAGAAGACAAAGAGTTATAGCTAACGGAATAGAAACGCGTTATATGGACATTAACAAAGGACTACCACAAGGCACAGTCCTTGGGCCATTCTTATTCTCTTTGATGATAAACGATTTAACAGTCAAAGATCCTGATAACAATCTGCTAGTCAAGTTTGCAGATTATATGACTATTAGTGCTCCGGTCAAAGATAACTATGATTCTGCACCAGCTAAAGTGAACAATATCGAAAAATCGTCGGAAGCAAACAGAATGACATTAAACTTGTCTAAAACATGGGAAATGATTGTAAGTGGCAAATCAACAAAACCTATACCAGAAACAATTGCTGGTATTAAGCGCAAGGCATGGTTGAAACTATTGGGAATTTCACTTCAGGATGGTCCGTCTTGCTGGGATCTTCATGTTGATAATTTGCTATCTAGAGCCAGTAGCCGTATGTACATATTGAGAGTGTGTAGATCCTATGGTTATTCTAAGAAACAACTGACAATTCTGTTTGACACACTTATTATGTCTCTATTTCTTTATGGAATTGAAGTATGGGGTTCAGCACTTGAAAAGAAATATCTGGATCGAATTGATAAATTCCTTAGGCGAGCGCACCGATATGGATACAGAACAAAGAGCGTCCGGATAATTGATGTGATAAAAGAAAGAGATATGAGTTTATTTAACAAGATAACCAGTAGCCTAGACCACCCTTTATATGAATTGCTTCCTCCTAAAAGGCAAAGACCATTAAGAGAACGGGAACACGATTTCACTTTACCAAAGATTAAAACAGAAAGATTTAAACGGTCGTTTTTAAATAGGTGTCTTTTTAACAATTTTAATTAAGCCCAGAGTAGATACAGTCAATTTAGACAATATGCCTACAATTTAGAAGTTAAAATTTACATATTATGTTGTTTGTAAATAGGTGTCTTTTTTAACAATTTTAGATAATTTTAGAGTATACAATCAATTTTGGAACCAAATTTTGTAACATTGTATATATTTTTATATAACTGTTTACTCTTTGTAAAGCCGCACGTCTGTTGTGGCTATAGACAATAAAGACTTAATAATAATAATTGCTGCCGTAGGCAGCTCCCTATTCTTGACGCCCTTTTGTTTTGCCAGAGTTCACTCGACCCAGTCTTTCGCGCGATATATATATGTTTGCATGTCAAATCTCGATATTATTTGGGTTTAGGGGTTTGTCTGTCCGCAATTCCGGGCAGAAAGTCGAGCTCAAGGAGAATTTTTAAAATGGGGGGAGAGGGCGAGAAAATATTGTATTGCGCGCTGCAAAATATACAAACATTTCCCGAAGAAACACAGGTAAGTATGGCTTTATTTCTTTCTGCCGATATTCATCAAGGCGATGAACTGTTTAGTGTTAATTCTAGAGGAAAGCAATGTGCTTTTATGAGTTTATCGGCGCTTCTTTCAGCACGAAATATTCCATTGTCCGCGTGGTCTAAAACAACATTTAATAATGTCTTAATACAAGGAGACAAAATGTATTTAAAAGCTCTGAGTAATGGCTTATTAGTCCTAGATCCTGGTGTAGAATATTTGTCTATAGATAACTTACCAACAATAGTTAGTGTTTATAATTCATGTACGATGATAATTCCATCTCATTAGGCCCTTAAGATGATGTAATATATCCATATTTTTTGTAAGTTTGTCACAACCATAACAAGTAAATATACCATAATTTATCAACCAAATTTGGTTTTCATTGTCTGCCTCAACAGGCGGATATGTTACTTTGTCCACAACTGGCCCTGCCACAATGGGCAGATCAATAATATTTTGTGCCTCAACGGGCTCAAACATGCTTTCTTACAAGATATGTCATATGTCGGTCTGTGATCGACACAGTTAATATATCACCTGTGCAGGCAAAAACAATCCCATCTATGATGGTGACAAATAGTCATCTAGCTGTAGTCATAGCCTGTACCTGTGATCGTAGCACAAAATATCAATCTACCTGTTGTGGTAGACCTCATTGAGGCACAAAATATTGATCTTCCCATTGTGGCACAAAGAAACATTGATCTACCCATTGGGCTATTCCATTTAATACCGAACCCCCCCTATCGAGGACCCTGGAATTCTTCAGGGGTAAGGGGGCATTTTGCCTTGGAACTCTTCAGGGGTGTGACTATTTATGCTTGGAATTCTTCAGGGGTTGAGTAAAAAAATTGCATTCTTCAGGGGGTTGAAGTCAAATTATTCAGGGGTAATAGCTGTAAGACAGGAATTCTTCAGGGGTAGGTGTTGTAAATACAAAATTCCTCAGGGGGGCTGTTGAAAGTCAGGAATTCTTCAGGGTTATAGAAAAACCCCTGTCCTCGATAGGGGGGGTTACAGATTTTAAATGGAATAGCTCATTGTGATAGAGCCTGTTGAGGCACAAAATATAACTGATCTGCCCATTGTGGTGGAGCATGTTGAGGCACAAATTATTATTGATCTGCCCATTGTGGCAGAGCCAGTTGTGGCACAAAGTAACATTGACCGCCTGTTGAGGCAGAAAATGAAAACCAAATTTGGTTGATAAATTATGGTATATTTACTTGAAAAAAATGGTTGTTACAAACTTACAAAATGATATGGATATATTACATCATTTGTAATGGGATGGAATCTGCAATATAAAGAATGAAATATTTCCAACATATGTCATGTGGATCCCTGCTCACAGTTGTTTTGGAGAGAGTTGCTCAGAATTGTTTTGTTGGTTTGCTGTATAATCATGTATTTTGACAATTCACTGGACAGTACAGATGAACACTGATGGAAGCTGAATGCTAAATAAATATGAAATGAAATATCTACAGATTGGGAACAAAGACTGTTGTGACATGTTTGTTTAGCACATGGCAAGTGCAGTATCAATATCTTATGAACACAGACAACATGCAAACTATTATTTTACCACAAAGATATTAAAAAACATTGTCTCTACTCTTCCAAATTTATTTGCAATTGCAAGATGCAATTGACAGCTTTGAAGTAAAGAATGATTTCTAACATAGGCGTACGGGCACATTTTTTTTGGGGGGGCTGGGCTGAATTTGCCCGAATGACATGCAGTGGCGTCGTGGGTACCATGGTTTAGGGGGGGCCAAGCGCAGCATTTTCAGACAATATTCGGAAAAAACACTATTGTTTTTGTTGTCGACGGGGGGGGGGGGGGGTTAAAAAAAATTTCCGCACTATACTATGTTCATGCCATATTATGGTCTTTTTATCGTCTCATTGTTTGACTCTGTGCCCGAAAAACGGAAAATATTGCCCAAATTTTGCCCGAAACATTGACGGTTCACCGAGTCTGGGGGAGCTGCAGCCCCCCCCAGCCCCCCCCCCCGGCTCGTACGCCTATGATTTCTAATAACAGGAACAATGATGTTGGTACCAAGAATTCCATTGACAATAGTCTGAACACTCTGATATGTGGCTTTGAAAACCACTTCTTATATATTATTATTTACAATAATCACAGTGTTGTAATCACAGTGTTGTAATCTCATCGTTTGGACAAGAAAATAAATCTATACATACAGTGTGCCATTAGCAATATAAATACGTTCAATATTACTAATTGGTTCGAGGAATTTTGCATGCAGTTTGGGCATCAAGGCAGCACTTTCCTTGCGATAGTAACTCCTAGTAATAATAATAATAATAATAAATGAATACGGTATGGATTTGGCAAGATGCACGTTTAGCACAGAAGACCTGATCAGAGTCATTTTCACATTAAATTCGAATTCAAATGCAAAATATTTATAGTAATGGAGCTTAATAGAGGTAACACAGCTGTTATTTCTTGCAACTCTTAAATATATTTGAATGACTGAATTATTCGCTTGTATAATTCGTTGTTCAGTGTGTAACTGTACCAGATAGACTTTCTTCCAAAACTTCAATTCGATTATTTCAATCCTTGATTTTTTCAAAATTTCATTCGAAAGGACATTTCCTTTAAAGCGGAAGCATTTACATGAGTGAGTCTATCGCTTTCTATAAATAGCACTGTAAACAGTGTTTAGTTTTATTTTTTTATTCCAACAAATTCAGTTCTTTTCGTTATCACGCAGCCTGTGATTCCGTCAATTTCAGCAGATGAGCCCTTTACTATTTATTATTTTATTCCCGGCCACGGACTTATTAGAAAGCGAACGAAATATATTTCCTCGTATATTTCAATATGCTGGCCATAAATCGACCCTCCCTCGTGCGACGCAAATTATATTTTTATATCAGAAAAGTATTTATATGCTTTATAGAGGATAGATAAATTTTCACAAAATTCGTCTTTTCAATGTATACTCCAGAGTTGAAGTAAAACTTGAAGATGAATTAGCTAGTTAGACAAACGAACAAAAAGCGAACTATATATAACGAGGTTGACTGTATGAATGCCGAATCAAATTGCATGTTATTTATACACTGACGTTGTATACTGTATAATGTGTCTGACTGTAGATCATGATTTATAGCTATTATAGTAAAATAGTTTTAATAACTATTATAGTAAAATATCGATCTCTCTAAAGAAAATAAGGTAGAAGGTTTCGATGGATGGATATTTCGAGTGAAAACATATATACAATATTTTAGACCTGAACGGGAACGGCTGCAAAAAATGCAACTCTAGCTAAGTCCTCCGACAGCAATGCAACCTGCGGCTCTGCGATTCGCAGTGATTTACCTTATCATAACCCGCAGTAAGCAACTTGACTCTGTAGCTCAGTGGTCAGAGCGCTGCACCGGAATCGCAGGGCCACAGATTCGATTCCTGTCGGAGGACTTAGAGTTGCATTTTTCGCAGCCGTTCCCGTTCAGGTCTAAAATATTGTATATATTATTTGACTCGAAATATCCATCCATCTAAACCTTCTACCTTAATTTCAATCGAGTGAGATGCAGAAAAAAACATCTTGTAGTTTACCTAATCACAACCCGCAGTTCCCGCATCTATATATATACATGAACTTGCGGTTAACGCTTGGCAACTGGACTCTGTAGCTCAGTGGTCAGAGCGCTGCACCGGAATCGCAGGCCGCAGATTCAATTCCTGTCGGAGGACTTAGAGTTGCATTTTTCGCAGCCTTTCCCGTTCAGGTCTAAAATATTGTATATATTATTTCACTCGAAATATCCATCCATCTAAACCTTGTATCCACAGTTAATATAGAGATAACATGGTCAGTAAACTCGGCTTTCGCTTTTGTTCCATGTTTTTGTTTGCATTTGTGCACGGTCCAAACCGTGTTTCTTAAATATTAATGAATGTACAACAATAGATTTGTGCACGGTCAGGTACCGTTCAACATAAATCCCATTCAATTGTTAGCAGCTTTGTAATTTGACGAGTTTCTTAACCATGTTATCTCTATATTAACTATGTTCTACCTTAATTTCAATCGAGTGAGATGCAGAAAAAAACATCTAAAGAAAATAGATAGAATTAATACAAAATGTTTTATCTAGAGAGTTAATGAAGCGGTCCATGCGGATAAATTTGCGTATGAAGCGACAACACCGCAAGACTACATTTCAGGACACTTTTAAAATAATGTATCAAAAAAGTTTTTATTATAAACAAGGAGTGTTTAAATCTTCAAGAATAAAAATACCAATATTTTACAAAATTTTTATGGCATTCGCATGGACAGATGTGTCCCAGTTTCATAAACTGCCAGTAGTAATACAACAAGCAACCTCTGTAGCCAACCAAATGAAACACAGCTTGTGGCTTGATTTGTGCATGCAAGTATTCAATATATTTCTAAGGCCTGCGAGAGGGGAGGGCAGGGGGGGGCAATTGTCAATTTAACTTTCATCTTCGCCTTCATTTTTCATCTTCGAGCACACTAGGACAATTGAAATTTTCTCCTAAGAACTTACAATAAACATAAATTGTGCAACTCAGTGAAAAATTCAGTGTACAAAACAAAACAAAAAACCGCGCGAAAATTGTTGATTTTTCTGAGTTTTTGGGCCTTCTGGATAGAGTTCGGGGATATGATAATGTAATTTATGTAATGTGATTTATATCTTGTAAATTACAAACTTCCATTGCAACCTCCGCTTATTGTATATGCATTCTTTCTCCGAAGCTTCGTTTTCTGGGTATTTGACAAGCATTAAATATACCACAGTTTTGGGATAGTTTGGCTAGGAGTAACAATCCTCCTAGCCGATTGATTTAAGTAAGCAAAACAATATTTATTAATACATATATGTTTGAAAATAGTAATGTTTTGGATAACTTGGCTAGGAGTAACAATCCTCCTAGCCTATTCATTTGAGTAAAACAAATCAATATTTATTAATACATATGTTTGAAAATACTAATGTTTCGTGCCAAGAAAAGGGTGGAGGTAAACATCGCCAACCCTTATGTGATAAAATGTCAATGAGTAACTTAATAGAATAAACGTCACAATAGTGTAATCTATATTATTATACTATATAGGATTAAGCTGTCCATTGTCTAATGTTAATGATTCAGATGGGTGATGGTCCTGGGGAGGAGGGTGGGCCAACTTTGACGATGATGTCTTTGTATCAGCACAGTTGTGGTATACATGCTGCATTTGTTTGCTGTACCTGTCCTTTATATAGTGCTCGCACCACACCTCTCACCCACGTTGCCGCGTTGCGTGCCAATTTGCGTGCTCTATTTTAGATATTGCGCCGCCGAGCTTAAAGTAGATTTCGTTCTGATAAACCACATTACATAAATTCCTTATTTTCTTCGCAAATATTCTGTTTTATGTAATGTGATTTATATCTTGTAAATTACCAACTTCCATTGCAACCTCCGCTTATTGTATATGCATTCTTTCTCCGAAGCTTCGTTTTCTGGGCATTTGACAAGCATTAAAGATACCACAGTTTTGGGATAATTTGGCTAGGAGTAACAATCCTCCTAGCCGATTTATTTAAGTAAACAAAACAATATTTATTAATACATATATGTTTGAAAATAGTAATGTTTTGGATAACTTGGCTAGGAGTAACAATCCTCCTAGCCTATTCATTTAAGTAAAACAAATCAATATTTATTAATACATATGTTTGAAAATACTAATGTTTCGTGCCAAGAAGAGGGTGGAGGTAAACATCGCCAAATCATCGAGGCGAAACCGAGATGAACCCCACCCCAAGGAGAATGAATGCATGTACTATTAGTTTATAATGATAAGACTGACGAGTAGTGCCGACGGCTGCCCTTGCTAGCCGTTGCGAAATAGTGTCGAAAGTCCTACCACACGTGCTACAAAGGCAATGCGCAATTTATATTAGTATAATGTGTAAACGCAGCCGCCCTTGCAGGCTGCAACAAGTAATAAGTGCATGTACTGGAATCGATAAAATATAATTACTAATGAAATGACACTGAACATATATAAGGTCAGTGAGAAGGATATAGTATTGGCGTGCCAGCCAGAGTATAGTAATTGGATTGCCGCGTTTGTCCTTACTAAACAGGCAAATACAATTATACGAGTCAAGGGTCAAATGACAAGAAATATAGATGGTTGCCCAACACACAAAAACTTAAAGAATCTACATCACCGCCCTTGCAAGTAACATAGTTTTCTGGCTTTAACAAGAGAAATTGTGTCTTGTGCAAAAATCCCGAGGAAAAATAGCGTGATCGCCCATGCTAATTACGCTCAAATGAATAGGTTATAAAGTGTTAGATGACCCAGACAAACAAAACTCTGAGGATAAACCCCCCCCCACGTGATTTATCCGCAGAAGACATAATCGTACCCTTGACAAAGTCGAAATGCGCAAATATTTCAGAAATGCGTTTGATTTCCAACGACCCAACGCCCGAATTTGCGCATCAGAATACCCGTTCTCAGCGGCATAGGATGCGGCCCCAATCTAGCCTCCTCCTCAGGCATCGCCTTAAAATTGGCGGGCAGAAATTATTTGCTGGAAAAAAAAAATAATATCGATGCCTGCCAAAACCCGAAGACTTTGGACCGGTCATGTTACCCTTATGGACCGGTCATGTTACCCCCACCCCCTACGGGATATTTTGTTCATATATTAAAACTAAAGAGAAATGTCAAAAGCTGTGTTACCCTCACTCCCACGGGATAATTATTTGTTCATAAAAACAACTGCAAAATTATACGGATAAACGTTCGCCAGAATACTGTAACATTTTATGTTACAAATATTAAAAAAGTATTTAGTATCTTGCGCTTTAAAAGCTACAGAATAGTTGCGGACATATTTAAAGATAAAGCATGTGGATCGAAGTCATGAAAATATAAGTCGAATGGCTTTAATCATAGACTGATTTGGCTTCTACACTATGTCGTTTGATGCTGCAAAGCTGCTTGTTTAATAAACGGAGAATGTATTAAATGGATTCCCTAATGGTCTTAGTTCGACGGAGTAAACATGTTCAAACCACTTAGAAACTGTATAAAGTATGAAGAGTTGTGATCGCCGAGCTCGAATGGAAAATATAACTTAATATATGAGTATAGCTAACACACAAATAGCGTTGAACTGGAACAGTATAAATTGTTTTGGGAAACAATGTACTCTAGAAGGTTAGAAGGTACAAGCATAGTAAAATGTTGAAGTTTCAAGTGCAAGATATAATTGATGCTGGTGGAATATAATACTCATTTTACTTGATGAGACAAAAGATAATTTGTAACTGGTTTGGTTTGTTTACAATTTTTTTTGAGATATTTCAGCCAAGAACACACTTAAAATTTACTATGCTATGTTTTTATGCTGTACTTGAGTACTTATGCATGACTGTGTACTGCTTGAGCGCTCAATGCTTCATGCCGGCAGATATGTAGCCAATCTCCAAATGGAGCCAATCTCCAAATGGAGCCAATCTCCAAATGGAGCTAGGCTTATGCCGGCACAGCCTTGGGGCTGAGGACGAGAATGGGTGCGGCTCAGAGGGCAGATTCGTCTTCAACCTGGCTCAAATTCTAGTTGTTAGCAAGTGAATCTAATTTTTTTGCAAATTGGCTTGTAACTCCAGAATTCTTAATAATTCACCTAAGTTTTGAAGTGCACATTTTCAATTTGGAGTTAGCCTTATAGACTATGGAGTATGGAGGTTGACGACTCCATGGCTCCCCAACTTCTGCCACCATGTGGTGTTGTGATACAAAATTTGCCTAATATCAGGAAGTGTTCAATGATTATAAATAGAGCCATTGTAATATATTAGAATGTTACAATCAAAATTATTCTATGGCATGTATAATCAAATGCATGTTTGGACTGGATGTGCCTACTTTCATAAAATAGCAAATAGTCTTCTGTTATAGATAAAACATGAGCAGTCGAACTTTATCTGATATAGAAACTCTAGTCGAAGGCGAGCGTTTGTATATCAGATAAAGATCGGATGCAAATGTTTTATCGAACTTAAAAAACGACCCATCTTGTGAGTTCATTGCCTTTGGCGAAGTAATTTTAAAAATAAACATTGTATAAGCCGAGAAAATCAAAGCATGAAGTTTATGTAAATCAGGACAAACTTTATCTGATTTACAAACATTGATTAAACATTATTTTCTTTTGAATGTTCTTCATGAATTATTAATGAGTTTTTAAAGTCTATTATTGAACCCTGAACATGTGGTGCAATTAAGTGTTTATGATCAAACTACCTGAAAAATGCAACAAGAAATTCAACATTGCAAGGGAAGGCTGTTTGCATGGAAGTTAGTGACTATTAAGTGAGTATTAACTTCTAGATGAATTTCACTAACTTCCAGATAAATGGCTCAAGATTGGTAGTTTAATCCTAAAGACCCAATTAAAGCTTACTATTATTTTAGTACTGCCTGTTGTAAGGTAGTTCATACAACTTTTATACTCAGCTGGCTGTTTATAATAGCTAGATCAATGTTTTCAATTTCAATGCTTGCATGCCCATGTGTTAAAATATGGTGCAGGCTATATGCTGAACAGAAAATTGAAACTGTTCAGGCAGCAACAAGTTTGCCATACACATAATGACTGCTAAGATATTCCATAGACTATAAAGCATACATGATTATTTAATTATGGCTGTGTTGGCAAAGATCTTGCTTCACTACTTGCCAGATTTTGCTATTTTGGCAACAAATACCAGACAAGGTTTTTCTCTGCTGGTATTATGGTTCTTGCCTTATTTGTTGTCAAAAATATATTTTTTATTTGAATCATTTTTGTTATTAAAATTGACATGCTAGATAGCACAATTTTGTCCTCATTTCTTACATTTGGCATACATTATATTGAATACTGGGTTTGGTGGATAATCCAAGTGAGTATATATATACACAATTTAAGACCTAACCAGGAACGGTTGCGAAAAATGCAACACTAGGTCCTCTGGCAGGAATTGAACCCACAGCCCTGCAATGCCGGTGCAGCGCTCTAACCAACTGAGCTACAGAGGCAGTTGCTGAGCTATAACCGTAAGTTCTGTATATATAGGTTATCGGGTGTGCGGGTTGTGATAAGGTAAACTTCAAAGATTTTTTTTTGCACTATATTGACTTGTACAGTTGTACGTACTATGATACTTTCATTTTGATAATGAATTAACCCACTTTCCATCTTCTTAGAAACCAAAAACTGTACATAGCAAATGATACTATATTAAGAAATTGTGCCTGCCATGCAAATAGAAAGAAAGAAAAATAGAAAATTCCCCTTGTGGTTTGAATTGGTTTCTATGTATATGAAGCAATCAGAGTAGACAGACTGCCACAGTAGAGTTTTTAATATATATGGCACAAACTATATAATTATGTGATTCATAAAAAAATTATAATTTAAAATATAGAAATAGTGAAATACCAAATCTACCTTTTAATAGGCTTGTTAATAAAAGATTTACAGCATCAAATATATATAGCATGCGTATACAGTACACGAAAAATTACCAACAAACATTCTAAAACCTTTAAAACCTCAACCAAGTCTTTTATACATGTTTAAATTGTCCAAAAAAGCTGAACTTAAAGATTAAATAAATTCTCCACTCCATGCAATCCGCCATTTTGAATTTCAAAATCCTCCCCACGTACCTACCCTGAAGACAAAAATCGCTGCGCAAGCAAGATGCGCATGACGGCTCAACCATGTCGGGTTTTGGCAGGCATCTCCCCGACTTTCTACCTGACGCAACCTACCCCGGGGATCCAAGAGATGCCTGCGGAGGAGGCTAGCCCCAATCCTAAATGAATGTGATTTATATTTTGAAGTATCCAGACCACAATGACGAAAAACCCTCTTAGTTGATTAGCAAACTCGTCACGCGATACTGGATTACCAAGGTGTGAAATAAAAATAGCACCAGGCTGACGCCCACGCAAAACCAGATAATCATTCAATAACTGCACTGGACAATTTGTTGTTTGTCGATAAAGTTCTAAACTAAAAGGCCGCTTGTTGTAATTATGTTTAAAATTTTCAAAAGTTAATTTCATGCCTGCGATATGATTATTCGTGTCATATATACGCGAGAGTTGATGCATTTGAAGGGGTAGGTTATTTGATGTTGTCATTGTTATTTCTCCAATCCGCAGAAAAGCCAAAAATGCTAAAGAGCACATCGCTTTAAATTGACATATCTGGAACTGAGAGCCAGCAATGTGAGGCGAAGACTCTATAATGCGGTTGAGAATTGGAAGTGTTATAGGCAACCGACTGTCTAAGCGGAAGCCTTTTTTACCATACCCCTTAAGTATTTGAATTATGTCAAACACTCTCGTCGGATCATGTAAATCTGACAATCGATGAGAATAACCAATCGCAGACACATATGTGTTTACTGTTGATGGCGCATACTTGAGATCAAACAAGTAAGCGATAAATAATGCGACTACGGAAGGTGTTATAGGCAAAGCTACTAAGCCGTTATTAAATATTTTTATATGGAATTGCGTGAACAGTGCCCATGCCCGTTTATATGTTGGTACAGAAGACGGTTGGAGACTGGATTGAGCGAAATTAGAAACTATATTTGCCAATTTTCCGGCAGCAGGTGAGAGGGAATGGGCGTTGGAGAACGATGCGTGTGCGCCGGCGCCAATTGTTGAAATTTTTGGATCTGAAATCGAGACAAACTGTCAGCTAATACATTATGGCTACCGGCTATGTGTTTAGCTTTAAATAAAATATTGTTTTGCAGACAAACTAACACCATTGTGCGAACAAAGGTCATAAGTTCGGAATCTCTCGATGTCTGCTTGTTGATAACAGAAACCAGAGCTTCGTTATCCGTAAAAAAGAGGATACATTGGTCGCGCATTCTATGACCCACACACATAAGCTGAGTACAATCGGATAAAATTCTAGCACGGCAATATTATATTTCAGCCAATTTTCCGGCCATTTTCCATAGCACCATTCCTGTCCGAATAAGGCCCCAAAACCAATGGCACCAGATGCGTCCGTATATAAATTAAGTTTATGGTTGTTACTCCAGTGATCATCTAAGAATAACGATTTTCCGTTGAAAGAAGACAGAAAAGTCTGCCAAATGCGAAGATCGCTTTTAACATTGCGATTTAGCCGAATGAAAAAATGCGGGTGTGAAATTCCGCGCGTTAAATCGATTAACCGTCTTAAAAAGGCGCGACCTGGAGTAACAACCGAGCATGCAAAATTTAGCAAGCCAATTAAAGACTGAAGTTCTTTTAGAGTAACCTTTTTACGCGTTAAAAAATTGGCAATGAATTGGACACACTTATCAATTTTTTCCTTGGGCAAGCGAGCTTCCCATTTAAGAGAGTCCAATTCAATGCCAGCGAACGTGAGCGTAGTCGATGGGCCAAAGGTTTTGTCATGTGCGATGGGAATGCCCAGAAAATCGCAAAGAACAATAAATAGATCTAAATGGGCCTTACATATAAATTGAGTAGATGAGATAATAAGAAAATCATCAAGTAAATGAAGAAGTTTGTCGATAAGTAACTTTTCCCGAGCAATCCATTCGACCGCCGTACTAAAGGCTTCAAAAGTGCGACATGAGCTCGAGCAGCCCATGGGCATAGCACGGTCATAATAATAAAATTGTCGCCATTTTATGCCTACAAGGTGGTAATCTGCCGGGTTGATAGGTATAATTCGAAAAGCATGTTTGATGTCAGTTTTTGCCAGAAAACAACCCGAACCAGCTTGTTTAATAAGTCGAATGGCATCGTCAACAGTGGCATATCGAACAGATGTGTCAATGTCCGGTATGCCATCATTGACTGATGTACCTTTGGGAAAAGACAAATGATGAATCATGCGAAAATCGCCTGGTTGTTTTTTAGGAACCAGGCCCAATGGCGACACACGAAATTTTGGAAGTGGTGGCGAACGAAAAGGTCCAGCAAGCCGACCTGCCTCCAATTCCTGACGCAATTTTGATTCTACTGCGTCAGGATTGTCCAAAGCCGACCGCAAATTGCGGGCTTCAAATGAATGTTCAGCCCCTTGAAAGTGAATACGAAAACCAAATAAAAAACCGAAAACTAAGGTATCAACAAGGTTTGGCGCATAGCCATCTAATAAAATTTTTAGATTAGACACTTTTACTGGTGTTGGCAACGGAGGGCGAAACTGGTTTAGGCGATCGTTCATTGGGAGTATTGGGAGATTGTTTGGCTGGGCCACGAAAATTACAGGTTACGGAGCGGTGTGCTCCGTTACACTTAAAGCAAACATGCTTAAAATCACAGCCAGAACAGTAGGCACCTCGGTGAAATTTATAGCAAAACCCCCTCAGAACAGACAAATTTTGAGGTGATCGCGAAGAGTTTTGACTTTGTGTAGCCTGCTGCACGCTGGGAAATCTATGTGGTGGAGAGTTCTGTGATCGGAGCCACAATTCCCAATGAACGGTCGCCCATGGAACCTGCGATGTCTGTGCCTGCCGCAAAAACCGAAAGTTTCCGTCATAATAATACCAATTGTGCTCGCGCGCAGCCAAATCTTGCACAACTTGGCCATATTTCATGAGTGCGGGGGACTCATGGGGGTATTTTAGAGTATAAATGGACACAAATATGTGAAACGCGCGTAGCCAATCATTAATATTTTTTATTTGTTTATTAGACTTTGCGGTTGGCTCTAAAACAAGAGAGGCAGGCTGGCCAGTTTCCGAAGGCCGCACGTTAATTTCATAACGTGTGGTTGGGTCGGGATTGCTCAACAAAACACTAAAATCTACAAACTCCTCCTTCCAGATTTTTGTTTTAATTTTGTCCGGCACTCGCGCATCCAGGGGCAAACTAGCAGAATGAAATGGTTGCTGTGGGAGCAATGGCTCTGGTATGGTAAAAGGACGTGTCTGACCTGAAATATTGGAGTGTACTTCGGCAAGTGCGTCGTTGACCAAAGCAGTTGCGCTCGTACAGGAGGTGGATGGAACAGCAGGAGAGCTCGTAGGTGGTGGTGTCTCGGACGATGCCGTAGGAGCAGTCAAATAGGTCGGTAGGAGCGCCGCAAGCTTTTGTGTAACTGCAGCTGTTACCGACGAAACCAGTGTTGCGAGCAGATTACTCGGCAGAGAAGATGGACCCGCTGTTGGTGCAGGTGTTGACACGACAGGCGCTGCCGAGATTGTAGCGGCAGAACGCTGGCTGTCCCACTAGACTCACCGCGGTTAGCACGTGAGCGTAAACCGTGTCGAGGTGCATTCGCTTGACGTTGTTCGTTGGCCTGAGAACCAGTGGCAGTGGAAGAAGCAACACGCCTTTGTCGGCGAATGGGAGGCATTCTAGAAAACAAAACTTGAAAAGGCAGTATAATTATACTCAACATACATGTAAGATTACCAATTTTGCAGAGAGTGACGTACATTAGTTTTGAAACTTGAAGGATAAAAACGCATAAATGAAAAACAGATATATAAATTCATAAATCTATTAGAATTAAGTAGACCTAGTAATAACGTCGGCAGGATCAGCATGGCAGATCGTAAAAGATCGCCGCACCACTGATCCATTATCACCATCAAAAACGTCACAGGCATAATGCTAAAATAAAAACCACAAAAGTGGCAAACCTAAGAAACCCTGGCGTAAGATAAAATACGCTGGGGAAAACAAGCCTGTAACATGTAATATGATTAACCATATAAAAGAACCTAGTATATAATCATATATAACCCGATGTAGCTCCCCAGGAGAAATTCATTCGTAATAAACTTATATATACAATGTACGCTATAAAAATTATAGCATGCTAAGAGATTGTAGAATGGCGCCCCTATAACTTCGATACAAGTGGTATTGACCGATTTTGTTGAAATGAACCCCATCTCGAAGAAACGGTGTTACCGATGGCCGTGCAAAACCCCGATGAAACCAAGTAAAAACATTCGGCATATGTTCTAATATTGTACAACGCTTAAGTATTGATTAACAATGACTCGTTTCTCGTTGAAAACTTGATTACGATTGCGCGGTGTTAGCAGGCGAACACACACAACTTTGACGGAATAGGTATTTTGCAACAAAGAAACCAATTCCTCAAATTCAGAACCCACCACTTCGGGTGGTAAAAAGGATAAATCATTTGTACCAATCTCCAAGATGACGATCTCTGGGGAGAGGCGTGCTACAACCCCAATATCATGTTTCCGCACCTTACAAACCGTGCGACCACCAATACCATGCATATAAACTTGGGCTGTCCCGTTAAGTTTAAATGTTGGGGACATTCGTGAGTCTGACTGAACATGCAGATCTGACTTAAGTCGACGTACAAATGAATGACCTAAAACTAAAACTTTCGGGGGCGCCATGTAGAAGATAAGGAGAATAAAAAATAAAAAATAAATTTTAATAACAATAGTATACAAAGTTTTCTTACTTAACACAAATATCCAACTTTGACGATGATGTCTTTGTATCAGCACAGTTGTGGTATACATGCTGCATTTGTTTGCTGTACCTGTCCTTTATATAGTGCTCGCACCACACCTCTCACCCACGTTGCCGCGTTGCGTGCCAATTTGCGTGCTCTATTTTAGATATTGCGGCGCCGAGCTTATCGACTTAGGAAATTTACCTAAGCTTCTTAGCACCTCCTTACCAGTTCTAATTTCCTGGTTATTAAACTATTAGATAAAGTAGATTTCGTTCTGATAAACCACATTACATAAATTCCTTATTTTCTTCGCAAATATTCTGTTATCATATCTCCGAACTCTATCCAGAAGGCCCAAAAACTCAGAAAAACCAACAATTTTCGCGCGGTTTTTTGTTTTGTTTTGTACACTATTGGATGTCGTTTAAAATTGATTTTCAAGCATGGAGTAACTTATTTTTGACAGTTAAAATATTGATTATATAAGCTAGCTCAGCCGCCATATTCAAAGTGCTCACTGATAGCCAACAAGAAGGAGCGAAGCCAACTTAAAAAGCAATACCTGGAGTTTAGTGCAAAATCATTTTTGGGACTGCCGAAGTGTTTTCTAGTATATTTTTTCTGTGTTAAAGAGCAAAGTTTGCTTCGGCACGTTCAAACATTTATCATTTTTTTCCAAAAAGGAAATCGATACCCCTCATTTTTGCTGCAGATAGATGCAAAACAGTAAAAACTAATCGGAAAACCACGTTTGAATCCCAACCATTGAAGTCTTCTGATGAAAAAAGTATTTTTCTTGCAAATTTTCGCTCTAAAATAAACTTTTGACGGAATTTTTCTCGCTCCTCGAAACTCTCCTCAGTCCTTTTGAAAGTTCAAAATCCCGCACATAGGCTTCAACGAGTCATAGGACTTGATCATAGGAGTTAGCGTTCCAGTTTACTTAGAGTTCACTGGGTACAACTCTCACTCGCGTTTGACGACCAACTCTCATCGACTCTCATGCACTCTTATCAACTTTGAGCTGGTTCAAATTTTGATGAGAGTTTTGCTCGTTTGACGGGTCATGAGAGTTGCATAAGAATTTGAAACAACTATAGTCAGATAGTGCTTTGTCCTTTCTATAAGCATTACAGTAGCTTAACAAAATAACACGTTATTACTGTGTCCAAAACAAGAAAAGCTAAGAATGAAATCTAAACACTTTGTTTACAAAAATTTTAGAGTTATGCTCAGGGCTCCTTTTCATGCGTTAAATTATTCCTGTCGCGAATCTCGTGCAACTCTTGTTCTTGCTTGATCGTGGTATGAGAGTTGAAAAAACTCTCATGCAAACTCTCACTTGCCAATGCCAACTCTCATCAACTCTCATAGACTCATCCTCGTTTGACCGGGGCTTAAGGATGTTCGCGTCACCTGTAAAGCTTTATGGGTGCCTATTTATTGAATATATTATGCATTTCTGAAATAAATGGCATAATAGAACAATATCTGCATGTCAGGAAAACACCAACTTTGTGAAAAGTTGAAATCTGGGCAGAAAGTGGGGAGAAAGTGCATTTTTTATCTCGAATAACAATAAAAATGGGTTTTTCGTGGTTATGATTTTTCTTCAGAACTCCTCTCAGAATGCGTCAAATGCTCTTCTAGACACCCTAGAAATTCAAAATTTCTCCGTGGGACCATGCTCCCGAACCCCCTAGCATTCTCGCACCAATGGCGGTCGTATTCCGATTCCGAATCTATATTTGTTTGCCACCCGTCCAAAGTCAAAACTCTAGCTACTCTACTGGACCTCTCTCCCCCGGAGAGGCTCTTAAAGGAATATTAAAATTAATTGAATATATTTCGCTTAATAAATTCGAAATTGCGCTAGAATGTGCACGGTGTGAAGATAAGCGCTGAAAATCGGTGCGCGGGCGGAGGAAAGGAGAGAGAGAAAAATACTCGAAGCCTCTGCCCGAGATCTGTCGATATCTGTGACAAATTGTCGATATCTGTAACAAGAAACAATCCATGGTATATTTCAATAATCCTTTGGTTTCATGTTTCATTTTTTTAATATAACGATACTTCGGACGAAGATCTACTGGCGAACGTATATATTTTGATATTACATTGTTCTAATACGATGAAAAAGTCTCTTGAAAAGTCTCGCTCCAGTCATGACCTATGGCCGGGACTGTCGATGATTTCGCTATGGGGATTTCGCTTGTTTGTATGCTGCGAAATCAATGTAATATTGATAGTTGGTTAAACTGTGTATAACTCTGTCTTTCATCGCGTTGGTATTATTAAATTGCAGTTGCTTTATGATATATTTTGACAATTTTGTAATGTTTTTAAAGTTGCTCGCGAAAGCCATTTTCAAAGTAGGGCTCAGGGATGTATATGGGCTTTAAACGCTATTTTAACAAAGAGCTCAACAGTATGATAGCCTAGCGTTGTACATCGAAGCTATGTTAAAATATATTTTCTTCGAGAACATATATAGTTACATACGCGATTTGCTTTCACAGAAATTAAACAATTAATTGAACCCCCCGGTTTGACGCCATATTGGCTCACAAATCGGACAGAGGCTTCCGCGTATTCCCCCCCCCCTCTTATTTCATTCGCGCGCATATAAAAGCCTCCGCTGAGGAGAGAGGTACTGGACTGAGATAGACAGATAGTGAGGGAGGCCTGCGGCATACGTTCACCAATCTGCCCTGGGCCCGTGACTGGCTCTTGCCGGCCTTGTATATTTCATACGGATTTATAGAGTAATCTCTATAAATGTACGCCATGAACACGTCAGTAATAGATGTTTATAAATTGAAGAAAACTTTCCAAATCTAATAGTGCCGACAAAATCACACACAACATTTTTGACAGGTCTTGTTGTGTATTTGAAATCGTCAACATCAATATTAGGACATGTTTATGGCGAAACTCGTGCCTCAGATTAATTGAGCATAGCCATAGACCATAGTCGTACACTGAAAGAGAATATCGTTACAACTGCAACCTAAATAACATATGCCAATCCTATAAATGTTCTCAATCTTCGGCACACACTCATATACGTCGCCATGTTTATTTTATATGCGCATTGATTTCCAGTTCTCACAAAAATTCGTGTTATGGGTGGTGCCATATTCCAAATCCTCATTGGCGAAAGTAAAATTCATTACGATATGAAATATATTATAAGGCCGACTAGGCGGGTAATTTACCAACCTTTCCCAACCTTTCCATTAAACAGACAGAAAAACAATATGAAACGCGCAACTGTAGCTAAAAATAAACATTTTTCAATGTTTGAAAAATTAAAAATAAGCCCTTGAATTATATATAACCTAATAGAGAACATCAACTGTAACTCTATACATCTATCACTCTATCCATCTATCTATGCCTGCCTATCTGAGTCATTTATGTCAATTTTTGCCCTATAATCACAATAGTTGCAAAGTGAAACTTTGCACTAAAATCCAAAAGTTCCAGAGCTAGTTTTCGGCTGTTTAAGAGCTTAAGGCTGTAAATATTAACAACTTCCAGAGTGTTATTAACTTACAGAACTTACGGCTGTAATTATTATCAACTTGCAGAGTTTTAATACGGCGGTATAAATATTGACAACTTCTAGAGCTAGTTTACGGCTGTAAATATTGACAACTTCCGGAGCTCGTTCACGGCAGTAAATCGCGGTATAAGACTGTCCAATTGTTTGTTGGTTCAGGTTCGTCAGGGACTGCCTAGCATTGGCAAGGCTCTGCAACAAAGTACAGAGCAATTCAGTTCAGAATAAGTGCAGCTTAGAGTGTGACGTGAGTGGGGAAGATGGTTGTCATGCATAATATGAATCTTCACACCCCAGAACCCCTTCGCCCACAAAAATATGTTGTATTTGAATTGAGTTTTATGAAAATGGTTTTATATCGACAGCTTGGGTCATTAACTGAAAGTTCAGTCTGTTTAGATGGGATATATCAGAAATTGTCACGGAAAATAGAACTGACAATTGACAAATTGGCGTAGCAATGCAAGGTAGGAGGACAAGGAAGCATCGTGTAATTAACAGACGCCGAGGGTTATATCAAGAGCTGCTTGTGTCCTTTTCTAAGTGTATTACTTGATATGGCAAGCCCTTGTTGTTCTGTTGTTCAATATTTCCCTGCATCATATTGAAATCCATTCACTATTGACTTTTAAAACAATAACGCATGACATTCCAAATTAATGCAACTTGTTTTACTCGTGTATGCCAGTGTATCATTTTAATGGTTCATGGGCAAGAGTCTCCCTTTGACGAGTAATATGCTCGATCCCGCGTGAGAATAAAGAAAATAATCAAGAAGGTCCCGTAAAGCTATTAAGTAATGCCTGACAATTTTACCGATCAGAAAAAGGTCCTCCTGCTGGGAAAAGTGTCGTATGTTAATTTCAGATTATACCTGCGCGCCCCTGTCTTTCGCGTACTTTGTTAATCCATAAGTCGCAAGTATGGACACCGATATGGCGTTTACTTACGCTGAATTTCAGTGTGCATTCAGCCTTTTTCAGTGTTACATAGATGCAGCTGTGTGGACACCAACTCAGCGTAAATCTACACTATGAACGTAAACTAACACCTCTGAAGGTCTTTCTATACCGCTTTGGCGTAAATTAGATTGCAGCAATATGAACCCCTACTTGGTGTAAATCTACACTATGAGCATAACCTAACACCTCCGAAGGTCTTTCTACACTACTTTGGCGTAAATGCATCTTGCAGCAATGTGGAAACCCACTCAGCATAAATCTACACTATGAGCATAATCTAACATCTCCGAAGGTCTTTCTACACTACTTTGGTGTAAATGTGCTTGCACCAATATGGACACCCACTCAGCGTAAATCTACACTATCTGCATAACCTAACACCTCTGAAGGTCTTTCTACATTGCTTTGGTGTAAATGTGCTTGGAGCAATATGGACACAACTCAGCGTAAATCTACACTATGAGCATAACCTAACATCTCCGAAGCTCTTTCTACACTACTTTGGTGTAAATGTGCTTGCAGCGATATGGACACCGACTCAGCGTAAATCTACACCATGAACATAACCTAACATCTCTGAAGGTCTGCCTACACAGCTTTGGCGTAAATCAGATTGCAACAATATGGATACGAACCCGGCGTAATTCTACACTATGAGCATAACCTAACACCTCTGAAGGTCTTTCTACACTGCTTTGGTGTAAATATACTTGCAGGACACCAACTAAGCATAAATCTACACTGATATTCTATATTTCAACATCTATAAGCTGGAACTGAGCTACTCCGCTTCCTATAACCTGTCTATAATAGGGGTCCCAAAATGATAAAGCTCATATAACAGTCATTAAGTAGGTCAGCCCACGAGAAGTCAGCTACAGTTTGGAAATTACAAGGCTACGCTGGTTCTTTATGTAGCCCCACACGAGTTATGTCTGTGATTATATATAGGATTAGGGTTAAATTATACATTTCGTGTAGGGCTACATAAAGAGCCTACAAATTACAATTTATGTTGCAGGGATGCTGTCTATTGCATAAACATATCTGAAATATATATTATATTGTAATATCATGTAAACCGCTCCTGAGTGCTATAGCAAGAACTATTATGACAAGAATATTACAACATATTCAAAATTATATAGGTGTATCAATACCTAACATTGCAAGTGGTCGTAACAGGTGTGTTTGTTCAATGTTTGCTTGTATCATAATCAAATGCCACATATGACCCATGAAATGTCAAACTAATGCTCTGCTGATCAATACGTCAAAGAGATTGATAGTGAAAGCTATTTAACAAAGTCTCAATTGGGTGATCAAGTTAACGAGGCTACCAAATAATCATCATCAGATAGTTTAATAAATTCAAACAAAAACTTTAACAGTGTCGTCGTAGCTAAAGTGCATAACCAATTACATACTCAGTCAAATAATTCTGCCCAAGACCTGCAGGTAGACTCAACCTTAAAAGGACACGATATTGATAACTCTACTGGGACTTCACACTTTGTTGATCAACCTGTCAAGATTGTTGATATTGAAACGTATCCAACGAAATTTCAATTGGGTGAACAAGCTAGTGAGCTCACCAGACAACAAACACGAAAAAATTTCGTCAATCCAAGCGAATATTTTAACCGTAGCAAACGTAGCATCCCTGTGCGAATTACCTATCGTCCAGTAAACGAGTATAAGTCACGTAAATCAACTAGGAGACCAAATTTTTTTTTTCGAAGGAGAGCGAATCATCATCGCCCGCCAGGTTGGCAAGAGTATCTGGAACTAGTCAAACAAGTAACAACAATCGTCTGACGTGCTGTATCCCTGTGCCATTAAATAGGCAGACTCAGAGAGGGGGCTCACCAAATTAGTTTGTACCCTCAAATATGCTGTCCAATGTGATGTCGCTCGCGCCAAAAATTGACGATGTCCGTAATGTTATAAGTAGTGCAACGATAGACCTAGCTTGTATTGTAGAAACTTGGCTTCAAGGACATATCCATGACAATGTTATTTGTATTCCTGATTTTAACATAGTAAGGCGAGACCGAGTCGAAGGCCAGCACGGAGGTATATGTGTTTACGTACGGCGAACAATTAGATATAAGGTTTTGGAAAATCTGTCTGATATAAATTTTGAAGCAATCTTGTTGGTACATAGCCCGCCTCGTCTCCCAAGAGGAATGTCGAACATTATTCTATGTACTGTATACCATCCGCCAGGAGCAGATAACTTGTCCATGATAAATTATTTGTACGAATGCCTAACTATAATTGAAGCGGAATTTCCTAACTGTGGTATAATCTTACTCGGAGATTTTAATAAGCTAAATACTTCTAGACTTCGAAATGGTTTTAAATTAAAGCGAATAATCAAATTCCCTACACGTGGTCGAAACACCCTCGATCTAATCCTGACGAATATGGACAGTTTTTACGGGGATCCAATCAAACTGCCATCTTTTGGCCTCTCCGACCATGCCAGCATAGAGGTTCAGCCTCTTGCACGTTCACTGTTCCCCAAACCAGCAATTCGTATAAAATCACGGGACCTAAGACCTACCAAACGTTTGGTCCTAAGGAAATATCTGGAGGAAGTGGATGTAAATACATTAATTAATGAACAAAACTCATGTGAAAATAAGGTTGAAATGCTGGAATTGATCGTTAAGACTGGCATAGATGCTCTGTTGCCTATTAAATCAAAAGTTAAGGTATCTAATGAACCGCCCTGGATGACCCAGGCGTTCCGTAGTCTAATTCGCCGTCGTCAGAAAGCCTTAGCAAATGGCGACCTAATGATGTTTAGAAGTCTAAGAAACCAGGTGAACCGCGAAAGAAAATCATTGCGTGCCAAATTCTACGAGGAAAAGGTTAAGCATTTAAGATCCTGTGCGCCAGCAACATGGCGGAGAGAAGTAAAACGCTTGTGTGGCATGTCAGAGCAGGTGTCAGGACGTGAGGACACGATTGCAAAGTTGAGTAACATCGAGAACATTCCTGATTCAGCATCTTCCAGCCCTTACAATCTCGCTAACCTAATTAACTAGGCGTTTCTTACACCTATGAACAATTTCAATCCTTTACCTTCAACCAATCCGCAAATCGCAATTAACGGGGAATCACTTGATTTTCGAATTACCGAATTTTCTGTTTTTAAGAAACTGGCATCGTTAAATCCAAGTAAGGCTGGTGGACCCGATGGCATCCCTAGTTGGGTGCTTAAGGAAAACGCAGATATTCTGGCTTCTCCTATATCAGATATTTTGAACACTACCTTTAATGAAGCTCATGTTCCCCAGTCACGGAAGCAGGCGAATATTATTCCAATCCCAAAAGAGAAACCAATAAGAGACGTGAATACACATTTGCGCCCAATATCTCTAACACCAATTATATCTAAAATCGCCGAAGACTATGTCGTTAGTATTTTTGTTAAACCTGCCGTGCTTCAGAGAATCGATTCTAACCAATACGGTACAGTCCCTAAATCAAGTACTACACAACCCTCGTAAGCATGCTTCATTCGTGGAATGGTTCAACAGATGGAAACGGTGCAACGACTAGAATTGTGTTGTTCGACTACAAGAAAGCCTTTGACCTGATTGATCATTATCTACTCCTTAGCAAGTTGGCAACCTATGACATACCCCAACATATCATTATGTGGCTCACAGATTCTCAGAGTGGGAATCAGTACCTGCTGCTTCTGAAATGTGGAAATATGTGGACGATACGAGTATGGCTGAAACTGTCGAGAAAGGAAGTGCAAGCTCAATTCAAAATTCCGTTGATGACTTGACCGAACAAGCATTGGCCAATAAATTCCAACTGGATCAAAGTAAATGCAAAGAATTGCGGGCAGGTTTTAGTAAATCGAGTACATATTTTGAGCCAATCAAAATTAATGATATTCCCTTGGAGGTAGTAAACTGCGCGAAAATACTCGGTTTAATTATCTCACACGATCTCAAGTGGAACGAACATGTGTCTGAAATTATTAAGAAGGCAAGAAAGAGACTGTATTTCCTATCACAGCTGAAAATATCCCATTTGGATACAAGAGAACTTGTCCAGTTTTACACCACCTGTATTAGACCTATTACCGAGTACGCGTGTCCGGTGTTTCACGACAGCCTGACAAAGTATTTATCACATGACTTAGAGATGATACAAAAAAGAGCCATGAGAATCATCTTCCCTTGGGTATCATACAACGACGCCTTATCCACTGCAGGTCTTCAAACTCTGAATGACAGAAGCCAAGAACTGACAGAAAAACTGTTCAAAGATATTGTTACTAACAATGATCATAAATTACACAGCCTACTTCCTCCATACAATTATAATGATATTAACTTGAGGAACAATCGCAAGTTTAATGTGTCTTTTAACACACAGCGTTACAAGAACTGTTTTATCAACTTTAACGCATTGAAAATGTAGTATTGTTAGAATATTTTATAATTTTATAATAAATCATATAGTGTATCATATTAATCTATTGATTATTAGTAGACATCTAATCCAGCATCTTCCTTCGACTCTTTGTTATGGCAGTATTAACGAATCTCCCCTTGATACCAAATGTGATCTGCTGTACGACGGGCGAAAATAATATAGCAGAAGCTATTAAGCTATATAACGCTATTAAGCTTTAAAATGGCCCAATGTACGTGCTCTGTTTTATTATTTTGCTCCTTAATGCTAAGTATCACTGGTACTGTAACGCTAAGTTAATGTAAAAATCCCTCGTTTGGCCTATACCTCATTTGGAAATAAGCACTTGCTCTCAATTGAAAACATTGGATACGTACATCAAACGATATATAACGATATCTTGTTTCTATACATGCATTTAGCTGTTGCAATGAAATGTTCCGGAATACTGAAAAACGAGATTCAAAGAGCTATATAAACGTCATATCGCGGTTTATTGAATCACGAAAGCGAAATAGGATATTTACCTATTAATTTTTTTATCAAATTCGCTCTATTTACAGTATTACATAACAATACACAAACACTTAATTTATGACCGGAAATCCGCAACAGCGTAAGCCAATTACTGCAGTACCAATTAATATAGAAACATTAAATTACAACTACAATTACTGGCATATATAACATCTTTCAGCAAAGTAAAATTTATTTTTTTAAACCGGACAAATTTGCGTGGGAAATTCCACGTACTTACCACGCGTTTTTGACTCTCGTCTCGCGATTCTCTCGAGTATTACTGTAGGGAGTCTCCTTAAGAACAAAATAATTTTTACACCACATTTCCTGCATACCTGTCGTGATCACGACCACTTTATTTACAATCGTTTATTTGAGTCCAACGGCGGCCATCTTTGTGTTGTTGCTCGTCTTCCTTTGAGTTACCTTTGTATTGTTTTTCTCGAACGGCATGCACTCCAGCTTCCAAATCTATCTCTTTCATTTAGGTGGCTGTGCTCTCAGGATCCCTTGCTATATCTGCTGCTTTCTGAAGGGTAAGGTTATTGTCTCGAAAACGCCTTTCACGTACCTTTGCATCTCGAATACCAGTAATGAGGCGGACAAGAAGCAACTGATCTAGTGTACGCGATTCTATATCACAGCTGTACGCTGCAGTGAAATTTGTTGATGGTCTGTCATGTACCTATGGTTTCTGTTGCTGTTTGCTCACGCGTAAATAAACGGAAAAGTTCATCAGTAACATTCTGCCATCGAATACAAGAATCTTCAAGTTGCTTTAGGGCTACAGCAATTTTCTTACAGTCGCCTTCATTAGACCAAACAAATATGTGAAAAACCTTATTTACCTCCTTTCCTATTACTGACAACATTAGTGCTACCCGTCTTTCTTCTCCTTCTTTATCTAAATTTCTTTGAAGAGTGTAATTTCTCCAAGCCGATTTACATTCATGCTAATTTTCGGCGTAAGATGCGTCGTTTAACTCCAGAACTTCCAGGGGAGGAATAAGAAACCTTGCCATGTTGTTTTGTTATAACAAATATGTATACACTCTTATACAAAATTTAGTCGTATTTCTACAAATTTTTCTTCTCTGTCTGCTTTATAACGTCAAAACTGTCCACAAATTACTTCGCTTTCGTTTTGGTTTCTCCTGACACCATGCCATGCTTTTAGAAATGAGTTTTTATTTATTAAAATACAAAATAAACAAATAAATTCAAACATTATAGTCGCCATCTTGGTTAGTCACGTGAGCCCCTAGCGGCCCTAATGCCCCTAGCAGTTCCTCGAAACCGTTTTAGTTCCGGCTTTTTTTTCTGAAGCTATTTTACAAGATTATTGTGTCTAAGAAGACTGAAAACAAGAAATTTCAGGAACCTAAACAGTAGATATCGATTCATGCAGATAATACACTGAGAGTATATTAAGCCAAATAGTAAAAACATGTTTTTGATCCTAATTTCTCCATAGAATTTGGCACAAGTATTCACCCCCACTCTAGCTCAAGACCACCTTTCTACTTTGATGCACTGTAGTCAGAGAAAGCGTTTTGTACATCTGAGACCCAACGTTAAATACTCGCTGTCGCTTCTATATGCCCGTGAAGTATAATGAACGTGATAGGTTTTCTTTGGTTACTCTGGTTCTCTCCCACGAGGATAGTTTATGCTGTATAAGAGTCCAAGACGGTTGTTTCAGAAAATAGATTAAGAAGTAATATCAAACTATATAGAAAACGCGGTACTTACAGGTTACTTAAGGACACGAGGCCTTGAAATACTTTCTCGGGAATATTTTGAAGTTTTTGGTTTGAAAGATCCCTAAAAGAAAAGATTGAAAAATAAAAATGTCATTGTCGTATAATGGACAAAATAAAACAGTCATCCGAATACAAACACCTAGTACACTAAAGAGATGAATTCATTTAACATATCTTAGGTCTACATGTCGCTAGCATGTTTCTATCGGCGAAGTATATTTTCTCTTTATTTTTTATCGAACATGTTTGTACTATAAATATAATTTAACCAATACTTACAAATCGGTCAAACTTTGCAAATCGTTAAAGGCTCCATGCTCAATGTCTTCAATACCATTATTCGTTAAGTCTCTAAGACAAACGGAATAGAATTGAAAGAGTAGAAATTATTTTCACTAAAACGTAATGAAATTAAATATACAGACTAAAAATAGATTAGTTTAATGGATTTCTCGGCAATACGCTGTTTGATTGGCTGTTGGTCTACAAATAATCTGTGGCATTAGTAGGCACGACGTAAGTATGAGAAGCCAAAATATTGCAGATTTTAACCTTTGAGATGCAACTGGTTCAATTTTTCCAAACCGCGATTCAAATTACCCACGAAGTTTTCACAGCAGCATCTTTAATAAATAACGTTTTCAAGAAATTGTTTATGTTTACAAGAGATTAATAAATGTAAGATTTCAAAATGATCGAGTATTCCACAATTTAGGGCGAGATAACAGAACCTTCGGCCTGGATGGTCTTACTAATCACGCTTAGCCACGTCAAATAGTTGTTAAATATCATAGAAATATATAACAATGTGTTACACATAATTTGCTTAGTAGATTTCAAGAGAATTTTTTGTTTTTTAACCGGCTCTGTATAAATATAAGATTTGAAATAAAAATTTTTTGCCCATTATCATTCTAGCAATCACTTTTGTGAGGTTTGAGGAAATAGGAAGGTTTGTTGGTATTCTTTGCTTAGAACATATTAAATTTTGGGAATCTTGGTGCGGATCTCAATTCCTGCTAAGGATTCACTTCTAAAATGACCATACACAGTAACTTTAGTGATATAGATAGTAATTTTCGATTATTTATTTATTTATTTTGCCACAATAGATATATACACTTAAGAACCAAACAAGGCAGAAACAAATCAATGATACTTCGCGGCCGGGAGCCCACAACAGCTAGTAACGCCAATTACTGTGGTCCCGATAAGTAGAGAATACATGTACTCAGTGGCGTAACTACTATGGGCTCAGGGTGTGCGAACCCGCGGGCCCCCTGGCCTAAGGGGGCCCCTGTCGCGGGCCCCCTGGCCTAAGGGGGCCCCTGTGAGATTGGAAGATTATTATAATTCTATGGATAAAACAAGAAAATTGCACAGGCCACATCATAAACTTACATATAAAAAGTTTCAATTCAAAGGCTAGAGAGAATAATGTTTTAGATTTTAGTACGGTTATGGAAGGGGGCCCCTTTTAAATTTTTACCACGGGCCCCTACTTGTGCTGCTACGCCACTGCATGTACTAACTACAACATGACATGGAGATCCTAAGTGTGCGTGCTGAATTGCATTTCAGACACACAGACTTCCATGTCCTTGGATCATCCGAATCAAAAATTGTTTGAGATGCTGTTAAATAATGTTCTTTTAGCAAGCTTCTAAAACGTAATAAAGATGTATCCATGCGGCGCATTTCGTCAGGTAGGTTGTTCCAAACTCTGCACGTACGTGAGAAGAATGATCGTTGAAAAGTTATAGTTTTACATCTTTTAGGATGAAAGTAGAGTAGACTAGGGTCGGAAGTATTACGGGTTGATCTTGTGGGAATATGTTGAGTTGGCTTGACTTCAGAGTTCATGATGGTAATATTGTGAACAATTTTGAAGAAAAATACCAGATCAAGGAATTCATGCCAGTAGGAGATTGGAAGTAGATGGAGTGAGTTCAAACGTTGTTTATAGGTTATATCAGTCTTAAAAGGTAGGTTTAGAATGACTTTAGTAGCACGACGCTGGACCCTTTCGACACGTCGGATAAGGTCAATCGATTGTGGGGACCAAACTTGAGTGGCATACCCGAGATGTGGACGAACAATGGCAAGGTATAGAGTACGGCGAACTTGAACGTCATTAATGTCACTAACAGAGCGGCGAACACAGCCAAGAGATTTGCTGGCTGCTGAGGTTTGTGCAACTACCTGGGACTTCCATGACAAAGTGCTGGTTAGCCGTACTCCAAGGTCACGTTCTTCGTCGAGTCTTCCAATGGGCTTACCATTTACAGCATACTCATGGATTAAAGGTGATCTTTTCCGAGTAACTCTCTGACAATTTGTTTTAAGTTCGTTGAAGTTTAACCCTGATGATGTTGACCATGTGCTAAGATTATTTAAATCATTTTGCAGTAAATTTGCGTCCGTTTGGGAGTTAATCGTTTTAAATAGTTTAGTATCATCAGCAAAGCAGGAAACAGAAGAAGAGGTGACAGTATCATGTATATCATTAACGTAGAGAAGGAATAGTACAGGTCCAAGAATAGAACCTTGAGGTACGCCTGATGTAACTGCGAGGGAAGATGAAGTACCGCCGGGAATAGTAACACGTTGTTTCCGTCCGGATAGATAGGAAGAGAACCAAGAATGGAGATTTCCCCTAATGTTAATATTTTGTAGTTTGTCCAATAGTACATCATGTCGAACTCTGTCAAATGCTTTGCTCATGTCCAAGTAAATTATGTCTGTCTGTTTTCCGTTGTCGAGTTGTTGGCCAATGCACTCCAAGACCTGTACTAACTGCGTTGTGCATGATCGACCTGGAATAAAACCGTGCTGATTGTTACTAACGTATTGAAGCAAATGATCTCTTGTTTTGACTAGTACGCAACGTTCGCGAACTTTTGAGATATTTGACAAAAGAGAGATAGGTCGATAGTTTGAGACGTGATCACGCTTCCCCTTTTTGAACACTGGTACGATGTTGCTAGTCTTCCAGTCATCAGGAAGGGAACCAGATCGTAAAGAGAGATTGAACAGTAGGCATAGGGATGGGGCGACTTGTTGTGCAGTCTCTTTCAATATTTTGTTAGAAATACCATCAGGCCCGGTAGCTTTATGTTCATTTAAAGAATGCAGTAAAGGGAAAATATCATCTACGGTGAGTTCAACATCTGTTAGGCAGTTTTCATCAGTGATTGTGTTTTCGTTTGCCGGGTGTGTTTGGCCTTGGTGAAATACAGAAGCGAAAAACGTATTAAACAGATCAGCAATCGAGTTAGGATCGTCAGCAGTAATCGTGTTATCATTGTTGGAACTTTTCATTGTCATACGTTGTGGCAAGCTAGATTTTTTAGATGTGTATTTGAACAAGGACCAAAAGCGCTTAGGGTTCGATTTAATTTTTGTTGCTACTGAAATGAAATAATTCTTGCGTGCATTTGCAATCATGTGCTTAACACGAGATCTCAGTTCTTTGAATTTATTACGTAAGAGTTCGCTTCGATTGAATTTGAGTTTTCTTCGGATGGTATTCTTTACGTGCAATTCATGCAAGATTTCACCAGTGAGCCAAGGTGGGTTCCTTTTTCTTTTGAGCGTTTTATTTTTTACGTAACGAGAAATCAGTGATTTAAAAGCAGTAATCCAGTTAGACCAGTTTTCATTAATATCAAACGTAGGATCGATCACCGCGGACATGTTTTCCGTTTGGATTGCGTTGCGAAGAGCGTTAAAGTCTGTATGATGGTAGTCGAATACGAAACTGCGTGATGTTTTGGCTTTTTCAGTTTTGATTTTAATTTCAAATTGTAGAATAGCGTGATCTGTAAATATACCTGCGTCATTTGATGAAATGATATCAAGAACTTCTACGCGATCTGGCGAGCTTGTGATGATAAGATCAAGCACGTTATTCAAACGTGTAGGTTCAACTGACAGTTGCTTTAAAAAATAATCATTCAGAATTTCCGTAAATTCTAACTCATCAGATCCAGTAGTGTTTTCTAAACAGTTCCAATCGATGCTAGGAAGATTAAAATCACCAGCAATGACAATCTGATCGTAAACATCGCGTAGATATTGTAATATTTCACCAAATTTTATACACCAAGATATATTCGAGTTTGGTGGTCTGTAGCAAGAAGCCAAGAGAAATTTGTCGTTTTTAGTTGTTACTTCGCAGCACACGAATTCTAAATCTGTTGGTATATCGATTTGTTGGATTGAGGAAAACAACGATGATCTTACTGCCAAGAGCACTCCGCCACCTCGAGATGTTTCTCTGTCTTTGCGAAATATATTGAACTCATTTGACGGTAAAATCTCATTGTCCAAGATGTTTTTTGTTAGCCATGTTTCAGTTATAAATGCAATGTCAGTGTTTTCTGCGATTAAAAAGTTATGTGTCCAGTTCATGTTTGAAAAAACCACGTCATTTGTTTTGTGCATGCTTGTTAGGCTCCTGGCGTTAATAACTGCGCAGTTTACAGTTGAACGAGAGTGTCGGATTATAGTTGAATTTTCTGGATTTAGGATTGTTGCATCAAAAGGTCCTGGATTAATTTCAACATCACCGGACAAAGAAATTAGTAAAGCAGCTGTAGACGTGTTTAGGAAAAGTTTCATGCCATGTAATATCAGAAGCGACGAAGTCAACTGACGCTCTTTTACAGTGGATCGTTGAGGACTGATTTTTATATTTTGGATTTTCACCACATTTGCTTCATTTGTTACCGAGATAAGAGCTGCTGGGGAGTTAGCAGATTTATATAACTTGTGACAATTGATCAAATTTCCACCAAACACCAAATAAAGATGAAGAATAAAGACAAGATTACGAGAGCAAACAAGTCCATGACCAACCATGATGGGTATAGCTATAGGACTATGTTCCGTAAATACTAGAAATACATGCATGCAGAATCCCCTCGCCCATTCGAACCACACAATTTACTCCCCCAAAAGTTATTGTAACATGAAGTACTGAGTCGATCAATGTAACCATGGTAACACGCAACACTGTATATTTCTCTTAGTTTGTACAAAATATTGATAAGATTTGTTAATGTTACCTATAATATTATCAATTGCCCAACTATATAAAGTAGGTATGCTATTACGTACTCTTTTAGCTTTGATTTAATGTAAAATTCAACCTTAGAAGTCTCACAAAACATTTCGAAATTTTCACAAAACAGTACTTTTATACTTCTTTTCGCACTTGTTTTTGAGATTTAATATGTTGTTTCTTATTCTATAACGTATTTGAATTAATACTAAAATACCTTTTAACATTAATTAATGTTGTATTGACCACACAGGATGACATACGCATTTTCAAATCCACAAAACTATAATATACTGCATGCCAATACGGCAAAAGCAAGTATACAAAATAGACACTTACGCGTTTAAAACTCTTTAAAACCCGAAAATCTTGTCTTTCTTCGGTCTTTTGACTGTTTTTTCCTTCTGTTCCACTAAATAATTTTCATTTATCTCTCTTTAGAGACTTTTTTGGCTGTTTTATATGCCCCGACTGGCCGACTCCCGAGTACAAACAGTTTTCTCTCGGTCTGAACTCGCGCATGCGCATAACGTAGAAAACCGTCCATTGCATAATGGCGGACAACTTTGCATTCCGCTATGTTGTCACATACCCGGGGGTAAATATCCGAGCGGAATTAGTACCCTCGCACGGCGCTTCGCGCCGGCTCGGGGACAAGGACGTCCAAAACGGAGGCTATTCAAAACACTGGGGAATTCCCTTTAACGTTGTGAGTTCGTATTATAATATGAACAAGTATTATGTTACACCACGCTACAACACCAAAAGTATCATAGATATCTAGATGTTGAGTGTATCTTGATAAATAGGATGTCAAAATGTGCAGAAAAGTACCAACAACTTGAATATGCCGTTGAATTACAGAATATAACAAATTACAACCAGATTAGCCCGTATAAAGTTGTTGCCACGGTAACTCGAGACAGACGCCGCGAATTATTTAAAAATCTCCAACGGTCAAAATAATGCCAATTACGTGATTACTCAATTTCTATTAATCCAAATAGATCAAAAGCTTGACACAGTATGGGGAACACAATTCACAGTTCGCATAGAAGATTTCAAACAAGTCCAGAAAGTATAAGTCAATATATCCACAATATACCAAAGTTGATAAGCTGTAGCTGTAGACACACTGCGGCACATACGATAACACAATCCAAAATATGTCAATGAAACTTTAAGTTCACAGTCCAAAAGTTATATCCAAAGAACAACGAGAAGATTAACTATAATTTTTACCAAAGTAGACGTGATTGGAAGTATTTTTAGGTAGTAGTTCGTCGAAATATCCTTAGTGTGTACCCCCGCGGTCCGGATATAGTGCAATAGGAGTATATGTCAAAATGTCAAAACTTTCCCAATGACAGTTGATGCAGGGATGATTCCCACGCTCACGACGACCTTGGATGCACCGCCTTGCACGTCTGAGATCCTCGGTCAAATGTTCGATCGTTCTGGCTTCTATAGTTACGTAAAATATATATATAGTCGACTCGATAATTTCTCCGAATTCTCCAACTTTCCCCTACAAGGAGCAAGAGTCTACCAGAGTTGTTTAGGAAAAAAGATTTTAAGGAAGTACTATTAAACTATATAGAAAACGAGGTACTTACAGGTGACGTAAGGACAGTTTGCGGTTTGACATTGAATTATGGGCGAGTATACTATATAAATAAACCTTATTCGGAACTGTAACAAAATGAAGATATATATGAATTGAATTTAACATATCTTAAGTTTTCATGTCATTTCTCTTCGCGGAGTATATCTTTTCTTAAAATCTATTGAATAATTGTTAAAACTGTTATTTTATGCATTATTAGACAGATAATATCCATACTTACAACTTGATCAAATTTCCCAAATCATTAAAGGCTCCTCGCCCAATCTTTTTAATATTATTATTCGTTAAGACTCTACAACAAAGGGATGAAAATAAAGGAGAAAATATTCAGACTAAAACGTCTTTTATGACGTCTTTTGAAGCGATTTTGCAGATGAATTATGTCTAAAATGATTATACGCAACAATTTGAGTAGTTATCGATTCGAGTAGTCCAATGAGGAGGGACATTTTCTAGAATATTAGACGAAATATCATACAATTTCTTGATTTTACCTTCTCGTTTTGAATTGATCCAGCCATGCAGACATCACCCCTCCCCCCTGAACGATCTCAAGTTCCATGTACGTCTGATATCCAGTATACATGACTTAATTCTCGCTTAGCATCTACAGACTCACGGAAAAATATAGCCAAAGCGATAGGTTTTCTCCCGCTACACTGTTAGTAGTAATATATACTGTCTTCAACCCCTTTTTTCTTGGGGGGAGCATAGGGGAGCATCATTAAATATTGAAACATCATTTGCATATGAGGAGGCGCATTACGTAATTAACATAAACATTTACTAATTATACAACTCGGTCCTATTCCTTTGAGACTTGTCAATCTTCACTAATCACGTCAGGGATCGAGATAAGGTGAAATTTTCTGAGTTAAGCATATTTTGTGTTTAAAAATATGGCAAGGACTTTGCATATGCGTATGAGGGGAGGGGGGGGGGGAGGGTCAGATGGGAGGAAGCAAGGGTCGGCCACTCCTTTGATATCTCATTAATTATGCAATTTGCTGATTTTAACATATTTTGTGGCTGTTGTTGTCGTATAATTTTCGATTATAATACACTCTCGTATCTAGTGAAGTGTTTCTTTCTGAGACGGCCAATATAGCGACTTAATAAGTTACAAAGTTCCACGCGATTATATCTATAGTAAATTGTATACAAGCGAGATTTCAACAAGTTTTACAAGCATATACAAACTTTGCATATAACCGGTTTAGCTGTGCATTGTTAGGTAATTACGGGAAATTAACTGTCAGGTTTGCATGCATAAGGACAAAATATGTAATTATAGGACGGGGAAATATTGTACAATGTACAATGTTAGTCAGCACACACAGAATTCATTTCAACACATTTATTGATTAAAATTTATTTTACAACGTTAATAAGGTCTGCTCCTAAGAGCGTATCGTTTAGGTGTCTTTTGTGTCTTTAAAGAGTTCTCATATTCTTGTCAGTCTTCAGGTGATAATCTTGCAATATTCTCAGCTTTCATAGGAACGTATTTTGGTCTCACGTGAAGTAGTCTGTTTTCGTAACCTTCTCGTTGCTCTGGCGTCGTCATTGCTAAATCTTTGGTCTCCAATATGAAGTGTCTACCCAATTGGGCAAAAACCTGTGTTTGAGTTAGGGCCGTTCTTCTTCTGTTGGTGCTGGTGGTGGGGTGAGAAAGGTAGGCTTAGCAGTGACAGGCACCTATGGTGTTATCTCTTTAGGTTCAGGAGCAGCATCTTCAACAATATCTGGAGTTTGAACAATTACAGGACGGTGTACCGGAAAATCTATCTTGTTTCTTAAAGTAAGAAACCGATTAAGTTGGTCAGAATAAAGCTTCCTTTTGTCAACCGCGGTAAGCTGTGGTGCTTCAATGATCTCTTGCATTCGCTGCTCGTTGTTATAGATTGCATTTGCAAGGGGTGGTTGGTGATAGGATTGCTTCCGCACATATTTGACTAAAGCCGCAGCCTTGCCTGGCAACACATTTGTTTTGAGTCGTTGTTGATAATCTGTTGTAGCTTTCAAATCCAACATAAAATACCCATGAGAACGACCCGTGGCTCCTTCATAACTACTCATAAACTCTCGCACTCTGCCGGGATAAATTTGTCTTGCAATCATAGAGATTTCTTGTTTATTTCTGGTAACTTAGAAAGCACGATATAATAGGGGTTGAGAATTATATTTCTCATTTCTTTGCCCTGATGAAATATATGTTGGACAATGTAGATGACGGACAAATTTCTGTGATGACTGCTTTATGTAAAGAGGTCAGCTATACGCTTGTCCTTGCCAGATTGCGCCATAAGATCGTCCAGTACGATCAAATTCCGTTGAGACACATCTAGATAATCTGCTTCTCGATATCTTCAGCTATTCCTTTATTGAATTCTATTCCAGGCAGTGTTCTCATCATACCAAAATAGGATAGCTGACATTGGGCATAACACCAAATGATACGCTGAGGAGGTGGACTTATAGTTTTCTTAGCATTCTCCAACAGGGTCTTCACCCATAGTCTTGCCACTTTGTGTACATCCTGCTACGATACACGTAAAGGGCTGTTCCAGAATTGTAGTAGATTTGTCAAGGATGGTATTCAGTTATCGTCCATTCATACGCCCATCATGAAAGGTTCTTTTGTGACGTGCACGATTAGTTGATGTTGAGAATGACTTTCCTTTAACTTCACAAAGGTAAGACATGTTTACCTACTATCATCAAACGTCAAATGAATTGATTTGTAATGTATCTCACTATTTATCTGATTGCTTACGTTCAAATATTCACTGACTCAAACTTAGGATTCAATGATTCACTCTTTGGATTCAATGAATCAATCATAGGATTCAATTACTCATTCTTAGGATCAATGATTCAATCTTAGAATTCCATGATTCAATCTTAGGATTCAACGATTCAATCTTAGGATTCATATAATTCACTCTTAGGATACAATGATTCAATATTAGGATTCAATGATTCAATCTTAGGATTCAATGATTCAATCGTAGAGCTTGGCTGATAGTCATAGTGAGTCATAGTCATTGGCTATAGCCATTGTCTATGGTCATAGTCATAATCATGGACTATAGTCCGATTATGGTCATGGATTATAGTCATGAACTGTAGCTATAGTCATATAGTCATAGTCATATAGTCATATAAGTCATATAGTCATATAGTCATATAGTCATATAGTCATATAGTCATATAGTCATATAGTCATATAGTCATATAGTCATATAGTCATATAGTCATATAGTCATATAGTCATATATTCATATGGTCATATAGTCATACAGTCATATGGTCATATAGTCATATATTCATATGGTCATATAGTCATATAGACATATGGTCATATAGTCATATAGTCATATAGTCATATAGTTATATAGTCATATAGTCATATAGTCATATAGTCATATAGTCATATAGTCATATATTCATATATTCATATAGTCATATAGTCATATAGTCATATAGTCATATAGTCATATAGTCATATAGTCATATAATCATATAGTCATATAGTCATATAGTCATATAGTCATATAGTCATATAGTCATATAGTCATATAGTCATATAGTCATATAGTCATATAGTCATATAGTCATATAGTCATATTCATATTTATAGAAATTGGGTTAGTTAACAAGTATATCCGAGATATGCGGGCTCGGTATTTTTGTAAATCTATTAGGTTAAGCGTCGTTATTTTGGTAATAATAGTTTACTAGATCAAGGATCGCCATATATTGGTTGTCTAAAAAAGCTGTTTGTTATTACGTCGTATAACACTTCACTAGATAAAAGAATATATTTATTACTAATAATGAGTTTATAAATCGAAATGTTTACGACAATAAAGCCATATTTCTGCACACAAGATATGCTGAACACAGCAAAATCCGACGGTAGTATAATTATTGTGCTCATCCTCATATTATGCTAAAGATAATGTTCACACATCATATGCTAATGATGTTTAAATATTTAATGATGCTCTCCCTTCCCCCCCCTCACCCCCCCCCCCGAAGGAGGTTGAAAACTACATATGTTAGTACTTCTGTTTCTCTCGCACAAGGAAAGTTTATACTGAGATGATGGAAAAATACACGAGGAAGTAATATCAAACTATAAAGAAAACGAGGTACTTACAGGTAACGTAAGGAAACGAGACCTTGAAATGAATTGCCAGGAATATTTTGAAGTTTATGGTTTGACAGATCCCTAAAAGAAAAGATTATAGGATAAAGATTATTACTGTTGTATTATTGACAAATATTTTGTATTAAGAACCCGTACTCCTGGTGATAACACTTTAAAACTCCTGATGAGATGTGGATTGAATTGAACATATCTTGCATTTGCATGTCGCATCTATTCGCGGAGCTTTCTCTCTCTATTATTTTGAATACTTATATTATACATATTATTTCATCGTACTTACAATTTTGTCAAGTTTCCCAAATCATTAAAAGCTCCAGGCTCAATTTCTCCAATAATATTATACGTTAAGTTTCTGAAACAAACAGATTAAAAATGCAAAAGAAGAAGTTATTCTGACTAAAACGTCCAAGAAATAAGAAATAGTGCCGTCATCGCGAATGCCGTGTCTGAATGGCTGTTTGCCTACATATCATTCCTAGCATCCGTAGCCATGACCTAATTGCTACAGATGTTACCACATGTTATCCACTGAGCTATCTATAAATGAAAGGGTGCTTTTATCATAAGCTAGTCAAAGAAATAAAGCCATAAATATGGCAGTTTTGTCCTTTGCCGACGCAACTATTTCCTAATTTCCCTACTGAAAAATTACCTCTGACGAACCCCAATCCAACATTACAACGAAGTTTTACTTTGCGTGGTTGAAGAACGTTTGAGGATATTTTGTATTTGCAATAGTTATTAGGTGTAGATATCAAAATGGACGGCTATATTCCGCAATTTAGATGGAGATTAGAAGAAAACTTAATCTTCGTTCTCGATGGTCTTGTTAATTATGTTTAGCCTCATGTAATTGTTAAATTTCTTAGCTTATCTTACAAATGTATAAAATTTTGTTATGAATATATTTCTTACAAGATTTCAAGATACTGTACTCGGTTTGGTTTTTAATCGACCGCTTATCTGAAGTGTATATAAAGTTTGAAATATAAAGTTTGAAATATAAAGTTTGAAATGTATACCTTTGCCATTGATTATTGTAATCACGTTTCCGAGGTACGGAAGAAGGAAAAGGTTTTGTTGTATTCTTCGCTCATTATATATTCAATTTTGAGGAACTTCAGTAGTGATATTTCTGACCATTTCTGAACCGATTTTGGCAATGAGTTATGTAAAAAAAAATTATTAAACGCAACAATTGCAAGAACAAAAAGAGTAGTTGTCGATTCAGGTTATGCAATGAGTGTGATTTTCCAAAATTTTAGTCGAAATGTCAAAAGGTTTTGATGATATTTTTTCCCCTTAAAAAGTTGGTGCAGGAATTCAACCCCACGCTCGGGATGTCCTTGGATGCACCGTAGTCTGAGGAAGCTCCTTGTACGACTGATATCCCTGGTTAAATTCTCACTGTGGCTTCTGTAGTCCTGTAAAATGTTGGCCAAACGATAGTTTTATTTAAAAGTTAGTTTCCCAGAAACAAAGCTATACTGATATCCCTGGTTAAATTCTCACTGTGGCTTCAATAGTCCCGTAAAATGTTGGTAAAAGCGACAGGTTTTTTTACAGTTACTTTCCCAGAAAGAAAGAAAGAAAGCTATGCTGATAATGAGTTGACTGGAAAATAGATTAGGATGTAATATCAAACAACAATAGGTACTTGTCCCGATTTGGCCGAGCGAGCAGATTAACAGACAGCCCAAAGCTGAGAAATTTTGCTGACTTTATCATTTTCTAACAGTCCGCCCTACAAGCAAGTTTGCCGCATTAAAACGGAGTTTCTACGCAGAGTAGTAGGAATTATTGATATGGATGGGTTTAAAGGACGCAAAAAACTGTCCATAGCACTAGATGATACGTTGTGGAGGTAGACTGATAGTTTTCTGTGCATTTTCCAAGAGAGTTTTCACCAATACACTTTTAGCATTTTGCGTACAGCCCGCCACGATACAAGTAAAGTGGTGTTTCATGATTGTAAGTCCATTGACCAGCAAGGATTTGTGTCTAAGATTACGATTTTCATATGCATGGACAGCGCTCTTAAAGCGAGGGCGATTACTTGCATTTGCAAACATTTTACCACAAACATCGCGCTGAAAAGACATCTTTACATCTCAAGAGTCAATGTTGAATGATTTAAAACAAGGAAGATGAGTCACATTTATATCGACGGCAATACATATAGTCCATGACTATGATGACTATAGTCCATCACTATTATGATTATAGTGACTATAATCCAAAATATGATGACTATAGACCATAGCTATATTGACTATTGTCCATGAATATAATGACTATAGTCCATAATTAGGATGACTGTCCATGACTATGATCAATTGAATTTGGTGCAGGTATTCAATCCAAACCCAGCTCGCGACCACCTTTGTCCTTTGATGCACTGTAGTCAGAGAAAGCGTTTTGTACATCTGAGACCCTAAGTTAAATACTAGCTGTCGCTTCTATAGTATAATGAACGCCATCGGTTTTCTTTGGTTACTCTGGTTCTCTCCCACAAGGACAGTTTATGCTGAGAAAGATTCCAAGAGGGTTGTTTCAGAAAATAGATTAGGAAGTAATATCAAACTATATAGAAAACGCGGTACTTACAGGTTACGTAAGGACACGAGGCCTTGAAATACTTTCTCAGGAATATCTTGAAGTTTTTGGTTTGACAGATCCCTAAAAAAATGTTATCCGAACACTAAGATGTTGCATGTCAACTAAAGATATGAATTGAATTTAACATATCTTAAGTCTACATGTCGCTTCTATGTCTTCTTTTGGCAAAGTATATTTTCTCTTTATTTTTATTGAACACATTTGTACTATAAATATAATTTCACCCATACTTACAACTCGGTTAAAATTTTCAAATCGTTAAAGGCTCCTGACTCAATGTCTTCAATACCATTATTCGTTAAGTCTCTAAGACAAACGGATTAGAATTGAAAGAGTATAAATTTTTTTGACTAAAAGGTAATGAAATTAAATATAGTGATTATAATAAATCAGTTTAGTGGATTTCGCGGCAATACCCTGTTTGATTGGCTGTTGGTCTTGAGATAATCTGTGGCAGATTTTGACCTCTGAGATGCAGCTGGTTTATTTTTTCCAAACCGCGATTCAAATATCCCACAAAGGTTTCACACCAGCATGTTTAATAAATAACGTTATCAGAAAATTGTTTATGTTTACAAGAGACTAATAGATGTAAGATTTCAAAATGAACCGGCATTAAACAATTTATGACAAGATAACAGAACCTTTGCCCTGGATAGTTCTACTAATCACGCTTAGCCACGTCAAATAGTTGTTCAATATCATGCAAATATATAACAATGTGTTATACATAATTTGCTTCGTAGATTTCCAGAGATTTTTATATTTTTAACCGGTCTTGTATAAATATAAGATTTGAAATGAAGACTCTTTCCCATTTTCATTCCAGCAAACACTTTTGTGAGGTGTGGGGAAATAGGAACGTTTGGTGGTATTCTTCGATTAGAACTTATTAAATTTTGGGAACCTTGGTACTGATCTCAATTCCTGCAAAGGAATTACTTCTAAAATGACCATACACAGTAACTTTAGTGATTTAGATAGTAATTTTCGATTATGGTATAGTGCAATGGGAGTATATGTCAAAATGTCAAAACGTTCCCAATAGTTAGAAGAGGCGCCATGCACGTCTGAGATCCTGGGTGAAATGTTCGATCGCTCAGGCTTCTCCAACTTTCGACGTGATAAGTTTTCTCCGGCCAGGAGCAAGAGTGTACGGGAGTTGTTTAGGAAAAAAGATTTTAAGAAGTAATACCAAAATATATATAAAACGAGTTAATTACAGGTGACGTAAGGACAGTTTGCGGTTTGACATTGTATTATCGGCGAGTATACTATATAAGAAAACCCTATTCGGAACAGTAACAAACTGAAGAAATATATGAATTAAATTTAAAATATTTTGAGGTTCCATGTCATTTCTCTTCGCGAAGTGTATATATATTTTAAATCTGTTGAACGTTAGTTGAGACTGTTATTTCATGCATTATTAGACACATAATATCCATACTTACACTTTGATCAAATTCCTCAAATCATTAAAGGCTCCTCGCCCAATCTTTTTAATATTATTATTCGTTAAGAATCTACAACAAAGGGATGAAAATGAAAGAGAAGAAAATATTGTGAATAAAACGTTTTTAAAGTAGTAGTCCAATGAGGAGGATTTTCCAGAATATTAGAAGAAATATCAAAAATTTTCTTGATTTTACCTTCTCTTTTTGAGTTGATGCAGCCATGCAGGAATCAACCCCCACCCCCTCTCGCACGATCTACAGTTCCTTGCACGTCTGATATCGGCTGTATACATGAGTTAACAGTATCTAGCGTCTACACACTCACGTAAAAATATAGCCAAAGCGATAGGTTTACTTCGGTTACACTGTTAGTAGAAATATATGTTGTTTTCAACCACTTTTTGGGATGGGAGCTAGGAGGAGCATCGTTAAATATTCAAACATCCTTAGCATATGATAGGGGACGCATTACGTAATTAAACGTAAACATTAATATTCATTAATAATTATGAGGGGGGAAGGGGGGTAAGGGTCAGAAGGGATGGAGCAAGGGTAGGACCACCCCCTTGATATCTCATTAATTATGCAAGTCGGTTCCACTCCTTTGAGACCTCTCAACCCTCATTAATATGACGTCACAAGGCACGGCGAATTTTTACGGAATTCAACATATTTTTTGGGCTTTGTTGTCGTATAATTTTCGATTTTATACAATCTCGTATCTAGTGAAGTGTTTTTTTCTGAGACGGCCAATATAGCGACCTAACAAGTTACACATTTTCAAGCGTTTATATGTTTAGTAAAGTGTATACAGGCCAGATTTGAACAAGCTTAACAGCATATACAAGCTTTGCATAGAAACCGGTTTAGCTGTGCGTTGTTACGTAATTACGTATAATTAACTGTCGGATTTTACATAAAGAGAGAATATGTAATTATAGGACGGGGAAATATTGTACAATGTACATTGTTAGTCAGCACACACAGAATTCATTTCAACACATTTATTGACTAAAATTTATTTTACAACGTTAATAAAGTCTGCTCCCAAGAGTATATCGTTTAGGTGTCTTTTGTGTCTTTAAAGAGTTATCATATTCTTGTCTGTTTTCAGGTGATAATCTTGCAATATTCTCAGCTTTCATAGGAGTATATTTTGGTGTATCGTGAAGTAGTCTTTGTTCGTAACCATCTCGTTGCTCTGGCGTCATCATTGCTAAATCTTCAGGTCTCCAATCTGAGGAGTCTACCCAACTGTGGAAAAAGTTGTTTTTGAATTTGGGCCGTTCCTCTGCTGTTGGTGGTGGTGTGAGAAAGCCAGGTCTAGGAGTGGCAGGCACCCGTGGTGTTATCTCAATAGGATCGGGCGCAGCATCATCAACAATATCTGGGGTTTCAACAATTGCAGGATGGTGTACCGGAAAATCCATTTTGTTTTTAAGTGCAAGAAACCGATTAATTTGGTCAGAATATAGCTTGCTTTTCTCAACCGCGGTAAGCTGTGGTGCTTCAATGCTCTCTAGCATTCGCTGCTCGCTGTTATACATTGCATTTCGAAGGGGTGGTTAGTGATAGAACTGTTTCCGCGCATATTCGACTAAAGCTTCAGCCTTGCCTGGCAATACATTTGTTTTGACTCGTTGTTGATCATATGTTGTAGGTTTTAAATCCAACATCAAATACCCATGAGGACGACTCGTGGCTTCTTCATAACTACACAAAAATTCTCGCACTCTCGGACGGGATCTCTTGGTGACTGAAAAAGCACGATATAATGGGCGTTGAGACTAATATTTCTCATTTCTTTGCCATTATGAAATATATTTTGGACAATGTAGATGACGCACAAATTTTTGTGATGATTGCTTTTTGTAGAAAGGGCAGCTATACGTGTCCTTCCCAGATTGCGCGATAAGATTGTCCAATACAATCAAATTCCGTTGACACATCTAGGTAATGTGCTTTGTCGATAAGTTCAAGTATTCCTTCATTGAATTCTACTCCAGAAATTGTTCTCATCATATAAAAATAGGATGGCTGCCATTGACCATAACACCAAATGATACGCTGAGGAGCCGGACTTGTAGTTTTCTGAGCATTCTCTAACAGAGTGTTTACCCAAAAAATCTTGCCACTTTGTGTACATCCTGCTACGATACACGAAAAGGGGTGTTGCAGAACTGTAGTAGATTTCTCAAGGGTAGTATTCAGTTTTCGTCCATTCATACGCCCATCATGAAAGGTTATTTTGTGACGTGCATGATTAGTTGATATTGAGAATGACTTTCCTTTAACTTCATAAAGATAAGACATGTTTACCTACTATCATCAAGCGTCAAATGAATTGATTCGTAATGTATATCACTATTTATCTGATTGCTTACGTTCAAATATTCACTGACTCAATCTTAGGATTCAATGATTCACTCTTTGGATTCAATGAATCAATCATAGGATTCAATTACTCATTCTTAGGATCAATGATTCAATCTTAGAATTCCATGATTCAATCTTAGGATTCAATGATTCAAACTTAGGATTCATATAATTCACTCTTAGAATTCAATGATTCAATATTAGGATTCAATGATTCAATCTTAGGTTTCAATGATTCAATCTTAGGATTCAATGATTCAATCTTAGGATTCAATCGTAGAGCTTGGTTGATAGTCATAGTGAGTCATAGTCATTGGCTATAGTCATAGTCTATGGTCATATAGTCATATAGTCTTATAGTCATATAGTCATATAGTCATATAGTCATATAGTCATATAGTCATATAGTCATATAGTCATATAGTCATATATTCATATAGTCATATAGTCATATAGTCATATAGTCATATAGTCATATAGTCATATAGTCATATAGTCATATAGCCATTTAGTAGAAATTTCCAGGTGACTATCAATTTTCCTGCATTCTGATTGGTCCAAATTGAGGCTCTAAAAAGTGATAGTCACTGGTCAGTGACTATCACTTTTTTTTTCAAAATGGCTTCTTCGCAAGCTGCCGAATTTAAAACAAAAATCGTTTTTTGAGCCTGATTCGAAGTTTTAAATGAAAAAAAACTGCCGCTAAATTAAAGGAGGATATATTTTTGACATTTTTAAAGGTAAGCAATAACAAATACACTATTTTTCTTCCACGAAAGGCAGCGTTTTCTCGCTGTTGAAATGCATGAAACTTTTTCCGTACGGCTCAACCACTCAAGTGTTTATTTTGAAAATTATTCGTTTTATCCTCATTTATATCGTTATATTCAGCAAACACCTAGCTGTGATATATTTTTAAAACCATTCTACTTTGTATTTGAGCCCTTCCAAAGTATTTTTCTCACGAAATTGTTTGTTTTTTCGATATATTTTTGACACTCGACTTTTGCCGGCATGTTTTTAATAACCGGCCGCTGAGAAAAGCGCTGAATTTTGTCCTATAGCCTTTTCAACTGACCTCATAACTTTCTGTGTTTGTTTTTCTCTTTGAAATTTCTACTAAAACAATTAGTCGCCTCAGGCTCGGTGATTACAAGCCTATAGTCACTTCGCCTTCGGCTCAGTGACTATAGGCTTGTAATCACCTCGCCTTCGGCGACTAATTGTTAAATAGTCATATAGTCATATAGTCATATAGTCATATAGTCATATAGTCATATAGTCATATAGTCATATAGTCATATAGTCATATAGTCATATAGTCATATAGTCATATAGTCATATAGTCATATGGTCATATTCATATTTATAGAAATTGGGTTAGTTAACAAGTATATGCGATATATGCGGGCTCGGTATTTTTGTAAATCTATTAGGTTAAGCGTCGTTATTTTGGTAATAATAGTTTACTAGATCAAGGATCGCTATATATTGGTTGTCTAAAAAAGCTGTTTGTTATTACGTCGTATAGCACTTCACTAGATAAAAGAATATATTTATTACTAATAATGAGTTTATAAATCGAAATGTTTACGACAATAAAGCCATATTTCTGCACACAAGATATGCTGAACACAGCAAAATCCGACGGTAGTATAATTATTGTGCTCAACCCCATATTATGCTAAAGATAATGTTCACACATCATATGCTAATGATGTTTAAATATTTAATGATGCTCTCCCTTCCCCCACCCCCTCACCCCCCCCCCCCAAAGGAGGTTGAAAACTACATATGTTAGTACTTCTGTTTCTCTCGCACAAGGAAAGTTTATACTGAGATGATGGAAAAATACACGAGGAAGTAATATCAAACTATAAAAAAACGAGGTACTTACAGGTAACGTAAGGAAACGAGACCTTGAAATGAATTGCCAGGAATATTTTGAAGTTTATGGTTTGACAGATCCCTAAAAGAAAAGATTATAGGATAAAGTTTATTACTGTTGTATTATTGACAAATATTTTGTATTAAGAACCCGTACTCTTGGTGATAACACTTTAAAACTCCTGATGAGATGTGGATTGAATTGAACATATCTTGCATTTGCATCTCGCATCTATTCGCGGAGCTTTCTCTCTCTATTATTTTGAATACTTATATTATACATATTATTTCATCGTACTTACAATTTTGTCAAGTTTCCCAAATCATTAAAAGCTCCAGGCTCAATTTCTCCAATAATATTATACGTTAAGTTTCTGAAACAAAGAGATTAAAAATGCAATAGAAGAAATTATTCAGACTAAAACGTCCAAGAAATAAGAAATAGTGCCGTCATCGCGAATACCGTGTCTGAATGGCTGTTTGCCTACATATCATTCCTAGCATCCGTAGCCATGACCTAATTGCTACAGATGTTACCACATATTATCCACTGAGCTATCTATAAATGAAGGGGGTGCTTTTATGATGAGCTAGTCAAAGAAATAAAGCCATAAATATGGCAGTTTTGGCCTTTGCCGACGCAACTGTTTCCTAATTTCCCTACTGAAAAATTACCTCTGACGAACCCCAATCCTACATTACAACGTGGTTTTACTGTGCGTGGTTGAAGAACGTTTTGAGGATATTTTGTATTTGCAATAGTTATTAGGTGTAAGATATCAAAATGGACGGCTATATTCCGCAATTTAGATGGAGATTAGAAGAAAACGCAATCTTCGTTCTCGATGGTCTTGTTAATTATGTTTAGCCTCAGGTAATTGTTAAATTTCTTAGCGTATCTTACAAATGTATAAAATTTTGTTATGAATATATTTCTTACAAGATTTCAAGATACTGTACCCTATGGTTTTTAATCGATCGCTTGTCTGAAGTGTATATAAAGTTTGAAATATAAAGTTTGAAATATAGACCTTTGCCATTGATTATTGTAATCACGTTTCCGAGGTACGGAAAAAGAAAAAGGTTTGGTTGTATTCTTCGCTCATTATATATTCAATTTTGAGGAACTTCAGTAGTGATATTTCTGACCATTTCTGAAGGGATTTTGCCAATGAGTTATGTAATAGTAATTATTATACGCAACAATTGCAAACCCAAAAGGAGTAGTTGTCGATTCAGGTTATGCAATGAGTGTGTATTTTCCAAAATTTTAGTCGAAATGTCAAAAGGTTTTGATGATAATTTTTTCCCTTAAAGAGTTGGTGCAGGAATTCATCCCCCACGCTCGGGATGTCCTTGGATGCACCGTAGTCTGAGGAAGCTCCTTGTACGACTGATATCCCTGGTTAAACTCTCACTGTGGCTTCTGTTGTCCTGTAAAATGTTGGTCAAACGATAGTTTTATTTAAAAGTTAGTTTCCCAGAAAGAAAGCTATACTGATATCCCTGGTTAAATTCTCACTGTGGCTTCAATAGTCCCGTAAAATGTTGGTAAAAGCGACAGGTTTTTTTACAGTTACTTTCCCAGAAAGAAAGAAAGAAAGCTATGCTGATAATGAGTTGACTGGAAAATAGATTAGGATGTAATATCAAACAACAATAGGTACTTGTCCCGATTTGGGCGTGCGAGCAGATTAACAGACAGCCCAAAGCTGAGAGATTTTGCTGACTTTATCATTTTCTAACAGTCCGCCCAACAAGCAAGTTCGCCACATTAAAACGGAGTTTCTACGCAGAGTAGTAGGAATTATTGATATGGATGGGTTTAAAGGACGCAAAAACTGTCCATAGCACTAGATGATACGTTGTGGAGGTAGACTGATAGTTTTCTGTGCATTTTCCAAGAGAGTTTTCACCAATACACTTTTACCATTTTGCGTACAGCCCGCCACGATACAAGTAAAGTGTTGTTTCATGATTGTAAGTTCATATGCATGGACAGCGCTCTTAAAGCGAGGGCGAGTACTTGCATTTCCAAACATTTTACAAGAAACATCGCACTGAAAAGACTCCTTTACTTCTCAAGAGTCAATGTAGAATGATTAAAACAGGGATGATGAGTCACATTTATATCGACGGCAATACATATAGTCCATGACTATGATGACTATAGTCCATCACTATTATGATTATAGTCCATGACTAGGATGACTATGATCCAAAATATGATGACTATAGACCATAGCTATATTGACTATTGTCCATGACTATAATGACTATAATCCATAATTAGGATGACTGTAGTCCATGACTATGATGAATTGAATTTGGGGCAGGTATGCAATCCAAACCCAGCTCGCGACCACCTTTGTCCTTTTATGCACTGTAGTCAGAGAAAGCGCTTTGTTCATTTGAGACCCTAAGTTAAATACTCGCTGTCGCTTCTATAGTATAATGAACGCGATCGGTTTTCTTTGGTTACTCTGGTTCTCTCCCACAAGGATAGTTTATGCTGAGTAAGATTCCAAGAGGGGTGTTTCAGAAAATAGATTAGGAGGTAATATCAAACTATAGAGAAAACGCGGTACTTACAGGTTACGTAAGGACACGAGGCCTTGAAATACTTTCGCAGGAATATCTTGAAGTTTTTGGTTTGACAGATCCCTAAAAAAAGGTCATTATTGTATAAGAACAAAATAAAACCGTTATCCGAACACTAAGATGTTGTCAACTAAAGATATGAATTGAATTTAACATATCTTAAGTCTACATTTCGCTGCTATGTGTTCTATTGGCAAAGTATATTTTCTCTTTATGTTTATTGAACACATTTGTACTATAAATATAATTCCACCCATACTTACAACTCGGTCAAGATTTTCAAATCGTTAAAGGCTCCTGACTCAATATCTTCAATACCATTATTCGTTAAGTCTCTAAGACAAACGGATTAGAATTGAAAGAGTATAAATTTTTTTGACTAAAAGGTCATGAAATTAAATATAGTGATTAAAATAAATCAGTTTAGTGGATTTCGCGGCAATACCCTGTTTGATTGGCTGTTGGTCTTGAGATAATCTGTGGCAAATTTTGACCTCTGAGATGCAGCTGGTTTATTTTTTCCAAACCGCGATTCAAATATCCCACAAAGTTTTCACGCAAGCATGTTTAATAAATAACGTTTTTAGAAAATTGTTTATGTTCACAAGAGACTAATAGATGTAAGATTTCAAAATCAACCGGCATTCCACAATTTATGACAAGATAACAGAACCTTTGCCCTGGATAGTTTTACTAATCACGCTTAGCCACGTCAAATAGTTGTTAAATACCATGCAAATACATAACAATGTGTTATACATAATTTGCTTCGAAGATTTCCAGAGATTTTTATATTTTTAACCGGCCTTGTATAAATATAAATTTGAAATAAAGACTCTTTCCCATTTTCATTCCAGCAATCACTTTTGTGAGGTGTGGGGAAATAGGAACGTTTGGTGGTATTCTTCGATTAGAACATATTAAATTTTGGGAACCTTGGTACTGATCTCAATCCCTGCTAAGGAATTACTTCTAAAATGACCATACACAGTAACTTTAGTGATTTAGATAGTAATTTTCGATTATGGTATAGTGCAATGGGAGCATATGTCAAAATGTCAAAACGTTCCCAATTATCCCCACGCTGACGACGACCTTGGAGGCACTGTAGTTAGAGGAGGCGCCATGCACGTCTGAGATCCTGGGTGAAATGTTCGATCGCTCAGGCTTCTATAGTTACGCAAAATAAATAGTCGACGCGATAAGTTTTCTCCGGCAACTCCAACTTTCTCCAGCAAGGAGCAAGAGTCTACCGGAGTTGTTTAGGAAAAAAGATTTTAAGAAGTAATATCAAAATATATAGAAAACGAGCTAATTACAGGTGACGTAAGGACAGTTTGCGGTTTGACATTGTGTTATCGGCGAGTATACTATATAAGAAAACCCTATTCGGAACAGTAACAAACTGAAGAAATATATGAATTAAATTTAAAATATTTTGAGGTCCCATGTCATTTCTCTTCGCGAAGTATATATTTTTTTAGAATCTGTTGAACGTTAGTTGAAACTGTTATTTCATGCATTATTAGACACATAATATCCATACTTACACTTTGATCAAATTCCTCAAATCATTAAAGGCTCCTCGCCCAATCTTTTTAATATTATTATTCGTTAAGAATCTACAACAAAGGGATGAAAATGAAAGAGAAAAAAATATTGTGAATAAAACGTTTTTAAAGAAGTCTTCTGATTTTACAAATGAATTTTGCCTAAAATGATTATACGCAACAATATGAGGGGTTAGATGGTAGTTCTATTCGAGTATGTCCAATGAGGAGGATTTTCCAGAATATTAGAAGAAATATCAAACATTTTCTTGATTTTACCTTCTCTTTTTGAGTTGATGCAGCCATGCAGGAATCAACCCCCACCCCCTCTCGCACGATCTACAGTTCCTTGCACGTCTGATATCGGCTGTATATATGAGTTAACAGCATCTAGCGTCTACACACTCACGTAAAAATATAGCCAAAGCGATAGGTTTACTCCGGTTACACTGTTAGTAGTAATATATGTTGTTTTCAACCCACTTTTTGGGATGGGAGCTAGGAGGAGCATCGTTAAATATTCAAACATCATTAGCATATGATAGGGGACGCATTACGTAATTAAACATAAACATTAATATTCATTAATAATTATGAGGGGGGAAGGGGGGTAAGGGTCAGAAGGGATGGAGCAAGGGTAGGACCACTCCCTTGATATCTCATTAATTATGCAAGTCGGTTCCACTCCTTTGAGACCTCTCAACCCTCATTAATATGACGTCACAAGGCACGGCGAATTTTTACGGAATTCAACATATTTTTTGGGCTTTGTTGTCGTATAATTTTCGATTTTTATACAATCTCGTATCTAATGAAGTGTTTTTTTTCTGAGAGGCCAATATAGCGACCTAACAAGTTACAAATTTTCAAGCGTTTATATGTTTAGTAAAGTGTATACAGGCCAGATTTGAACAAGCTTAACAGCATATACAAGCTTTGCATAGAAACCGGTTTAGCTGTGCGTTGTTACGTAATTACGTATAATTAACTGTCGGATTTTACATAAAGAGAGAATATGTAATTATAGGACGGGGAAATATTGTACAATGTACATTGTTAGTCAGCACACGCAGAATTCATTTCAACATATTTATTGACTAAAATTTATTTTACAACGTTAATAAGGTCTGCTCCCAAGAGTATATCGTTTAGGTGTCTTTTGTGTCTTTAAAGAGTTCTCATATTCTTGTCTGTTTTCAGGTGATAATCTTGCAATATTCTCAGCTTTCATAGGAGTATATTTTGGTGTATCGTGAAGTAGTCTTTGTTCGTAACCATCTCGTTGCTCTGGCGTCATCATTGCTAAATCTTCAGGTCTCCAATCTGAGGAGTCTACCCAATTGTTTTTGAATTTGGGCCGTTCTTCTGCTGTTGGTGGTAGTGTGAGAAAGCCAGGTTTAGGAGTGACAGGCACCCGTGGTGATATCTCAATGGGATCGGGAGCAGTATCGTCAACAATATCTAGGGTTTCAACATTTGCAGGACGGTGTACCGGAAAATCCATTTTGTTTTTAAGTGTAAGAAACCGATTAATTTGGTAAGAATAAAGCTTGCTTTTCTCAACCGCGGTAAGCTGTGGTGCTTCAATGCTCTCTAGCATTCGCTGCTCGGTGTTTTACATTGCATTTCGAAGGGTGATAGGACTGTTTCCCCACATATTCGACTAAAGCCTCAGCCTTGCCTGGCAATACATTTGTTTTGACTCGTTGTTGATCATGTGTTGTAGGTTTTAAATCCAACATCAAATACCCATGAGGACGACTCGTGGCTTCTTCATAACTACACAAAAATTCTCGCACTCTGGGACGGGATGAATTTGTATTGCAAGCACAGAGATTTGTTGCCTATCTCTTGTTGACTGAAAAAGCACGATATAATGGGCGTTGAGACTAATATTTCTCATTTCTTTGCCCTTATGAAATATATTTTGGACAATGTAGATGACGCACACATTTTTGTGATGACTGCTTTTTGTAGAAAGGGCAGCTATACGTGTCCTTCCCAGATTGCGCGATAAGATTGTCCCATACAATCAAATTCCGTTGACACATCTAGGTAATGTGCTTTGTCGATTTGTTCAAGTATTCCTTCATTGAATTCTATTCCAGAAATTGTTCTCATCATATCAAAATAGGATTGCTGCCATTGACCATAACACCAAATGATTCGCTGAGGAGCCGGACTTATACTTTTCTGAGCATTCCCTAACAGAGTGTTTACCCAAACAATCTTGCCACTTTGTGTACATCCTGCTACGATACACGTAAAGGGGTGTTGCAAAACTGCAGTAGATTTCTCAAGGATGGTATTCAGTTTTTGTCCATCCATACCCGCATCATGAAAGGTTATTTTGTGACGTGCACGATTAACGTGATGTTGAGAATGACTTTCCACAAACCCCAGAAGGATAAGACATGTTTACCCTACTATCAACAAACGTCAAATGAATTGATTCGTAATGTATATCACTATTTATCTGATTGCTTACGTTCAAATATTCACTGACTCAATCTTAGGATTCAATTATTCATTCTTAGGATCGAATGATTCAATCTTAGGATTAAATTATTCACACTTAGAATTCAATGAGTCAATCTTCGGATTCAATGAGTCAATCTTAGGATTATAATCATGGACTAAAGTCATAGTCATATAGTCATATGGTCAAATAGTCATATAGTCATATAGTCATATAGTCATATAGTCATATAGTCATATAGTCATATAGTCATAATTATAGTCATATAGTCATTTTGTCATATAGTCATATAGTCATATGGTCATATAGTCGTATAGTCATATATGATCCCATATCCTCCATATTTAATGCTTCAATCATCCAAGGCTTTCTCCCAAACGTTTGGAGAAGTGCCGACGTTCTAGCAATACCTAAAGTACCCAATCCAAAGTCCGTCGATGACGACCTAAGGCCTATATCACTTACCCCTGTCCTAAGTAAAATACTGGAACGATTTGTTTTCCGTTGGCTGAGCCCTTATATCTGGCCGCATTTATACCACTACCAATACGGAAATATCAAGAATAGCTCCACAACACATGCCCTAATTCACCTTATCCATCATTGGTTAGTTGCACTCGAAACACCTGGTAACTCCATAAGATCCTGCATGATCGATTTTCCAAAGCTTTCGATCGCGTTGACCACAATATCCTCCTAGAAAAACTATCAAATCTCAATGTTCCCCCCATACTATTGAACTGGTGTGCAAATTTCCTAGAACACCGTTATTTCCGAGTAAAAATGGGTAAAAAAAAATCTGATTGGAAGGAAATTAACGCTGGTGTCCCACAAGGACTATACTTGCCCCCTTATTCTTCCTTATGATGATAAACGATCTTACAACAACCCTACCCTTATACAAGTATGTAGACGATTGTACTGCATATGAAGTCGTTTCCAGGTCAACCAATTATACTATGCTCCAAACGGACCTCAACATCGTCAATATCTGGACAGAAGCTAATAACATGCACCTTAACATTAAGAAAACGAAAGAATTCCGAATATCTTTCCTAAAGACCCCGTTAGCAATTGATCAGCTCACCATCAATAACATCTCACTTGATATAGTGAAAAGTTTCAAGCTCTTGGGAATAACAATCTCAAGCGACCTTACATGGAATATTCATGTTGATAACATATGTGCTAAAGCTAGTAAAAGGTTATATGCCCTTCGAATTTTGAAACGCAATGGTGTCCCGGCTGCAGACTTCTTAAATATCTTCTGTACTTTTATCCGACCGGTATTGGAATATGCATGCCAGGTTTGGCATACTTCACTCTCCTCGACTTTATCTGATCAAATCGAACATGTTAAAAAAAGAGCGATAAAGATTATGTTCCCTCATCTCTCATATACTGCTTCTCCGATCAATCGCGATTATCTACACTCCACGAACGCAGAGAGAAACAATGCTTGTCTTTGTATAAATCTGTTTTAAACCATGATAACAAATTACATGAACTTCTTCCTGACCCTGTTAACCACAAAAATCATCTTAGGAACCCTCGAAAGTATCCACTTTTTAAATGTAGAACAGAAGGTTTCAAAAACAGTTATATCCCATATTGTGTCAAAAAATGGGATTCAATTGAGATGACCCACTCAAACTAACGTGCTTAATCTAACCTTCAACTCAGTACATTTATATATATATGAATCGTTAACTTTTATAACCTTTTAACTTGTAAATAGTATAGCTACTTTTACCAATTTGTAATTTCAAGTTTTTCAGGTTGCTGGTTATGCCATGTACCTGCCATTTGGAAATTTTAATAAATCATTCAATCATAGTCATATAGTCATATAATCATACAGTCATATAGTCATATAGTCATATAGTCATATAGTCATATAGTCATATAGTCATATAGTCATATAGTCATATAGTCATATAGTCATATAGTCATATAGTCATATAGTCATATAGTCATATAGTCATATAGTCATATAGTCATATAGTCGTATAGTCGTATAGTCATATAGTCATATTCATACTCATAGAAATTGGGTTAGTTAACAAGTATATCCGAGATATGCTGGCTCGGTATCTTTCTAAACCTATTAGGTTAACATCGTTATTTCGGCAGTAATAGTTTACTAGGTCAAGGGTCGCTATCTATTTGTAGTCTAAAAAAGTTGTTTGTTATTACGTCGAAAAACACTTTATTAGATAGGATAATATATTTATTACTAATATTGAGTTTATAAATCGAAATGTTTACGAAAATAAAACCATATATCGGCGCACAAGATTCGCTGGACACAGGAAAATCCGACAGTCGTATCATTTTAACTCTTTATCGTTTTACGGCTTGCGCCGTAATTACGATCGGTTGTTTCAAATGTAAATATCTCCAGACGTGTTTATTCTCTGGCAACAGGACACGCGTCATTCGATAGCTTATGACTTCCTCTTTAAAATTATATTTAGTTTGTCCCGGTTCATATTACATATCCAAATTAATTTGCATACATGTTCATAAATTATCTAAAAATTTTACAATTATTGTTGAAATAAATCGGAATTGCCAGGGCAAGATTTATTATTTTCGAGCAAATGTTAGCAAATGTTAGCCCAAAATTGTAGCTCATGTAAAAAGGAATATTATTGGAAAGTTTCATTGCACTTGAAGAAGTAGAAGTATTTTTTTTTATTTTTTGAAAGTCGCATACAAAATGCCGAGATCGTTGAAATTTGATTCCCGCACGCGCAAATTAATTACGAAATGCCATATAAGGTCAGTGTTGATTGCTATAAACCAATGAAAATCCGCCATCTAGACAATTACATCACGCGGAATCGATTGCCGGTACTTTCAATACGCTAGAGTGCAAAGCCGTGGAGATTTAGCTTCCGAAGTTGCCCGAGCGTGCGCCGACAAAACCGGGATTCGCAATAAAGACGGCATTTTCACGAGAAAAGCCGAGAATTGTCATAAAATGGCTAGTTTATTTCGTATGGATATTTAAATACATCCTTTCGAACAGGATTTTCAAGAGCTATCCAATGGTCACACTTAGGAGTTTGTAGCGTGTAAACCAAAGGTAGGAAAGCGAAATGAATATATAATTAGTTTGTATTATTGTTAATTTGTAAACAATACAAAGTTCAGAGGTGTTTGAAAGGGGCTAAATTGGCCGCGTAGCATTGTAAACAAACACAATTTACTTCTCTAAAGACATCGTAAAACGCTGAATCGAACGGTGGTATTTTCATCTACATAGCATGCACTGAACCAAAGATATGAAAACTGCAAAAGTAAGACGATATCGTCTTAGAATAGTCAGCACAAAGTCATCCACAATAGTCATCCACATATTATGTTAAAGATAATATTCACACATCATATGCTAATGATGTTTAAATATTTAATGATGCTCCCCTTGGTCCCCCCCCCCCCAAAAAAAAAGAGGTTGAAAACTACATATATTACTACTTCTGTTTCTCTCGCACAAGGAAAGGTTATACTCGGATGATGGAAAAATACACACGAGGAAGTAATATCAAACTATAAAGAAACCAGGTACTTACAGGTAACATAAGGAAACGAGACCTTGAAATGAATTGCCAGAAATATTTTGAAGTTTATGGTTTGAGAGATCCCTAAAAGAAAAGATTGTAGGATAAAGATTATTACTGTTGTATTATGGACAAATATTTTGTATTAAGATCCCGTACTCCGGGTGATACCAACTTTTAAACTCCTGATGAGATGTGGATTGAATTGAACATATCTTTCATTTGCATGTGGCATCTATTCGCGGAGTATTTTTTTTCAATTATTTGAATACTTATATTATACATATTATTTCTTAATACTTACAATTTTGTCAAGTTTCCCAAATCATTGAAAGCTCCAGGCTCAATTTCTTCAATATTATTATCCGTTAAGTTTCTGTAACAAACAGATTAAAAAGGAAATAGAAGAAACTTTTCTGACTAAAGCGTCCAATAAATAGGAAATAGTGCCCTCCTCGCGAATACCGTGTCTGATTGGCTGTTGGCCTACATACAATTCGTAGCATCCGTAGGCATGACCTAATTGCTACAGATGTTACCACATATTATCCACTGAGCTATCTATAAATGAAGAGAGTGCTTTTATCATGCGTTAGTCAACGAAATAAAGCCATAAACATGGCAGTTTTAGCCTTTGCTGACGCAGCATTACAACGAAATTTTACTATGCGCGTGGTTGAAGAACGTTTTGAGGATATTTTTTGTTTGCAATAGTTATTAGGTGTAAGATATAAAAATGGACGGCTACATTCCACAATTTAGATGGAGATTAGAAGAAAACGCAATATTCGTCCTTGATAGCCTTGTTAATTATGTTTAGCCTCATGTAATTGTTAAATATTTTACAAATGTATAAAATTTTGTTGTGAATAGATTTCTTACAAGATTTCAAGATACTGTGCTCTATGGTTTTTAATCGACCGCTTAACTGAAGTGTATATAAAGTTTGAAATATAAAGTTTGAAATATAGACCTTTCCATTGATTATTGTAATCACGTTTCCGATGTACGGAAGAAGATAAGGTTTGGTTGTATTCTTTGCTCACTATATATTCAATTTTGAGGAACTTCAGTAGTGATATTTCTGAAGCGATTTTGCCAATGAGTTATGTAAAAATAATTATTATACGCAACAATTGAGAGTTGATTCAGGTTATGCAATGAGTGTGTATTTTCCAAAATTTTTGTCGAAACGTCAAAAGTTTTTCCTTTAAAGAGTTGGTGCAGGAATTTATCCCCACGTTCTGGATGTCCTTGGACGCACCGTAGTCTCAGGAGGCGTCTTGTACGTCTGATATCCCTGGTAAAATTCTCACTGTGACTTCTATAGTCCCGTAAGATGTTGGTCAAAGCGATAGGTTTTATTTGCAGTTACTTTCCCAGAAAGAAAGATATGCTGATGAGTTGACTGGAAAATAGATTAGGATGTAATATCAAACAACAATAGGTACTTGTCCTGATTTGGCCGAGCGAGCAGATTAACAGACAGCCCAAAGCTGAGAAATTTTGCTAACTTTATCATTTTCTAACTGTCCGCCCAACAAGCAAGTTCGCCACATTAAAATGGAGTGTCTACGCAGAGTAGTAGGAATTATTGATATGAATGGGTATAAAGGACGCAAAAACTGTGCATGGCACCAGATGATACGTTGGGGAGGTAGACTGATAGTTTTCTGTGCATTTTCCAAGAGAGTTTTCACCAATACACTTTTACCATTTTGCGTACAGCCCGCCATGATAGAAGTAAAGTGGTGTTTCATGATTGTAGGTCCATTGACCAGCAAGGTTTCGTTGTCTAAGATTACGATTTTCATATGCATGGACAGCGCTCTTAAAGCGAGGGCGATTACTAGCATTTTCAAATGTTTTACAACAAACATCGCACTGAAAAGACATCCTTACCTCTCAAGAGTCAATGTAGAATGCTTTAAAACAAGAATGAGTCACATTTATATCGACGGCAATACATATAATCCATCACTATTATGACTATAGTCCATCACTATTATGACTACAGTCCATGATTAGGATGACTATAGTCCAAAATATGATGACTATAGACCATAGCTATATTGACTATTGTCCATGACTATAATGACTATAGTCCATAATTAGGATGACTGCAGTCAATGACTATGAGGAATTGAATTTTGTGCGGGTATTCAATCCAGACCCAGGTCGCGACCACCTTTGTCCTTTGATGCACTGTAGTCAGAGAAAGCGCTTTGTACATCTGAGATCCTAAGTTAAATACTCGCTGTCGCTTCTATAGTATAATGAACGCGATAGGTTTTCTTTAGTTACCCTGGTTCTCTCCCACAAGGATAGTTTATGCTGAGTAAGAGTCCAAGAGGGTTGTTTCAGAAAAAATTAGGAAGTAATATCAAACTATGTAGAAAACGCCGTACTTACAGGTTACGTAAGGACAATAGGCCTTGAAATACTTTCTCTGGAATATTTTGAAGTTTTTGGTTTGAGAGATCCCTAAAAAAATGTCATTGTTGTATAACGGACAAAATAAAACAGTTATCCGAATACTAACATCTTGTAAACTAAATATATGAATTGAATTTAACATATCTTAAGCCTATATGTCGCTTCTATGTCTTCTATTTGCAAAGTATATTTTCTCTTTATTTTTATTGAACATGTTTGTACTATAAATATAATTTCACGCATACTTACAACTCGGTCAAAATTTTCAAATCGTTAAAGGCTCCTGACTCAATGTCTTCAATACCATTATTCGTTAAGTCTCTAAGACAAACGGATTAGAATTGAAAGAGTATAAATTATTTTAACTAAAACGTAATGAAATTAATATAGTGACGAAAATAAATCAGTTTAATGGATTTCTCGGCAATAAGCTGTTTGATTGGCTGTGGGTCTTCAGATAATCTGTGGCATTAGTAGGCTCGACGTAAGTAAGTGAAGCCAAAATATGGCAGATTTTGGCCTTTGAGATGCTACTGGTTTATTTTTTCAAACCGCGATTCAAATATCCCACGCAGTTTTCACTACTTTTCAGAAAATTGTTTATGTTTACAAGAGACTAATAGATGTAAGTTTTGAAAATGAATCGGCATTCCACAATTTAGGACAAGATAACAGAACCTTTGCCCTGGATAGTTTTACTAATCACGCTTAGCAACGTCAAATAGTTGTTAAATATTATGAAAATATGTACCAATGTGTTATACATAATTTGCTTAGTAGATTTCAAGAGATTTTTCTATTTTTAACCGGTCTTGTATAAATATAAGATTTGAAATAAAGACTCTTTCCAATTTTTATTCCAGCAATTACTTTTGTGACGTGTGGGGAAATAGGAAGGTTTGGTCGTATTCTTCGATTAGAACATATTAAATTTTCGGAACCTTGGTACTGATATCAATTCCTGCAAAGGAATTACTTATAAAATGACCATACACAGCAACTTTAGTGATTTATATAGTAATTTTATATTATGATATAGTGCAATGGGAGTATTAGTCAAAATGTCAAAACGTTCCAATGACAGTTGATGCAGGGATTATCCCCACGCTCACGACGACCTTGGATGCACTGTAGTTAGAGGAGGCGCCTTGCACGTCTGAGATCCTGGGTGAAATGTTCGATCGCTCTGGCTTCTATAGTTACGTAAATAAATAGTCGACTCAATAATTTCTCCGGATTCTCCAACTTTCCCCTACAAGGAGCAAGAGTCTACGAGAGTTGTATAGGAAAAAAAGATTTTGAGAAGTAATATCAAACTATATAGAAAGCGAAGTATTTACAGGTGACGTAAGGACAGTTTACGGTTTGACATTGTATTATGGGCGAGTATACTATATAAGAAAACCCTATTCGGAAAAGAAACAAACTGAAGAAATATGTGAAGTAAATTTAAAATATCTTGAGGTTCCATGTCATTTCTCTTCGCGAAGTATATATTTTTTTTAAATCTATCGAACGTTTGTTGAAAATGTTATTTTATGCATTATTAGACACATAATATCCATACTTACACTTTTATCAAATTCCTCAAATCATCAAAGGCTCCTCGCGCAATCTTTTTAATAGTATTATTCTTTAAGACTCTACAACAAAGGGAAGAAAATGAAAGAGAAGAAAATATTCAGACTAAAACTTTTTTAATGAAGTCTTCTGGAGCGAATTTGGAAATGAATTATGTCTGAAATGATTATATGCAACAACTTGAGGCGGTTAGATGGTAGTTCGATTCGAGTAGTTTATTGAGTTTGAGTTTATTGAGTTTGAGTTTTACTCATGTAAAAATATAGTCAAAGCGATAGGTTTTCTCCGGTTACACTGTTAGTAGTAATATATGTTGTTTTCAACCCCCTTCTTTGTGGGGGAGCAAGAAGGAGCATCTTGAAATATTCAAATATCATTAGCATATGAGGGGGACGCATTACGTAATTAGACATAAACATAGATATTCATGAATAATTATGAGGGGGGAAGGGGTGCAAGGGTCAGATGGGATGGAGCAAGGGTAGAACCACTCCCTTGATATCTCATTAATTGTGAAACTCAGTCCCACTCCTTTGGGACCTATCAACCCTCATTAATATGACGTCACAAGGCACGGCGAATTTTTGCTGAGTTGAACATATTTTCTGGGCTTTGTTGTCGTATAATTTTTTATTTTAATATACTCTCGTATCTAGTGAAGTGTTTACTTTCTGAGACGGCCAATATAGCGACATAATAAGTTACAAAGTTTCAAGCGTTTATATGTATGGTAAAGTGTATACAGGCGCAATTTCAACAAGTTTTACAAGCAAATACAAACTTTGCATATAAACCGGTTTAGCTGTGCGTTATTAGGTAATTACGGGTAATTAACTGTCGGAATTGCATAAGGACAAAATATGTAATTATAGGACGGAAAATATTGTACAATGTACATTGTTAGTCAGCACACCCAGAATTCATTTTTAAACTCATTCATTGATTAAAATTTATTGTACAACGTTAGTAAGGTCTGCTCCTAAGAGCGTATCGTTTAAGTGTCTTTTTTATCTTTAAAGGTTTCTCATATTCTTGTCTGTCTTCAGGAGATAATCTTGCAATATCCTCAGCTTTCATAGGAATATATTTTGGTCTCGCGTGAAGTAGTCTTTGCTCGTAACCTTCTCGTCGCTCTGGCGTCATCATTGCTAAATCTGTAGATCCCCAATCTGAGAGTCTACCCAATTGTGGAAAAACTTGTGTTTGAGTTAGAGCCGTTCTTCTTCTCTTGGTGGTGGTGTGAGAAGCCAGGTTTAGCAATGACTGACACCCATGGGTTGTCTCTTTAGGTTCAGGAGCGGCAACTTCAACAATATCTTTAGTTTCAACAATTGCAGGACGGTGTAAGGAAAATCATCTTGTTTCTAAAAGTAAGAAACCGATAAAGTTGGTCAGAATAAAGCTTGCTTTTCTCAACCACGGTAAGCTGTGGTGCTCCAATGATATCTTGCATTCGCTGCTCGGTGTTATAGATTGCATTTGCAAGTGGTGGTTGGCGATAGGACTGTTTCCGCACATATTCGACTAAAGCCTCAGCCTTGCCTGGAATACATTTGTTTTGACTCGTTGTTGATCATCTGTTGTAGCTTTCAAATCCAACATCAAATACCCATGAAAACGACTTGTGGCTTCTTCATAACTAACTGATAAAATCTCGCACTCGGCCGGGATAAATTTGTCTTGCAATCATAGAGATTTCTTGTTTATCTCTGGTAACTTAAAAAGCACGATATAATAGGGTTTGAGAATAATATTTCTCATTTCTTTGCCTTGATGAAATATATTTTGGACAATGTAGATGACGGACAAATTTCTGTGATGACTGCTTTATGTAAAGAGGTGAGCTATACGCTGGTCCTTGACAGATTGCGCCTTAAGATCGTCCAGTACGATGAAATTCCGTTGAGACACATCCAGATAATCTGCTTTGTCGATATCTTCAGGTATTCCTTTATTGAATTCTATTCCAGGCATTGTTTTCATCATCATGGGCGGATCTAGGGGTGATCAGAGCGATCACGCGACTAAGGTAAAATTGGCCAGAAAATTGTTTAATTAAAATAGCAGTCCAGTTATCAAACTTCGCACGGTGTATTGTATTGAAAGTTTAACAGTCCAGTTCTGAAATATCATCCAGTAGCAAGGCTTCGAACATGAACGCGCAGAAAAGCGGCCTTACGCATGAGTTTTGCACGCTCTAGGTCAGATAGCAGCCATCTGATTGGCTATCTCGATTTTTGGCGATCTGTGGGGAGTTCTGATCGATCAGGGGCTCGATTACAGGCTATCCGATTGGCTAATTCAAGAAAACCCCGAATTCCCATTGGCTGGATTTTTTTGACCGATCATACCGATCAGGCTTTAGTATGCACGGAAAGGTCTATGACGTTTCTTGCCCTTTCTGATCGCTACTTGACCTCTGAACTATTAATACTAGCCATGTCTGTTAGTATTTAAACCGTAAAGGCTGCTTTAGAGAAAGACGATCGGCAATATCTTAAAGATATTGAAGCTGATCTAAAGAAGCGAATAGACGGTGTACCGAAGCGTTCTATTGAAGACTTATTGGAGCGCTGTCATGTGAACAACACAAGCTTCTTCCTCACACGAAATTTTGGTGCGGAATCTTACATCCCGAAGTACGTTCGAGAGAAAACAAAACTAGATATAGCATTATAGCTGTTGTTGACTGTAGTGGATTGTGCGTCTGTACCATGGTCTGTACTCACATGCTATAAAATCGGCGGGTACGCGTGTAATAATAAGAGACGAAATTTACATAATATTTCAGTCAATTTACATAAATACTGCGGCTTAATACAGGAAGTTTCAGTTTGTTTATACCTTGTTTATCGGCTGTTGTGGAATGTGGACTTTATATATTAATCAGATACTTAATAATACTGTACTATTTAAGTATTTATACCTAGTATAAACTACAAGCACATGACAATGTGGCATGGCTTTGTGTAATGCGATCTCTACAACATGTATACAACAAGTAAAATGGATCATGTTGCCATTGTGAATACTTATTCATGGCACATGAATAAAACTCGAGAAGCAACTATATTTTGTTATTCAATGCTATAGATTACAGATACTAGAAAGCTGGGTTAATATTTTACTTACCCAATAATCAATACTTTGTAACACCAGTTTGTTTAATCTTCGCTCGGCGACCCCTCCGGTCAAAAGTACCCCCCCCCCCCGATGTTCAGCAACGAAATTTTTGACTAACGTACGAAAAATCCTAGATCCGCCCCTGTTCATCATATCAAAATAGGATGGCCATAACACCAAATGATACGCTGAGGAGGTGGACTTCTAAGCATTCTCCAACAGAATCTTCACCCATACAGTCTTGCCACTTTGTGTGCATCCTGCTAGGATACTCGCAAACGGTGTTGCAGAATTGTGGTAGAATTGCCAAGGATGGGATTCAGTTTTCGTCCATTAATACGCCCATCATGAAAGGTTCTTTGATGTTGAGAATGACTTTCCACAAACTTCACAAAGATAAGACATGTTCACCTACTATCATCAAATGTCAAATGAATTGATTCGTAATGTATCTCACTATTTTTCTGATTGCTTACGTTCAAATATTCACTGACTGAATCTTAGGATTCGATGATTCACTCTTAGGATTCAATGAATCAATCTTAGGATTCAATTATTTATTCTAAAAATCAATGATTCAATCTTAGATTTCCATGATTCAATCTTAGGATACAATGATTCAATCTTAGGATTCATATAATTCACTCTTAGGATTCAATAATTCAATCTTAGGATTCAATTATTCAATCTTAGGATTCAATTATTCAATCTTAGGATTCAATCGTAGAACTTGGCTGATAGTCATAGTGAGTCATAGTCATGGACTATAGTCATAGTCTATGGTTATGGTCATAATCATGGACTAGTGATGGATTATAGTCATGGACTATAGTCATATAGTCATATAGTCATATAGTCATATAGTCATATAGTCATATAGTCATATAGTCATATAGTCATATAGTCATATAGTCATATAGTCATATAGTCATATAGTCATATAGTCATATAGTCATATAGTCATATAGTCATGTAGTCATGTAGTCATGTAGTCATGTAGTCATGTAGTCATGTAGTCATATAGTCATATAGTCATATAGTCATACAGTCATATAGTCATATAGTCATATAGTCATATTCATATTCATAGAAATTGGGTTAATTAACAAGTATATCCGAGATATGCTGGCTCGGTATCTTTCTAAAACTATTAGGTTAAGGGACGTTATTTTGGCAATAATAGTTTACTAGGTCAAGGGTCGCTATCTATTGGTTGTCTAAAAAAGCTGTTTGTTATTGTGTCGTATAACACTTAATTAGATACGAGAATATATTTATTACTAATAATGAGTTTATAAATCGAAATGTTTACGACAATAACGCCATATTTCGGCACACAAGATACGCTGGACACAGGACAATCCGACAGTCGTATAATTAATGTGCTCAGCCCCATATTATGCTAAAGATAATGTTCACATATCATATGCTAATGATATTTAAATATTTAATGATGCTCTCCCTTGCTCCCCCTGCCCCTCCCCCAAAAGGAGTTTGAAAACTACATATATTAGAACTTCTGTTTCTCTCGCACAAGGAAAGTTTATACTGAGATGATGGAAAAATACACGAGGAAGTAATATCAAACTATAAAGAAAACGAGGTACTTACAGGTAACGTAAGGAAACGAGACCTTGAAATGAATTGCCAGGAATATTTTGAAGTTTCTGGTTGGACAGATCCCTAAAAGAAAAGATTATAGAATAAAGATTATCACTGTTGTATTATGGACAAATATTTTGTATTAAAAACTCGTACTCCTGGTGTAAGAATTTTTAAACTGTATTTCAAGATGCTGTATTCTGTATTCAATCCAGCTGTATGCTGGATTGAATTGAACATATCTTGCATTTGCATCTCGCATCTATTCGCGGAGTTTTTTCTCTCTATTATTTTGAATACTTATATTATACATATTATTTCTTCATACTTACAATTTTGCCAAGCTTCCCAAATCATTAAAAGCTCCTGGCTCAATTACTTCAATATTATTACCCGTTAAGTATCTGCAACAAACAAATCAAAAATAAAATAAAATATTCTGACTAAAACATTTAATAAATAAGAAGTAGTGTAGTCCTCGCGAATACCGTGTTTGATTGGTTGTTGGTATACATATAATTCGTAGCATCCATATGTATGACCTAATTGCTACAGATATTACCACATATTATCCACTGAGGTGTCTATAAATGAAGGGGGTGCTTTTTTCATAAGCTAGTCAAAGAAATATAGCCATAAATATGGCAGTTTTGGCCTTTGCTGACGCAACTGTTTCCTAATTTCCCGACTAAAATTACCTCTGAGAAACCCCAATCCAACATTACAACGAAGTTTTACTATGCGTAGTGGAAGAACGTTTTGACAATATTTTGTGTTTGCAATAGTTATTAGGTGTACGATATCAAAATGGACGGCTATATTCCGCAATTTAAATGGAGATTAAAAGAAACACAATCTTCGTTATCGATGATCTTGTTAATTATGTTTAGCCTGATGTAATTGTTAAATTTCTTAGCTGATCTTACAAATGTATAAAATTTTGTTATGAATATATTTCTTACAAGATTTCAAGATACTGTACTCTATGCTTTTTAATCGACCGCTTATCTCAAGTGTATGTAAAGTTTGAAATATAAAGTTTGAAATATAGACCTTTGCCATTGATTATTGTAATCACGTTTCTGAGGTACGGAAGAAGAAAAAGGTTTGGTTGTATTCTTCGCTCACTATATATATTCAATTTTGAGGACCTTCAGTAGTGATATTTCTGATCATTTTTGAAGCGATTTTGCCAATGAGTTATGTGAAAATAATTATTATACGCAACAAGTTCAAGAACAAAAAGAGTAGTTGTCGATTCAGGTTATGCAATGAGTGTGTATTTTCCAAAATTTTAGTCGAAATGTCAAAAGGTTTTCATGATAATTTTTTGCCTTGAAGAGTTGGTGCAGGAATTCATCCCCACGCTCGGGATGTCCTTGGATGCACCGTAGTCTGAGGAAGCTCCTTGTACGACTGACATCCCTGATTAAATTATCACTGTGGCTTCAGTAGTCTCGTAAAATGTTGGTCAAACGATAGTTTTTTTTTACAGTTAGTTTCCCAGAAAGAAAGCTATACTGATATCCCTGGTTAAATTCTCACTGTGGCTTCTATAGTCCCGTAAAAGTTTGGTAAAAGCGATAGGTTTTTTACAGTTACTTTCCCAGAAAGAAAGAAAGAAAGCTATGCCGATAATGAGTTGACTGGAAAATAGATTAGGATGTAATATCAAACAACAATAGGTACTTGTCCAGATTTGGCAGAGCGAGCAGATTAACAGACAGCCCAAAGCTGAGAAATTTTGCTAACTTTATCATTTTCTAACAGTCCGCCCAACAAGCAAGTTCGCCGCATTAAAATGGAGTGTCTACGCAGAGTAGTAGGAATTATTGATATGGATGGGTTTAAAGGACGCAAAAAACTGTCCATAGCACTAGATGATACGTTGTGGAGGTAGACTGATAGTTTTCTGTGCATTTTCCAAGAGAGTTTTCACCAATACACCTTTACCATTTTGCGTACAGCCCGCCACGATACAAGTAAGGTGGTGTTTCATGATCGTATCTCCATTGACCAGTATAAGGGTTTGTTGTCTAAGAAAACGATTTTCATATGCATGGACAGCGTTCTTAAAGCGAGGGCGATTACTTGTATTTGCAAACGTTATACCACAAACATCGCACTGAAAAGAGATCTTTTCATCTCATGAGTCAATATTGAATGATTTAAAACAAGGATGATGAGTCACATTTATATCGCGGCAATACATATAGTCCATGACTATGATGACTATAGTCCATCACTATTATGACTATAGTCCATAACTTGGATGACTATAATCCAAAATATGACGACTATAGACCATAGCTATATTGACTATTGTCCATGAATATAATGACTATAGTCCATAATAAGATGACTGTCCATGACTATGATGAATTGAATTTGGTGCAGGTATTCAATCGAAACCCAGCTCGCGACCATGCACCTTTGTCCTTTGATGCACTGTAGTCAGAGAAAGCGCTTTGAACATCTGAGACCCTAACGAGACGCTATTGTAAAATATGTAAAATAACAATATGCAAATTAGGTAAATGCCATGAATTAAGCATGCGTGATAGGCATTGGTGCCAAAAAATGAAAGTTTCAGCAGCTATTTAAAGGACTTAAAATTGAGTAAATTTTCTGATATTTGGACCATTGATATAACACATAACAAATTTCTCGCCCATGAACTCAAAATGCGTTTTAATCTTTTAAATTTCGCGCGCAAGCTATTTTTAATGCTGCTAAAATAGACACCCTCCCTGCTCTGGAAAATTTATCTTTACGAAATTTTTTTGGTTTATTCTACATTATAAGTACCCAAACAATCTATATTTATCGAAAATTTCATGAAATGAACGGATTTGTGAAATTGAGAGCCGTTTCAAAATTGTCTTTATACACCCTGTATAGAAAACGCGGTACTTACAGGTTACGTAAGGACACGAGGCCTTGAAATACTTTCTCAGGAATATCTTGAAGTTTTTGGTTTGACAGATCCCTAAAAAATGTCATTGTTGTATAAGGACAAAATAAAACCGTTATCCGAACACTAAGATGTTGTAAACTAAAGATATAAATTGAATTTAACATATCTTAAGTCTACATGTCGCTTGTATGTCTTCTATTGGCAAAGTATATTTTCTCTTTATTTTTATTGAACACATTTGTACTATAAATATAATTCCACCCATACTTACAACTCGGTCAAAATTTTCAAATCGTTAAAGGCTCCTGACTCAATGTCTTCAATACCATTATTCGTTAAGTCTCTAAGACAAACGGATTAGAATTGAAAGAGTATAAATTATTTTAACTAAAACGTAATGAAATTAATATAGTGACGAAAATAAATCAGTTTAATGGATTTCTCGGCAATAAGCTGTTTGATTGGCTGTGGGTCTTCAGATAATCTGTGGCATTAGTAGGCTCGACGTAAGTAAGTGAAGCCAAAATATGGCAGATTTTGGCCTTTGAGATGCTACTGGTTTATTTTTTCAAACCGCGATTCAAATATCCCACGCAGTTTTCACTACTTTTCAGAAAATTGTTTATGTTTACAAGAGACTAATAGATGTAAGATTTCAAAATGAAACGGCATTCCACAATTTAGGACAAGTTAACAGAACTTTTTCCCTGGATAGTTTTACTAATCACGCTTTAGCCACATCAAATAGTTGTTAAGTATGATGCAAATATACAACAATGTGTTATACATAATTTGCTTAGTAGATTTCAAGAGATTTTTCTATTTTTAACCGGCCTTGTATCAATATAAGATTTGAAATAAAGACTCTTTCCCATTTTCATTCTAGCAATCACTTTTGTGAGGTGTGGGGAAATAGGAACGTTGGGTGGTATTCTTTGATTAGAACATATTAAATTTTCGGAACCTTGGTTCTGATCTCAATTCCTGCAAAGGAATTACTTCTAAAATGACCATACACAGTAACTTTAGTGATTTAGATAGTAATTTTCGATTATGGTATAGTGCAATGGGAGTATAGGTCAAAATGTCAAGACGTTCCCAATTACCCCCACGCTCACGACGACCTTGGATGCACTGTAGTTAGAGGAGGCGCCATGCACGTCTGAAATCCTGAGTAAAATGTTCGATCGCTCTGGCTTCTATTGTTACGTAAAATAAATAGTCGAAGCGATAAGTTTTCTCCGGCTACTCCGACTTTCTCCTACAAGGAGCAAGAGTCTACGAGAGTCTACGAGAGTTGTTTATTTTTTTATTTGTGTATGGCTATTGATATTTTTTGATTTCCTGCAATCTGATTGGCTGCGTGAGCAGGCAGCTTTTTACGATATTTGACCGTGGTCCAAAGAGTTATTTTTTTGAAAATATTTGGTTATGAAAAGGAGCGAAAAACCTTTGAAAAACAAAAAAATCCCCCGAAGATATGCTTCGATTATATTAAACTTAGCCAGTTACTCCCTAGACGATGTCAACATTTTAATCTAGCTTAAATTTTATGTTAAAAACGAAAAAAAAAGTATAAATATAAACAATGTAAAGCTACGGCTTTCGGCTTGGCCGACATGCAGCAATGCATCATATATTTTGGGAATTTGCTGTGATTTAGCTTCTGAAATTTATAAATAATAACCATAACAAAAAGTTCAATTGAAAGCAAGACATTTCCTCCAAGAAAACAAGATAAACGGCAGTGTCAACATGTTTTTTCATCTCAAACAGCGTTTCTCAATTGTACAAAAAACAACAAATGTTTTCGACAGAGGAAAGTCGAAGCTGCTCAAATTGGGCAGTTTTAGCAAGTTTAAACGATGAAAAACCACACATAAACAAAAATTGAATAAACATGCATACCTTTATCATCGTATCTTGAAATATTTGGAAAATTATATTCAAAAAACAATGCAAAAAAATGCCTATCCTTGTGCAAATTCCGAGCCAAATTCAGTTGACGGCGAATCACTACCTTCACTAGTATCGGATTAACGAGGCGGTTTGAACACTTCAACAGCAACGCGAAAAAACTTGAACAGCCAAAAAGTTAGAAAAATATCACAGCTGCCATAATCTTGAGTAAAATATAATGTAAAAAGATATATTCCTTCAAGATGTTTTACTGCTGGCTTCAAATTTAGCAACATGTTTCGATTAAACAACGCCACTGATCTGGAAGAACACTGGAATTTTTTATAAATTTTCAATTTTCCATGAAGGAAAAAAATAAAAACGTTATTTACTGTTTAGGTAGGTCCGTACTGAAAAATATTTTCCCTCGGCTTCAGAAGCGTCCCTCGACCTTCGGTCTCGGGCCGCTTCTGAGACCTCTGGAAAATATTTTTCCAGTACGGACCACCCATCCGGTAAATAACATATATATATTGAAAACGAGGTACTTACAGGTGACGTAAGGACAGTTTGCAGTTTGACATTGTATTATCGGCGAGTATACTATATAAGAAAACCCTATTCGGAACAGTAACAAACTGAAGAAATATATGAATTAAGTTTAAAATATTTTGAGGTTCCATGTCATTTCTCTTCGCGAAGTATATATTTTAAATCAGTTGAACGTTTGTTGAAACTGTTATTTCATGCATTATTAGACACATAATATCCATACTTACACTTTGATCAAATTCCCCAAATCATTAAAGGCTCCTCGCCCAATCCTTTTAATATTATTATTCGTTAAGAATCTACAACAAAGGGATGAAAATGAAAGAGAAGGAAATATTGAGAATAAAACGTTTTTAAAGAAGTCTTCTGAAGCGATTTTGCAAATGAATTATGTCTAAAATGATTATACGCAATAATTTGAGGGGTTAGATAGTAGTTCTATTCGAGTAGTCCAATGCGGGGGGATTTTCCAGAATATTAGAAGAAATATCAAATATTTTCTTGATTTTACCTTCTCTTTTTTAGTTGATGCAGCCATGCAGCTATCAACCCCCACCCCCTCTCGCACGATCTCAAGTTCCTTGCACGTCTGATATCGGCTGTATACATGAATTAACAGCATCTAGCTTCTACAGACCCACGTAAAAATATAGCCAAAGCGATAGGTTTACTCCGATTACACTGTTAGTAGTAATATATGTTGTTTTCAACCCACTTTTTTGGGGGGAGCAAGGAGGAGCATCGTTAAATATTCAAACATCATTAGCATATGAGGGGGCGCATTACGTAATTAAACATAAACATAAATATTCATTAATAATTATGAGGGGGGAAGGGGGGTAAGGGTCAGATGGGATGGAGCAAGGGTAGGACCACTCCCTTGATATCTCATTAATTATGCAAGTCGGTTCCACTCCTTTGAGACCTCTCAACCCTCATTAATATGACGTCACAAGGCGCGAATTTTTGCGGAGTTCAAAATATTTTTTGGGCTTTGTTGTCGTATGATTTTCGATTTTTATACACTCTCGTATCTAGCGACCTAACAAGTTACAAATTTTCATGCGTTTATATGTTTAGCAAAGTGTATGCAGGCCAGATTTCAACAAGCTTAACAACATATACAAGCTTTGCATAGAAACCGGTTTAGTTGTGCGTTGTTACGTAATTACGTATAATTAACTGTCGGATTTTACATAAAGAAAGAATATGTAATTATAGGACGGGGAAATATTGTACAATATACATTGTTTGTCAGCACACACAGAATTCATTTCAACACATTTATTGACTAAAATTTATTTTACAACGTTAATAAGGTCTGCTCCTAAGAGTGTATCGTTTAGATGTCTTTTGTGTCTTTGAAGAGTTCTCATATTCTTGTCTATTTTCAGGTGATAATCTTGCAATATTCTCAGCTTTCATTGGAATATATTTTGGTCTATCGTGAAGTAGTCTTTGTTCGTAACCATCTCGTTGCTCTGGCGTCATCATTGCTAAATCTTCAGGTCTCCAATCTGAGGAGTCTACCCAATTGTGGAAAAAGTTGTTTTTGAATTTGGGCCGTTCTTCTGCTGTTGGTGGTGGTGTGAGAAAGCCAGGTTTAGGAGTGGCAGGCACCCGTGGTGTTATCTCAATAAGATCAGGAGCAGCATCTTCAACAATATCTGAGGTTTCAACAATTGCAGGACGGTGTACCGGAAAATCCATTTTGTTTTTAGGTGTAAGAAACTGATTAATTTGGTCAGAATAAAGCTTGCTTTTCTCAACCGCGGTAAGCTGTGGTGTTTCAATGCTCTCTTGCATTCGCCGCTCGGTGTTATACATTGCATTTCGAAGGGGTGGTTGGTGATAGGACTGTTTCCGCACATATTCGACTAAAGCCTCAGCCTTGCCTGGCAATACTTTTGTTTTGACTCGTTGTTGATCATAAGTTGTAGGTTTTAAATCCAACATCAAATACCCATGAGGACGACTCGTGGCTTCTTCATAACTACACAAAAACTCTCGCACTCTCGGACGGGATGAATTTGTATTGGAAGCATAGATATTTGTTGCCTATGTCTTGGTGACTGAAAAAGCACGATATAATGGGCGTCGAGACTAATATTTCTCTTTCTTTACCATTATGAAATATATTTTGGACAATGTAGATGACGGACAAATTTTTGTGATGACTGTTTTTTGTAGAAAGGTCAGCTATACGTGTCCTTCCCAGATTGCGCGGTAAGATTGTCCAATACAATCAAATTCCGTTGTGACACATCTAGGTAATGTGCTTTGTAGATATGTTCAAGTATTCCTTCATTGAATTCTATTCCGTACATTGTTCTCATCATATCAAAATAGGGTGGCTGCCATTGACCATACCACCAAATGATACGCTGAGGAGCCGGACTTATAGTTTTCTGAGCATTCTCCAACAGAGTGTTTAACCAAACAATCTTGCCACTTTGTGTACATCCTGCTACGATACACGTAAAGGGGTGTTGCAGAACTGTAGTAGATTTGTCAAGGATGGTATTCAGTTTTCGTCCATCCATACGCGCATCATGAAAGGTTATTTTTTGACGTGCACGATTAACTAGTTGATGTTGAGAATGACTTTCTACACAACTCACAAGGATAAGACATCTTACCCTACTATCATCAAACGTCAAATTAATTGATTCTTAATGTATTTCACTATTTCTCTGATTGGTTACGTTCAAATATTCACTGACTCAATCGTAGGATTCAATGATTCACTCTTAGGATTCAATGATTCAATCTTAGGATTAAATTATTCACACTTACAATTCAATGAGTCAATCTTAGGATATTCAATGATTCAACATTAGGATTCAATGATTCAATCTTAGGATTCAATAATTCACTCTTAGGATTAAAATATTTAATCTTAGGATTCAATTATTCAATCTTAGGATTCAATGATATATTCAATCTTAAGATTCAGTCTTGGAGCTTGGCTGATAGTCATAATGAGTCATAGTCATAGTCAAGAACTATAGTCATAGACTATGGTCATAGTCATAATCATGGACTATAGTCATGGATTATAATCATGGACTATAGTCATATAGTCATATAGTCATATAGTCATATAGTCATATACTCATATAGTCATATAGTCATATAGTCATATAGTCATATAGTCATATAGTCATATAGTCATATAGTCATATAGTCATATAGTCATATAGTCATATAGTCATATAATAATATAGTCATATAGTCATATAGTCATATAGTCATATAGTCATATAGTCATATAGTCATATAGTCATATAGTCATATAGTCATATAGTCATATAGTCATATAGTCATATAGTCATATAGTCATATAGTCATATAGTCATATAGTCATATAGTCATATAGTCATATAGTCATATAGTCATATAGTCATATAGTCATATAGTCATATAGTCATATAGTCATATAGTCATATAGTCATATAGTCATATAGTCATATAGTCATATAGTCATATAGTCATATAGTCATATAGTCATATAGTCATATAGTCATATAGTCATATATTCATATAGTCATATAGTCATATAGTCATATAGTCATATAGTCATATAGTCATATAGTCACATAGTCACATAGTCACATAGTCACATAGTCACATAGTCACATAGTCACATAGTCATATAGTCATATAGTCGTATAGTCGTAGAGTCGTATAGTCGTATAGTCATATAGTCAAATAGTCATATAGTCGTATAGTCGTAGAGTCGTATAGTCGTATAGTCATATAGTCAAATAGTCATATAGTCACATAATCATATAGTCATATGGTCATATAGTCATATAGTCATACGCATATTTATAGAAATTGGGTTAGTTAACAAGTATATCCGAGATATGCTGGCTCGGTATCTTTGTAAACCAATTAGGTTAAGCGTCGTTATTTTGGTGATACTAGTTTACTAGGTCAAGCTAGGGTGGCTATATATTGGTTGTCTAAAAAAGCTGCTTGTTATTACGTCGTATAACACTTCACTAGACACGAGAATATATTTATTACTGATAATGAGTTTATAAATCAAAATGGTTACGACAATAAAGCCATATTTCTGCACAAAAGATGTGCTGAACACAGCAAAATCCGACAGTTGTATAATTAATGTGCTCATCCACATATTATGCTAAAGATAATGTTCACTCATCATCTGCTAAAGATGTTTAAATACTTAATGATGCTCTCTCATGCTCCCCCCAAAAAAGGGGGTTCAAAACTACATATATTACTACTTCTGTTTCTCTCGCACAATGAAAGTTTATACTGGGATGGAAAAATACACGAGGAAGTAATATCAACTATAAAGAAAACGAGGTACTTACAGGTAACGTAAGGAAACGAGACCTTGAAATGAATTGCCAGAAATTTTTTGAAGTTTATTGTTTGACAGATCCCTAAAAGAAAAAATTATAGGATAAAGATTATCACTATTGTATTATGGACAAATATTTTCTATTATAAACTCGTACTCCGGGTGTAACAACTTTTAAACTCCTGATGAGATGTGGATTGAATTGAACATATCTGGCGTTTGCATGTCGCACCTATTCTCGGAGTATTTTTCTCCATTGTTCGAATACTTATATTATACATATTATTTGTTCATGCTTACAAGTTTGTCAAGTTTCCCAAATCATTAAAAGCTCCTGGCTCAATTTCTTCAATATTATTAGCCCATAAGTATCTGAAACAAACAGATTAAAAATAAAATAAAATATTCTGACTAAAACATATAATAAATAAGAAGTAGTCCTCGCGAATACCGTGTCTGATTGGCTGTTGGCCTACATATAATTCGTAGCATCCGTAGGCATGACCTAATTGCTACAGATATTAACACTTATTATCCACTGAGCTATCTATAAATGAAGATGGTGCTTTTATTATGCGTTAGTCAAAGAAATGAAGCAATAAACATGGCGGTTTTACGCTTTTCTGACGCAGCTGTTTCCTAATTTCCCCATTGAAATTACCTCTGACACACCCCGATCCAACATTCCAACGATGTTTTACCACGCGCGTGGTTAAAGAACGTTTTAAGGTATTTTATGTTTGCAATAGTTATTAGGTGTACATATCAAAATGGATGGCTATATTCCGCAATTTAAATGGAGATTAAAAGAAAACGCAATCTTCGTTCTCGATGATCTTGTTAATTATGTTTAGCCTCATGTAATTGTTAAATACCTCGCAATCGTATAACGTTTTGTTATGAATATATTTCTTACAAGATTTCAAGATACTGTTGTCTATGGTTTTCAATCGACCGCTTAACTGAAGTGAATATAAAGCTTGAAATATAGACCTTTGCCATTGATTATTGTAATCACGTTTCTGAGGTACGGAAGAAGAGGAAAATATGGTTGTATCCTTCGCTAACTACATATTCAGTTTTGAGGAACTTCCGTAGTGATATTTTTTACCTTTTCTGAAGCCATTTTGCCAATGAGGTATGTAAAAATAATTATTACACGCAACAATTTCAGGAACAAAAAGAATAGTTGCTGACTTCATTATTTTCTAACTGTCTGCACAACAAGCAAGTTCGCCACATTGAAATGGAGTGTCTACTCGGAGTAGTAGGAATTATTGATATGGATGGGTTTTAAAGGAAGCAAACAACTGTCAATAGTACCAGATGATACGTTGAGGAGGTAGACTGATAGTTTTTTTGTGAATTTTCCAAGACAGTTTTCACCCATACAGTTCTACTAGTTTGCGTACAACCCGCCACGATACAAGTAAAGGCGTGTTTCATGATTGTAGCTCCATTGACCATTAAGGTTTTGTTGTCTAAGATTGCCCTTTTGAAATGCGAGGACAGCCTTCTTTAAAGCGAAGGCGATTACTTGCATTTGCAAACGTTTTACCACAAACATCGCAATGAAAAGACATATTTACTTCTCAAGAGTCAATGTAGAATGATTTAAAAAAAGGGTGATGAGTCACGTTTATATCGATGGCAATTCATATAGTCCATGACTATGATGACTATGTTCCATCACTATTATGACTATAGTCCATGACTAGGATGACTATAGTCCATGAATATTATGACTATAGACTATAGCTATGTTGACTATTTTCTATTACTCTAATGACTATAGTCCATAACTAGGATGACTCCAGTCATGACTATGATGACTATAGTCCGTAACTAGGACAAATATAGTCCATGACTAGGATGACAACAATCCATGAATATGATGACCATAGACCATAACTATAATGACTATTGGCCATGACTATAATGACTATAGTACATAACTATGATGACTATAGTCCATATGCATGACAACTATGGTTGTTTACCATGAATTGCAGATGAATTACATTTGTAATTGGAAAGAATAATATTGTATATTAGAATATAGTTTGTCCAATGACACTTATTTCGATTATAACTGTTGAACGGTAACATCATGAAGCATACGCCGTTTCTCAAGCTTTTATGTCAATCCCATCCACTTCAAGAACTAGCAAGGTTTTCTTATTACTGCATCATCTGAGCAAATTCCGATTTTTTGTAATTGTGTGGAAAATCTTATCAATTTTACACTTCCGAAAGAAACGATCGACAAACTCAGACCCGAACATGATCTTGCTGATCTAGCCAACAAAGACATAAGTCATAAAACAAGACCGCAGATACTTGTTCAGCGAGGGAGCGGCTTTCTAGGACTGATACTTGCTCAACTCTTGGAAGGACTGGCAGAATTAATTTAAAAGTACCAGCATTAAATTCGTCTCCTCATTCCAACAAATGATCATCGCCTGAATAGTGGCGACTTCAAGACATTCTTCATTATCTGGACATTCATGAAAAATACGATGCAGAAGAAATCTTTCACTCCATTCTAAATCTACAAATATTTTGACCTGGAATGCAAAAGTAGAAATCATCTACAAAGGCCAGGATACACGTGGAATTGACATTGCCGACCTTTTGAAATATTGTGTGATGTCTTATAATCCAGATATACCAGAACCTTAGAAATTAAAAATTCTTGTTAAGGGCCTTGCAGCACAGGAAATTGATAAAAACCTAATCATAAATGGACGGGTCCTTACAATGCTAGCGCGCATGAAGCACGAGACATGGCAAGAGTCACAGTCTGAACAGTCAGAATCTGAGGAGACACAGTCGGAAAATATAGAAACAAGTGATAACAATTGTAAAAATTACTTCTACATTTAAGCAGACAAGGTGTCACTTTATGACTTGTGATTGTAGACTGTACAAAGGTGATTTCACACATATGATTGCATGTTGTTCACATTGTCATTGTGAAGAAAAAATGGATGTTTATACAAATGGAAAAAAAATGTTATGCCCCTGAATAAAATGCGCAAGTAAAGCATTTTCGTCTCATTTGAGTTCGGTAAGTCAATCGTGTCATTACACTGTATACAAAAACATGTCGAGAGGTGTGCTCATGCCAGACGTGAAACTATTGACAGATCATTACTTGAGACAACAACGTGGTGGAAATATAGTTGGGTATCGTGGTGCACGTTTTCAAAGGGGATATGATATGGGGGGAATTTTTTTGTCTTGCTAGATTTGCTGTTCCTCTATTAAAACAAGGGGCAAAAGGTGTTGGTAAAAGAGCATTAAAAGCAGCAACAGAAGTTGGTCAGGATGTGTTTGATGAGAAGAATGTGTCAAAATCTATAAAGTCTCGTAGTAGAAAAGCAGTCAAAAATATTATACACGAGGGAGCTAAAAAGTTCTACGTCAATCCTCACATGAGTTATACTCACACGTTATATTCATGGTTTTAAACTCGTCTGGAAAGTAGCCGTATTATTGTGGTGCTCAACTAATGGTTTACCCATTATTTGCTAGGAGTTAGAATCGAACCCAAGATGTGCTGCGCACATTAGATCTTAAGTCAAACGCCTTTAAGAACTGGATATCTTACCTCACGCAAAAAACATATAAACACTGTTACAAACGGCAAATATATATGTATATAATATCGTAATTATCCTACAGTATATGATACACAATAATACCAACAACCATATATGTTTTTTGTAAGGAGGCGTTGGTCTCGATCTTATTTTTAAGAATTTCTGACAAGTAAGCAACCTGCCTTTTGTTTCGAAACATTCGGAGAGAGTTAAAAATGAAAGAGAAGAAAATATTCTAACTAAAACGTCAAATCAATTTGAATTAGTCTATTTCTCGCCAATACTCAGTTTGATGGATTGCTGGCTTACAATAATTCATAGCATCTGAAGGCAAGACATGTAATTGGTAAGGATATTTTACCCATATTATCCAATGACCAATATATAACAGAAGGGGGTGCTTTTATCGTCCGGTATTAAAAAACCTTTTAAGAGTTGGTGGAAGATTTCATCCCCACGCTCGCGACGTCCTTAGATGGACTGTAATATGAATGTCTGAGATTCCGGGCAAACTTATCGATGTCCCTTACAGTCTACAGAACTACAGTCTAACAGTCAACGCAATAGGTTTCTCCGGTTACTCTGGTTTTCCCCCACAAGGATGGTTTATACCGTGTACAGGTTTGCCTGCGAACAGGCTCTCTATCAGGAGGGGGCATTTCAAAATGGAGCCTATTAGAATGAAAACGATTAACAAAGAAAAATGAGACTTTGCGTCCAAATCATGACACGAATTCCGATTGGTTGAGACGCATTTCCATTTCACAATCTTGACGAGATAAATTCAACCACATGATCTTAGAATTACAAAATGGTCCTGTTAGTTTTGATGAAAACAAACTATTTAACCTGATCGATAACCCGTTAACTTTTTCGCCAGGCAATAATAAAAATAAAAAATCTCCGAATTTCTATTCTTTTAGACCCTGATTCTAAGATCTATTTGGATGCTCATAATTGTGATGAGCATAATTGCAATGAAAAATTGTTTCTTAAAGGGAATTCTAACTATTTATCATTTTTCATTTGAATATCACGAGACCCCGAATCACCCTCTTCCCCTCTGGGTACATCACTGACCGTGCCATTATGTTGCATCTAATCATGTATAATGGAATCCTCTTTGCAAAATGAGAGTTGCTCCACAAAACAAATTTATCAAGATTTTGGCCTAGTATCTGAGTTTCTGAGGATAGTTTGCAATAATAAATATTAAAATCCAGACATATGTGAATCTTACAAATAAAAGGATCTGGGTCGCATTTTGAGGACCCTAAATGTGAATAATTTATTATGTTGACTAACAAAAAGCATTTTTTTGCCCGACTTGGGTTGAAAATTTCCAATCCTTTCTAACCAACCTTTAAGCGGGTAAATAAATTAGTTACCCACTCCATTTCTCTTCGATGACACACCTAGACATAAATAATGAACTATCCCTAAATGTTAAATATCTTGTAAACTTACAAATATTGTAGATTCTTAAGTCCAGAGAAAATTCCGCTGTCAAGACGCCGTATCGAATTCCAATTAAGATTTCTAAATTTAACAAAAAAGATTTGAACGTAAAATTCGAGTTAAATATAGTAAAAAATTAAATTGGAAAAAAGACAACATTTCCTAGTTTCCTTAATTTTCTAGCATTTTAGTATGTGCATGACTTGTAACCCAATCCTCACTAAATTCAAGATTCTATCAATGCGTTATATAAGGTTTCATTTAAGTAATAAGTCTATTCATAGCCAATTATCAAAACGCAGAATTTTGCAAGTTAATTAATATAAAATACTAGTTGAGTTTTTAATGGCAAAGGTGTTAAGATGATGAATTATTATATTTTTGGAGTTATAGAATTATAGTTTTGTGTTTGAGTTCACACTAACTGTTAACATTTTAAAGGTTGTCCTTAGAACCCTATAGTTATTCTTAGAAAGGAATTCTAGGAAATAAGTCCAGAGAAATTCGCCGTCAAAAAGGCGTATCGAGTTCCGCCAAAGTTTTCTAAATTGAACAAAAACGATTTGAAGGTTTAAAATCAAAGAAACACCATACTCCTTATTTTGCTACTCAGGTTCCAGGATATTTTTCCTCGCAAATCTATGGTTGGACGCTACTAATGAACGATAATATACCTATATGATTTAAAACAGTGGATTATCAACAACCAGACATAACCATTTACACATGGCTATACTCGATTCACTGTTTGAAATACTGTACTTCAGACTTTCCGAACACTAATGAAATTCATCAGCACACGATCAAATTCAGAATCACATGACTGTTCTGAACTGTTCTACCAACCCCGACTTTTTAGTAACAGGCTGCTTCATGAAAGGAATTCTAGGACATAAGTCCAGGCTGCTTCATGGCTGTAAGGACATAAATCCAGGCTGCTTCATGAAAGGAATTCTAGGACATAAGGACATAATTCATTGGACTCGAGCGTAAGCGAAGGAAACCAAAGAAATTTCTCCCAACCGATATCGCTGAAAACGTGAAAAAAGATCAAATCCTGTCCTATCTCGAGCGACGAGATATAATTCCAACTTATATTTCTGTTTTCCCAAGCCGACGCAGAGGAACACTTTCATGTAAGATCCATGTTCATTCGGCCGTCAGTTCACTGGTGCAAGCAGATAAATTCTGCCCCAATTTCGTGAGTTGTAAACCTTGGGGACCGACAGAATATAGTAAAAATATGAAGAATACCGCAGAGCGGAAAATTAAATTGACCCAAGAAAGGAACTTTTCTACGTATGTATAATGGTCTATTCAATACCTGTTAAAATTTCTTATTCTATTCTTATGATTCCTAAACAAAGAGTCCCTGGAACCTCAAAAAAAGAAATATTCCATTTTCGTGATTTACGTCCAAGCCTCAGATCAGCTATGAGCACTTTTATCACAGAATTCGACTGGTTAGTTCTTGATCTTCATCCATCGTGCGCAGATAAATGGGCGTCCTTTGAATCAGTCATCCGGACTGGCATGGACATCCTTCTTCCAGTAAAAACCATTAAAAAGTGTTCCAACGAGCAACCATGGATGACCCACCACTTAAAGTTGTTAATCCACTCACGTCGGAAAGCATTAGCAAACGGCCAAGACCAATTATTTAAAAGTCTTCGCAATCGTGTCAACCGCGAACGAAAGCAAGCCGCAGTACGTTTTTTGACACTAAAGTCAAACAGCTTAAAACTCTAACCCTTAACATTGGTGGAAGTCAATTAAAATTTTGTGTGGCATGGATCCACTTGCCCGTAGCAACGATGTTCGACATCTCCTAAATCTATCATCTTTAGATGAGGACACCAACGGACCATCTCTTTCAAATCTTGCTAATACCATCAACCAAACCTTTCTGGCACCCGCGAATGTGTTCCCACCTTTGGTTCCTGTTTCCTCCACATGTTCTGAGTCTTTCTGCACTATCGGTCAGTTATCATCTGAGCTTGTGGTCACTGAACAGCTTGCCTTTGAGAAATGATCCAACATTAAATCTTCGAAGGCACCCGGACCTGACACCATTCCCGGCTGGGTCTTAAAGAGAACACCAACATCTTAGCCCTACCAGTGTGCAAGATTCTAAATTCGTCTTACCACGAGAACCGTTTACCCTCTTCTTGGAAAATGGCCGACGTAACTCCCCTTCCGAAACAGAAACCTGTACGAATTATTAATAAGGACCTCAGACCTATTTCATTAACTCCAATAATTTCGAAGCTGGCTGAAGATGTGGTGGTTGAACAATTTATTAAACCCGCGATCTTAAAGTGGTGGACCCTAATCAATTCGGCACTGTGCCAAAGTTATCAACTACACGCGCCCTTATTAGCATAGTACATACAGTTTCTAAGGCAACGGACGGTAATGGTGCCCTAGTTAGATTGATTTTAGTTGATTTCAAGAAAGCTTTTGCTCTCATCGACCAACCCCCAACAGAGGGTAAAGTTGGCATCGGACCGTTTTTCAGAATTGTTTGCAGTTACTGCAGGAGTATCCCAGGGAACCAAACTTGGCCCCTGGTTGTATCTTCTTATGATCAATGATCTTAACGTAGCCGAGACAGGTTTTTGGAAATACGTAGACGACATAACCCTAGCGGAGGTAGCGGCTAGAGAAACAAGAAGTAATATCCAAGTCGCAGTTGACGATATCTACAACCAGTCCAATGCTTTAAATTTACCCTAAATGAAGACAAATGTAAAGAAATGCGAATACAGTTCAGCAAATCATACTCAAGCCAGCTCTATCTGGTTACAATCAATGACAAAGAATTAAGGCTGACCTTTGAGGCTAAGATCTTGGGTTTAGCGATAAGAAGTGATCTTAAGTGGACCAGCTACGTTACCAGTATCTTCAAGAAATCCTCTAAAAGATTGTACTTTTTACGACAGCTAAAACGTGCGAACGTGCCTACTGCTGAGATAGTTTGTTTTTATTGTACTTGTATCCGACCTGTAGTTGAATACGCATCGCCCGTTTTTCATTACGTAATCCCAAATTATTTGTGTAAAGACATTGAACGTACAGTATACAACAACGTGCTATGATAATTATATTTCCTGCGAAGCCTTATAATGAAGCAATCTCATTGTCTAATCTTGGGAAATTTGAAGAGAGACGTCAGGCCGCGTGCGATAAATTGTTCGAAGAAATCATTGAAGACCCAAATCATAAATTGCAACCACTACTGCCAGAGTTGAACTCAGATACTGTATACTCCCTGAGAACTACGAGAACTTTTAACATTCCTAAAATTAAGACTAATAGATACATGAACACATATTTAATTGCAAGTTCTAAACGTTTTAATTCATAGATCATAGTTCATAGTTCACAGTTTTAGCATTAGTAAACATTAGTATACTTTAGATATATACATTTTTAAATTCCAATTACTGTAAATATAGAAGTATAGTTTACCTAATTTAGTTGCATTTTTGAAACAACTTTGTAAATTTTATACATTTGTAATTCAGCTCATTAGCTGCAAGATTGGTATTACTATTAAACCATTAAACCAGACAGTTAAAGGAGAACATTCATACACCACCAAGTATTACTGTGGAGTCGGTACTTAGTATCACAGGTACTGTAACATTAAGTTAATGTTAAAATAATAAAGCAGAGCTACTAAGCTTAAAAATGCCCCGATTTGCATGCTCAGTTGTATTATTTTGCTCCTTAATGCCAGACAATATCACGCATCAAATCCCCTTGTACATAATAGCGGGTCACTCTAACTCACTGAACAACAAAGTAGACAGTTAAAGGAGAACATTCATAGCCCACCGGCCATGTATTACTGTGGAGTCAGTACTAAGTATCACTGGTACTGCAATATTAAGTTAACTTAAAATCCCTTGTTTAGCCTATACCTCTTTTGGAAATAAGCACTTGCTTTCAATTGAAAACACTGGATACGTACATCAAACGATATATAACAATCTTGTTTCTATACATGCATTTATCTGTGGCAATGAAATTTTGCGGAATACTGAAAAACGAGATTCAAAGAGCTATATAAACGTCATATCGCGGTTGATTGGATCACAAAAGCGAAAAAGAATATTTACCTATTAATTTATTTATCAAATTCCCTCTATTTACCGTATTACATAACAATACACAAACACATAAGTTATGACCGGAAATCCGCAACAGCGTAAGCCAAATACTGCGGTCCCAATTAATATAGAAAAATTAAATTAAAACTGCAATTACTGGGATAACACAGAACATTTTTCCTATTTGGGGGAACTACAATACTGATCTCAGTACCGACGTTTTCTGAAGTGATTTTACAAATGACTAGTGTCTGAAATGAATATATATTGAGGGGTTTGGATAATAGTTAACGATTCAAATAATAGAATGAGAGTCCATGCTTGCAGAAATGTCATATTTTTTCGTGATTTCAATTTCGTGATTGCAGGTATTCACCGCCCACGATCGCGTCGACCTTGGCCAATACACTGTAGTCATGGCAAGCGCTTTGCCCTTTGGTGGTGAATATGGACAAATATTCTATATAAGAGAACTGTACTCCGAAATAAACACCTTGTAAACTCAAGATATGAATTGTTTTGAACATATTCTGAGTTTACACCTCGTTTCTACTGGCGGTGTTATTTTTTCTTTCTTTAAATATATTTCAATTATGAAGGTTTAGGTGGATGGATATTTCGAGTGAAAGAATATATACAATATTTTAGACCTGAACGGGAACGGCTGCGAAATTTTGAGATCTATGGTTTGACAGATCCCAAAACGAAAACGTTACGAGATAAAAATATCATTGCTATTATTGGAAATGATTTATATAAGAAAACGTACCGGGGTCAGAATTGTAACACTTTTCAAACTCAAGATATGAAATGAATTGAACATATAATCTTGAGTTTACATGCCGCTTCTATTCGGGAAATGTATCTTTTTCTATTCTTATTGAATATTTGTATTATACACATAATATCCATTTACAACTTAGCCAAATATTTCCTCACCACCAAAGGATCCTGGCCTAATATTTTCAATATTATTATACGCTAAATATCTAGAAAACGGAATACAAATGAAATGAAAAAGAGCTAAAAGTGAAATAAATTACTTACAATTTAAGTGCACTTGGACTACTTTGTTTGATTGGCTGTTTATTATTTCAATTTATTTGGTTGCATATAGCTCGTGGCCTCGGAAGGCATGACGTAATTGCTACACATATTGCCTCATACTTATAGCTGTAGGAGATATTCTTACTTCTATAAGTTAAAAAAAGCGAAGGCAAACAGATGCGCTGGTTTTGGTCTTTGATGACGACATTGCGTATGCATATAATGCTGACGTGTCCGTATACACTTAAAAACACATCCTCTCCGTATGAACGCTTAAGGTGGTCTTGGACAAACTTTTAAACATACAAATTTTGTTTGTATTTTTAAACATATTTTGGATGAAAATAATAGGATAATATTAACTACTTACTAACTGAGCGTGAGGTCTGTACGGTAAAATATCAAGCTGAGGTCTTGCTGTATTGACCGAGCGATAGCGAGGTCAATACAGCAAGACCGAGGCTTGATATTTTACCGTACAGACCGAACAGTCGAAGTTAGTAAGTTGTTTATTATATGGCATTTCAGACAACAAAAAACAATTCATTTTGCCAAAAATTGGTCACGCGAGGGCAAAGTACAAAGTCCGAAACTCAAAGCCGGTCATTTTCAAATGTCAAAATAATTTCAATGATACGAATTTGTCTTAGTTTTTTACAAATTTATATAATCTTAGCTTAGTAAAACTACTCTACAGTACCATTTATAGAATAAAATATAAAATTAATAGAAAATATAGTGATATTGAGCTATCGGATCAAGGACAAAAACAACTTTGCATGTTCGAAAAAACAAAAATATTCTTGACTGTTTTAGTTAAAAAACATCGTAAAATTTACCTTAATATTTCGACTTGAGCCAACAAAACTTGATTTTACCCTTGTAGTTATCCCTTTTCCGTATTTTCCGTTTATTTTTCATTGTTTTAAATTATTTTTAAGGATTTTTTAATGCTTTTATTGGTTTGAAATGTGTTCAAGTCGTCGCAGGGCAATAAGAATACCGTATTGCCCGTGGGCAATACGGGAAAATCCTGCCTCGTCAGCGACCAATCAGATTGCGAGATTCACCAAAACAAGCACTTGCCATATAATAAATACCGATACTAAATGCGTGAACTGCATTTGTACTGTTACCATGGTAACATAGAAAAGCCCCCAACAGTCTGATTAAGCGGGCTTGTTCGGGACAGAATAGCAAAAGAAAAACAAATAATCAAGTTTAAATTATAGGCAATAGGTATATCCAACATGTAAACAACAAAAATATAGATATTTATAATTTATTATCTCCAACGTTTAATTTGTTTGAAACGATCGCAAAATTGGTTCAATTAAATTCGCTTTGCTACAAAATATATGTTGCTTCTATATGATTTTTGAGGTTCACATCATAGTTTTATTAGTAATTATACAACACTACAATTTCTGGGCAGATGTATTCAGTATTAAAGTCAGTAGATTGTTCGGCAACTTGTAAAATGATCACTTGAGAAAACCGAGTTTAAAGTTTTTGCATGTATTAGAATAACCTAAATAAAACAATATAATAGAAGGGACAATAAAATCAACCAACCACATACCATTATTTGCTTAGGGTAAACTCATGGTTTTACCTAAGAAGATGCGGGATAAGCTGTAGCTATATCTCGATTTTGCGAATACTTGTCGCATCAACATTGTGAAGCCTTAATCCATGCTTTTGTAATGACAACATTGGACTATTGTAATTCGTTATTCCGAAATAACGAAAAACGAGATTCAAAACACACATAATTTATGACCCGAAATCCGCATCAGTGTAAGCCAATTACTGCAGGACCAATTAATACAGAAACATTAAATTATTATTATTATTATTATTTAATCATTTTTTAGCGCCATTTCTTCTAGTAAACCAATGGCACTTTAAATTGTTCATATTTAATACTAATCTACATAAAATACTTACACTAATAGTAATACTAATCTGTTCATATTTATTTACATTGTTCATATTTAATACTAGTCTACATAAAAAACTTATACTAATACTTATACTAATACTAATCTCCTTAAAAATAGTATTTCATCCATTCGGTCTAAAAGGTCATTGTCACATTATTGATACAGCTTATAGTATTTCGTTAAAAACCATACGCACGACTAAATAAAAATGTCTTTAGCCTCTTTTTGAAAGCAGTTAAACAGTTAATATTCTTAATCCCTTCTGGTAGTTTATTCCATAGGATTGGTGCAACGACAGAGAAGGCCCTTCTGCCATAAGTCTGAAGATTGAAATTTGGTACTTTTAGGAGATCTTTATTGGTCGATGTTAAAAATCTATTAGCTAGGTTCATACGGGGTTAAGATATTACGTAGATATCTTGTGACTGTTCCATTTAGCGCCTTGAATGTTAGTACTAAGATCTTGAAGTTTATTCAAGCTAAGTGTGATGTGTTTCTGCTTTCTAGTACCAGTAAGAAGGCGAGCCGCAGTATTTTGTACATGTTGTAATTTCTTAATTTGGTATTGCGGTAGACAATTTAATAACGAATTACAATAGTCCAATGTTGTCGTTACAAAAGCATGGATTAAGGCTTCACAATGTTGATGCGACAAGAAATTTTTAATTGATGAAATGTTCCTCAGATGGTAGAAAGCTTTCTTGCAAGTGGCATTCACCTGTTTACTCATAGACATGGTGTCGTCAAACCACACTCCTATATGTTCTTGGCCGATTTCGTTGATTCAATCAGTTCCGCTCCATAGTTAATATTCTGTAGCTGAGGTAATGGTCGATGTCGGGCATGTATTACAAGTAGTTCAGTTTTATCATTATTAAGTTTGAGTTTGTTAGCAGACATCCAATAATTTATATCTCTAGCGCATGCTTCAATGGTAGTTTCGGATTTTCAGCAGATTCATTAGTCAGTGGTTTAAATGTCATATAAATCTGACCATCATCTGCATAAAAGTGGTAGCACATTTTATGGCGTCTTATTACCTCTGCAAGAGGCGATGTATATAATAAATATAAGATAGGTCCGAGTACAGAACTTTGTGGGACACCACAGCTCAATTTATGACGGTGAGAAAAATCATTGTCTATTTGTACACATTGAGTCCGATCTGATAGATATGACCTGAACCAGGTGAGCGCTTTTCCTTTTATTCCAAAGACATTGCTTAGACGAGTAAGTAGAATATTATGGTCTACAGTGTCGAAGGCTGCTGAGAGATCCAGTAATAAAAGAACTACATAGCCATCGTCAGCTATGCCACGTAAAATATCGTTATGAACTCTCACGAGGGCCGTTTCTGTACTGTGTCCTTGCTTGTATGCCGACTGATACAGTTCATGAGCATTTGAATTACTCAGGTGATGGTCCAACTTAGATGCAACGACTCTCTCCGTAGCTTTGGCTAGGAACCGTGTGTTAGAAATAGGTCGGAAGCTAGCGAGCAATTCATTATCCAGGGCTTGCTTTTATTATTTTAGGTTTCAGGACAGCTTCCTTAAGATCATTAGGGCTGTTTGTAGGGAAAGATTGATAATTTTTGTTACAATTGGCAATAGATCCTCAATACAATCCTTAAGGATGCAGCCCGGTATGGGATCTAAGATGCAAGATTTTCCAACTAAGCGACATAAAAGAGGCGATAGTTCTTCTTTGGTAATGCATGTAAATTCATGAAGTTCAGTCATCGTGTTTGGCAAATCACTATGTATTACACTATTGATCTCACATAAGGGAATTTCTGTCTCGAGATTATTCGTTAGGATCTGTATTTTCTCCACAAAGAAATCAGAAAATTTATTTGCCAGACTCTGTGCATCGTCATAAGTGGGTAATATATTCTTCTCTTTGCAGTTTAGCATCTTATTTACTGCATTGAAGAAAATCGCTTGTTTGGAGTTATTCTCATGTATGAGGGAATTATAGAATTTCATTTTGGTTTGGTAAATAAGATTATTTACCACATTGCATTAGTCGACGTATTTTGTCTGTTATCGGCTGATTTATTATTTCTCCATATCCGTTCTATTCTCTGTCTTTTTTATTTCTCAGCTTTTATTTCAGTTGTATACCACTGCGACATTGGTCTAAGTGTAACGGTCCGTTTCCTAAGGGGGGCATGTGCGTTCAAGATTGATGATAATGTATTATCATATAGAGCCGATAGTTCAGTAACATTATCAATAGTGTCAGAGTCCATTAAAGGTGAATTATTAATATCTGTTTTAAAAGATTGTTTATCCACCAGTTTAAGATTACGGCATGAGATTTCCTTACGCCGGAAGGATGGTTTCTTCAGGGCTATTTTACAATGTACTGCTACGTGATCGGAGATTACAGGATCGGTGACGTTAAAGTTTGAGACGAGATCATCATCACTTCTAGTAATCACCAAATCTAGGGAATGACCACTTTGATGGGGTGCAACATTAATATGTTGCTTCAAACCAAAAGTTTCCAACAAATCTATAAACTTTATTGCGGCTGCATCATTTGAAGAATCAACATGTAAATTAAAGCCACCAAGATTGATTATGGATTTAGGCTCAGTAATCAATTGTTCTAGAAAGCGGCTAAATTCATCAAAGAAGAAGTCCATTGTCATTCCGTTTCCAGCAGATGGTGGTGGTCTATATATTACTACCACCCTCATAACAAATGTTGAATAATTCATGGTATAGTCTGCTACTTCGAACGATTTATACAATGTAGGTCTGAATGGTTTAGTCTTGAATTTAAGAGATTGTCTATACAGAATACCAACTCCGCCTCCTCTTAAAATTACAATTACTGGGATAACGCAGAAAATTTTTCCTATATCGGGGGATCTTCAGTACTGATCTCAGTTCCGACGTTTTCTGAAGCAACTTGACATGACTATATAGTGAATAAAATGAATATATATTTAGGGGTTTGGATAATAGTTAACGATTTAAATAATACAGTGAGAATCCATGCTTACAGAAATGTCATTCACCGCCCACCATCTGCAGGCATGACGTAATCTCCAGAATCATTACTATATTATAATCTGCAGATATTTCATATTATGCAGTAACGCAAAAAATATTATCAGTCAATGCGATAGGTTCCGGTCCAATGACTCCAGTTTTTCAAAATAACGATAGCCTATACTGGGTATAAGAGATTTGTTTAAAAAGAAACATATTCGGAAGTGATATCAAACTATAAAAAAACTAGGTACTTAAAGGTAACGTAAAAACACGATAACATCAAATGTATTTTCAGGAATATTTTGAAGTCTATGGTTTGACAAATCCCGAAACGAGAAGGTTACGAGATAAAAATATCATTGCTATTATTGGGAATGTTTTATATAAAAAACACGTGGTCAGAATTGTAACACCTTTCAAACTCAAGATATGAATTGAATAGATAATCCTGAGTTTACATGTCGCTGCTATTCGGGAAATGTATCTTTTTCTGTTTTTATTGAACTTTTGTATTATGCACATAATATCCATTTACAACTTAGCCAAATATTTCCTAACCACCAAAGGATTCTGGTCTAATATTTTTAATATTATTATACGTGAAATATCTAAAAAACCGAATACAAATGAAATCAAAACAGGCTGAAAGTGAAATAAATTACAATTTAAATGCATTTGGACTACTTTGTTTGATTGGCTGTTTTGTTACAGATAGCTCGTGGCATTGGTATGCATGACGTAATTGCTACACATATTGCCTCATATTATTAACTGAGCTATACTTGGCTGAAGGTGTATTTCAACTTTTATCAGTAAGGTGGTCTTGGACCAAAAATCGAATATTTTTCAATTTTTAAAAAATATGAAAAAATGCAATCGTTACAGCTTTCTTTATCATATCTGTATAATTTCAAACGCAAAAATATACGCAAAACCGAGATATATACAGCTTATCCCGCATCTTCTTAGGGTAAAACCATGATTTTACCCAAAGCAAATAATGGTATGTGGTTGATTGATTCTATTTTCATTTTCTTCTATTATATTGTTTTATTTAAGTTAATCTAATATATGCAAAAACTTTAAACTCGGTTTTCCCAAGTGATCATGTTACAAGTTGTCGAACAGTCTACTGACTTTAATACTGAATAAATCTGCCCAAAAATTTTAGTGTTGTATAATTACTAATAAAACTATGATGGGAACCTCAAAAATCATATGGAAGCAACATATATTTTGTAACAAAGCGAATTTAATTGAATCTATTTTGCGAACGTTTCAAACAAATTAAACGTTGGAGATAATAAACTATAAATATCTATATCTTTGAGGTTTACATGTTGGATATACCTATTGCCTATACTTTAAACTTGATTAAATGTTTTTCTATTCCTCACTTATTTTGCTATTCTGTCCCGAGCAAGCGCCCTTAATCAGACTGTTGGGGGCGTTTCTATGCTGCCATGGTTTCAGTACATATGCAGTTCACGCATTTAGTACCAGGAAATTATATCCAATTATTTTCGTCCAAGACCACAATAAAAAAAGCGGGAAACAAATAAGGGATGCACCATTAGAAAAGTGATGGGGGGAACAGAAAAATATTCACACAAACAAAAAAGGTTTTAAAAAAAACATGCAACAGAATCGTGTCAGAAAAAAATTGCAAACAGAACAACAATAGAACTTTAAATGATGTGCTGCAAAAGAGGCACTTAATAATAAGCCTGGTTCCTATTTGGTTATGACAGTTGCAAGCATGTCAAGGTGCAGGCGGATGTAATACTGTGGATAAATCTCTTTAGTTATCACCATGGCATATAGCACGCAAAAGAAAAAATAGATTTTATAGGCTATTTGGCATTAGTGAGCGTAATCTCTGCTTTGTCATGGCAGCTGCGACCAGATGAAAATGAGGCTCTAATAGTAAAATCAACTTTTATTATAACATTTTTTGTAAACAACAAAAATATTAGTTGGTCAATGTAAATCAAGCAACATACTGACCGTCAAACAAAACTGAACTAGACAAAAGTCTCTCAGTGTTGTCAGAACGTAGAAGTGGCAAATATTAAGTGAGTGAAGCTACTCGTCTTTCATTAAGTTGCGACATTTTCGGTCCAACCAGCTGAATGGTTTTGCCTTTGTATTTAATACTTTATATCTCAAGTGAAACAAACAAATTTATATACTAGCTTTATTTCAGTTACCAGTTGTTTGGACTAACGTTCTGCAGCGGATCGGCGAGCCATTACAGGGGAGCTATGTTAATAAATGGCTGCTGGTGGTACTATGACGGACTGTGGGAGAGGCACTGCAAAGGCCAAGGCGTCCAAAAATGTACCCCATATCCTTCAACTTCAGTTCGCTTTCTGCTATCCCATTGTGTCTATGTCAATAACGATCTCTTATAAATGCTATTTATATTAAGTTTTTCGGCGCTCTATAGCTGACAACCTGAAAAAAACTGCAAACATGAAGAAAATACCACACACCACCACCCACCCCCCAATCACTTTTATAATGGTCTATCCCTAAGCGGTTTTGGTCTTTGATGACGCCACTGGGACAGCCCTTATAATAGCGTATGCATATAATTGCTGACGCGTCCGTATACACTTAAAAACACATCCTCTCCGTGTGCGCGCTTAAACTATTACTGTCTGTGCGTGCGCAAGATTAAAACATGCTAAACTATGGCGTCGCCTTCGGTAATTCGCAGACTTAAGAGAAAGATAATTATAAAAATAAAAAATGAATAGAAACGAAACTAAAGGGACGAAAAGCTCTGAACTATTTTTACTCATATTTGAAATAAAGAGGCACATATTTCACGGCCGCAAATGGCAGAACGGGCATGTGATTTTTTTGAAGAATTTAACTGGCAGGTGCGCATGACTATTGTCTTTGTACCTTTTAAATATATAATGAACAATTATTGAATTCGTTTTTCGCATGGTATGAAGAATTATGAAAGCCTGTGTTTGTTTTATCTGCAGAAACTGAAAGCTAATGCGTTGATTATTCATTCTACTTTATCAAAGTAGCAAAGCTATCTAATTATGCTGATAATAACCAGTTATATTACAGTCACCTGGACCCCGTTGTCGTAGAAGAAACCATCAACAATGAGTTGAATACTGCATATACGATTATACGTGGTTTGCTAGTAATAAATTGACTATGAATACGGAAAAATGCAAGGCTTTTGTTCTTTCAGGAAATCGAACTATCAACAAAGATTTGTTGTTTGTCCTACATGGAGAAGAAATTCCTATTGTTGACAGTCTTGACCTGCTCGAATTAGGTATTGAGAAATCTCTAAGATCGCTAAAAGGTAGGAAAGCAATTAGATGTTCTCTGTCGGTTTAAGAAATTTCTTCCTACTTCTACAAAGATGTGTCACTATACAAGTCGTTTATTCTGCCATACTTTGGCTACTGTTCTTCTGTATGAAACAACTGTCTGAAAGCTAATGAGAAAAAAGTATAAAAACTCAAAGAGAGTGCATTGAGATATATATGATACTGAGTTAGCCAATCGTACTGTGGTACCTTAGCCACTAGACGTGTCAAGGATCTAGTCTGCTTAGGTTTTAAAGCACTACATAATAGAATGCCTCCTTATATTAAGGATATGTTTAAACTTAGAGAAAATATTAAGAATTTGAGAGGCACAAAACAAGGTGGTGTTACCTCGTGTTAACACCACAAAATATGGTCTAAAGTCGTCAATTTATACATCAAGCAAGGAATGGAACGCCTTGCCAGACCATATTAGACTAATTCCCTCAGAAAAAGATTTTAAGAGTGCCATAAATAACTATTTTCAATTAAAGTAACACTTTTTCTTGTTTTCTTGTGCATTATAGATTAGCCTGTATATATGTATTTAACTGTAATTTTTATCCCTGGCTGCCGGTCACGTATATTGTGCTCCGTTATATAGCTGCTAAATACTTCGTTTTAAGAACGATTTTTCTTCACTAAATAAGATATAAAAGTAAACAACAAGTACCTCGTAAGAAACTATGGCATTCGAGGTCGTTTAAATTCAATAAAAGATCGGCCAAAGATGGAAATTGTAAGAGTCTTGGCAAGCGAAGGAAATGTTGAAAGCCTGACTAACTTAAAAAGTGCATTAGTCACGGAATGTCAACCAATATCGAATTTTCCTACTGGGGAACTCTACACTCGAAGGAAACCAAAGGACAGCAGTCAATTTAAAAACCTTGAAGAGCGGTTGGCAAATGATATATTTGAATTATATAACTGTCTAGATACGAAGGTCATTACTGTTGATATAAATGCGATGTTTAAAGCATCGTCACGGTTGGAAAGTGTTTTTACACTATCGCAACCTGATAATCGTGCAGAAGTAATCTCTGGGGCCGGCAGTATGGGAGATATGAGCTTCTCTGCATGAGAATGACACTATTGATTGAATCTCCGGTTTAAATTATGGCACACCATTGTTCAGTGCTAGCCAGGGAAGCAGGATTGCTGGGGAGTTACGGCTTACACATAAATCTTGTACCGAGCGATTTTCCACGTTGGAGGCTGACTTGTTTTTGCTACGCGAAAAGTTTGATATTGATATTAAGAAAATTGGGGATAAACTTTTGGAGAAAGACAAAGTTATTGAGAAACAAGGGGAAGAAATTGGTATGTTGAACAAACGTAACAAAGAACTACAAGATAATTGGAATAAATTCAGTGATAAACTAAGTAAACAGATGTCTCAGGGTAATAACACAACTGATAATAGTACCAACAATACTAAAACACTTTATAGTGAAAAAAAAAAGAAAGAATATTCTGGAGACTAATTGCCTAGCTCAAGTAAATACAGTGCACAATTTAGAATCTGTCAGTAATAGTTTACCTACAAACAATAGGAGGCTTAAACAGCCAACGCATTATGACCTTACGAAGACAAAAGAAATAGTTGAAGTAGATAAAACTACAGAAAAAGTTCATGAACACAACAAAGCACATGGTTCGCCGAGCATTAATGCTAATAATATAAACAAAAACCGAAGTGCAGCCAGAGAGGCTGCAGTTAATTCACCGGAAATGCCCAACACTTCTACCTCTGCCTCTGGCGAAAGCTTAAATTCGAAGCAAACTGACGGTTTTATTGGGGTTAAACGAAAAAGAAGGAATATTAGGCGATTTCTCTTGACAGGAATAGACGAAAATGTGACCGAAAACGACATACGTCAATATATAGAAAAAAGGGGAATTACACTAACACACTTACGGGTGTTTCCGAGTAAACGTAAAGGAACTGTTTCGGCTAAAGTTAATGTCCATGAGGATGACGCAATTGCAGTTCTATCAGATCAGTTTTGGCCTAAATTTGTGTCGTGCAAACCGTGGCCGACAAAAGGACAGTTAATCAAATTACGCGCGGAAACACATCATGGGGAGGAGTCTCCTCGAAACCCCGAAGTTGATTAACGTTCGCAGAAAATAATAACAACTTTTCGCGTAGTAAATCTCGAAACGGTTTAAAACTGACAATATGGAGTATTACTAAACTGTTTTGCAAGCCCTGGCTTCCAAAAGAAAAGGCAAATAGCAAAAAGATAAACAACCCAAACAATGAACAATATGGCTGCAACAAATTATGTGAAGTAAAAAGTATACGCATTGCGACGCTAAATGTAGGCGGACTCATTTGTAACATAGCATATGTCGCAAACTGTTTGGAAATCACTGACTTACTAGTTCTTCAAGAGCACTGGCTTTATCCTGATTCTTTATCAATAATACATTCACTACATAAAGACTTTACCGGTTGGGGCAAATGCTGTAGTAATTTGGATCCCAATTCACAATGGCGAAGAGGTAAAGGGGGCGTTGCCATCCTCTGGAGAAAATCATTAAGCGCTAGTATAAAAATATTAGAAGACATTGGCAATGACAGAATCTTGGCTATACACTTTAAAACTTTTGATAGACGAAATCTTTTCGTTGTTGGAGCGTATCTGCCATCATCTAATTTACCATTTCCTATTTACAAACAAACTGCTGAAGCCCTTGAAGATGTTATTAACCAACTTTCTAGCCGTGGGTCTGTCATTGTCCTTGGCGATCTTAATTGTCATGCTGGCTCTGCCGGCGGTCCAAGAACCCTTTCTGCAACTAATGCAAGAGGAACAATGATTGCAACTATAATGAAGAGATTATCTTTGATTTCAATTAATTCACAAACGTTTTGCACAGGACCCATTGAAACGTTTTATAGCAACAATGGACTCATTAAAACCACAGTTGATCATATACTTATCAAAAAAGATCATGTTGACCTTATAGAATCTTGTTTTGTGTCGGATGATGACAGCGCAAACCTTTCATTTCATCGATCAATCTTTTGTGCTTTGAAAATACGTCCAACACTTACTCCATCCCAGCCTGAATCGAAATCTCGTCTAGCTTGGAAGAAGATTATCAACCCCGTTGTTAGCGAAGCTTACCAATTTAACGTAGCCAGTGCTATTGCTGATTTTAACATTACACTATCTTCATTTGAGGACATCGCTTCAGTAAGTGAGGTATTAAACAACTTAACAACTGCGCTTAAATCATCAGCAGACCAATCTATTCCTAAATCAAACTTCAGGAATTATCTTAAACCCTACTGGAAAGAAGGCCTAAAACCATTGCACGACAAATGTCGTCATTACAGAAAACTTTGGATCATGCAAGGACGCCCGCGAGCTCCAGACAGTGAAACTTTCCGCGCTTTCAAGCAGGCAAAACGTGATTTTAGAAGGCATCTCAGACGAAAGGCTCACGAATACGAGTGCAAAGAGTACGAACATTTCGAAAATATTTTTGAGCAAGACAATAGCGCATTTCAACGCATCATGTCATCCCGACGGAAAAAGAGAGGACTACAAACAAATAGTCTGAAGATTGACGGAAAATTTATAAGTGACACGAACGAACTGCGCGAGGTATGGAAAGACCACTACTCGGAATTGTACACCCCTAAACCGAATCCAAATTTTGATGCAGAGTTTGCTTCTCATGTCGAAAGTTGTTTGAATGACTATGAAACTCAGAGTTTCAGCGCGAGCTTTGATGCTTTGAATACAGCTTTCACTGTTGAAGAAGTCAGTAGAACGTGCAATCAATTACCTAATGGGAAAGCATGTGGTCCAGATTCTTTGTTTTACGAACATATAAAGTATGGCGGTCATGCGGTATTTCAAGTACTCACTGAGGTTCTCAATGCAATTAGAGTCGAAGAAAAGATCCCAAGTGCTCTTGCGGTCAGTGACATTATTTCACTCTTTAAACATAACAAGAAAAATAGACACGACAAAAATAATTACCGTGGCATTACGCTGTTGAATGTAATCGGAAAAATATTCGAACGATTAATACTCGATAGATGGACCCTTTTTTTCATCAGAAGGGGATTTCCTAACAGCATGCAATATGCGTACCAAAAAGGGAAAAGCTGCCTTGATGCAACGTTGTCACTAAAAGAAGCTGCACTACATAACATTGAAAATGGTTGCAAAGTTTATTGTTGTTTCTTGGACACCACAAAAGCATTCGATACTGTGTGGATCCCTGGCCTCTTCTACAAATTGTTCAATCCTGGTTTTAAAGGGAAAACTTGGAGACTCCTCAGAAATTGGTACTCCCAGTGAACAAGTCGCGTTATGTTTGATGGTGTACCGTCTGCCGAATTCCCGATTTTACAAGGAGTAAGACAAGGAGGTGTTTTGTCACCATGGCTCTTCATGGTATTCAACGACGATTTACCTAACATTTTTGACGAATGCGGTGAAGGCCTTTGGCTGAACAATCTCCAATGCAATCCAGTTATGGTCGCCGATGACATTGCCATAATGTCCACACGTGTTAAGGGTCTACAAGTCATGCTGGACTCTTTGGAACGTTACAGTATTAAATGGCGTTTCGAGTTCAGTCCATCCAAAACAACTATAGTAACTTTTGGCGAATCTACGCAAATGCGGAACAAGCTTAAGAATTCCCGCCAGTGGACTTTGTATGGTGTTAAAATAGAAGAAAAGGAAAGTTGGCCACATGTTGGAATAGAACTATCCGGGAATTTTTCGAGCGTAAAACGCACACTCAATGCTTGTGCAAAAGCAAAATCAACGATGGCAAATGTTTCCAATATCGGCGCTCGTCCGAATGCTCTAAATCCAATTTGTGGTGCCAATCTATTGTGCACTGTTGTGTTTCCGACTGCTCTGTACGGTTGCGAACTTTGGAACAATTTAACTCAGCATGAAACAACATCAATTGAAAGAAGTCTGCGCTTCAATGCGAAGTGTATTCAAGGTTTAGATCCTAATACCAGATCTGAAGCAGCAGTTGGAAGTTTAGGCCTGTGGTCAATGGAAGGTTACATCGACAAGGCCAAGTTAATGTACTTCGGTCGCTTATGTTTATCGAGTCCAACAATGGTTACAAAACAGATCTTCATCAATCGCCTTTTCTCATACCTTACAAATCCACGAAAACAAAAACTTAGCTTCTTTCCTGATATAATCCGCATTTTACAAAAATACAACCTTACAAGCTATCTCACTACTTATATTGGCGAATTAACCTTTCCAACAAGGAACACCTGGAGGAAACAAGTTTATATTGAAATCAAGAGATACGAGGAGCTAAAATGGAGAAACGGCATGTTAAACAAAGAAGAACTCGTTTTCTTTAAAGAAGTTCATACGAAACTGGAACCCCTACACCTCTGGAAGTTGGCAAGAAGAAATTCTCACTTGAAATTTTCAATATTGAAAGTAGCAAAGATTGTTTGTGGAAATACTCCGAGACTTTTCAAGTTGTGGACGAAATGTGATGAGACGACCCGCTGTATTTTTTGCAAAGTTCAAGTTTGGAATGTTAACTTCCATTTTATTATGAGATGTTCACACACAAGATGTGGGAACAAAATGTGGGACGAGATATCAGATAGTCTTCCGACAAGTATTTTGGCTATTCTTCACTCAATGGATGATGTCGAACTATACATATGCTTACTCAGCAGACGTATTTACCATGGATGCGGAAACGAAGGCCTGATGGACGAACTTTCTTTAATTGTTGTCAGACATATTAACATGCTGTTAACTATAACAGAACAAACTAGCTTTAATTAGAACTGACCATTCATGAAATTAATCATTTTTTAATTTTTTGTTTGTTGACATTTTATATATTTAAACATTTTATAGTTTTCTTTTAAATATTGTACTTAGATATCTTCAATATTGGAGGAATTAAAGTTTGTCTATCTATCTATCTATCTATCTATCTATCTATCTATCTATCTATCTATCTATCTATCAATCTATCTATCGTAAATTGTGACAAATTATTAAATTTAAATTATTAAATTATTAACTATCCGACTGAACGCTGGTTCGCTAGAATTAGTAATCAAGGCAGCACTGTTATTAAATACATTTACATTTTTTCTACAGTACAAAAGGGAAAAATACTTTAAAGGTTAGCACTTAAATATAAAAATATCATGCAATCTCTGATATATAAATGATGTAGGTATGTTATATTATGCATTCATTTCCATCATCTTCGGATTAATGTAAAATTCAACCTTAGACGCGACGTACAACGTTTCGAAATGTTCATAAAACTAAACTGATTTTAACCGATAAGCTTACGGCATAACATGTATTTAGTCATAACGTCAAAGTCTTTCCTGTTTTAGGAATTAGTGTCTGAAGAAAACATATACCTATTGCTAGATTGCTATATATTTTCAATGCTCTTTTTACACTTATTATAGAAAGTATTTTGAGAACGTATTGGTTCTCATGCGATACTAAATAATATTTTTCTAGCTTTTTAATATGTGCACGAGTTGTAACACAATCCTCACTAAATTCAAGATTGTATATCAATGCGTTATATAAGGTCTCATTCCATTCATAGCCAATTATCAAAACGCAGAATTTTGCAAGTTAGTATAAAATACTACTTGAATTTTGAATAATCTAAAAAATGGCAAAGGTGTTAAGATGATGAATTAGTATATATTTGGAGTTATAGAATTATAGTTTTGTGTTTGAGTTCACACTAACTGTTTACATTTTAAAGATTGTCCTTAGAACACTATAGTTATTCTCTGAAAAGAATTCTAGGAAATAAACCCTTTAACATAAATAATTAACGGTTCCTAACTGCTAAATATCTTGTAGATTTACAAATATTGTAGATTCTTAAGTCCAGAAAAAATTCGCCGTCAAAACGGCGTATCGAGTTCCCCCAAAGTTTTCTAAATTGAACAAAAACGATCTGAAGGTGAAATTGCAGTTGAAAATTCAGTCACAAATTCAAATCAAAGAAACACCATATTCCTTATTTTGCTCCTCAGTGGAGTATATTTTTTCTCTATTTAAATCTGTTTAAATTATATACATACTTACAATTTAGATAAATTTCCCAAACCGTTAAAGCCTCCTGGCTCAATTTCTGTAATTCCATTGTAAGGCAAATATCTAAAATAAACCGATTTTAAATGAATATGTACGAGAAAATATTGCGACTAAAACGTCAAATTAATTTGATTTAAAGTACATTTCTCGCTAGTAATTTGTTTGGTTGGCCGAGGGCATGGCCTATCTGCAGGCCTGACGTAATCTTTAGAGTAATTACCATTATAATATGCAGATATTTCATATGCAGCAACGCAAAAAATATTATTAGTCAATGCGATAGGTTTTCTCCAGTGACTCCGGTTTTTCAAAACAAGGATAGTCTATACTGGCTATAATAGATTTGTTTAAGAAGAAACATATTCGGAAGTGATATCAAACTATATAGAGAACGAGGTACCTACAGGGAACGTAAAGACACGATAACAAAAAATGAATTTTCAGGAATTTTTTGAGATCTATGGTTTGACAGATCCCAAAACGAAAAGGTTACGAGATAAAAATATCATTGCTATTATTGGAAATGTTTTATATAAGAAAACCGTGGTCAGAATTGTAACACCTTTCAAACTCAAGATATGAATATTCATGAGTTTACATGCCGCTTCTATTCGATAAATGTGTATTTTTCTATTCTCATTGAATATTTGTATTATACACATAATATCCCTTTACAACTTAGTTAAATATATCCTAGCCACCAAAGGATCCTGGCCTAATATTTTCAACATTGTCCTTAATATTGATAAGCGAGACACTTGATGTAATCGGTCACATCCCTCTTCATTATCATTTTTTAACTATCTAAATGCAGACGATTTCCTCTTTAAAGGAAAACGTTGGCCATTAATGGCCATTAATACTCGATCTAGTAGACTTTCTCAAGGTCCGTTTTTTTTCGAGGCGGTAAACGGACTTTTCCAGCCTGCTTCGCGCATTTTTTATCGAACTGTATTTTGGTCGGAGGTGTGTCAAAATTTTAACCAATCAAAAATTACACGTTACAATTACACAAATACATGCTACAAATTATACTCAATTTCTTGATTCGATTCTCTTGTAAGTTGAATTGTATCCTTAATTAGTCTTAATATAATAGTTAGTATTTAATTTAATGATTTGTAAATTTATTCTGTAAATAGTTTTTAATTAGTATTTTGCACGGCACTCTGGAAGATCATATTTAATATATGAAGAGATTTCCGTGGGTAAATAAAGATTACTTACTTACTTACTTACTTACTTACTTTACTTACTTACTTACTGTCATCCTATTAGCCGAACAACTCGATCTCGTTTCAAAGCATTATTAAATAACCGCGAAGGGTATGAAATGAATTGAACATATAATCTTGAGTTTACATTCCGCTTCTATTCGGGAAATGTATATTTTTCTATTCTTATTGAATATTTGTATTATACACATAATATCCAATTACAACTTAGCCAAATATTTCCTCACCACCAAAGGATTCTGGCCTAATATTTTCAATATTATTATACGTTAAATATCTAGAAAACGGAATACAAATGAAATAAAAAAGAGCTAAAAGTGAAATAAATTACAATTTAAATGCACTTGGACTACTTTGTTTGATTGGCTGTTTATTATTTCAATTTATTTGGTTTGCATATAGCTCGTGGCCTCGGAAGGCATGACGTAATTGCTACACATATTGCCTCATACTTAGCTGTAGGGGATATTCTTACTTTTATAAGTTAAAAAAAGCGAAGGCAAACAGATGAGTTGGTTTTGGTCTTTGATGACGACATTGCGTATGCATATAATGCTGACGTGTCCGTAAACACCTAAAAACACATCCTCTCCGTATGAGCGCTTAAGGTGGTCTTGGACAAACTTTTAAACATACAAAAAAATTTTTGTATTTTTAAACATTTTGAATGAAAATAATAGTATATTATATCCTGATACTAAATGCGTGAACTGCCATATGTACTGTTACCATGGTAACATAAAAACGCTCCCAACAGTCTGATTAAGAGGGCTTGTTCGGACAGAATAGCAAAAGAAAAATAAATAATCAAGTTTAAAGTATAGGCAAAAGGTATATCCAACATGTAAACCTCAAAAATATAGATATTTATAATTTATTATCTCCAACGTTTAATTTGTTTGAAACGATCGCAAAATTGGTTCAATTAAATTCGCTTTGCTACAAAATATGTGTTGCTTCTATATGATTTTTGAGCTTCACATCATAGTTTTATTAGTAATTATACAACACTAAAATTTCTGGGCAGATGTATTCAGTATTAAAGTCAGTAGATTGTTCGGCAAGTTGTAAAATGATCACTTCAGAAAACCGAGTTTAAAGTTTTTGCATGTATTAGAATAACCAAAATAAAACAATATAATAGAAGAAAGGGACAATAAAATCAACCAACCACATACCATTATTTGCTTAGGGTAAACTCATGGTTTTACCTAAGAAGATGCGGGGTAAGCTGTATATCTCGGTTTTGCGAATACTTTTGCGTTTAAAATTATACAGATATGATAAAGAAAGCTGTAACGATTACATTTTTTCATTTTTTTTAAATTGAAAAATATTGGATTTTTTCTCCAAGACCACCTTAAATTATTACTGTCTGTGCGTGCGCAAGATTGAATCATGCTAGACTATGGCGTCGCCTTCTGTAATTTGCAGACTTAAGAGAAAGATAATTTTAAAAATAAAATATTAATAGAAACCAAACTAAAGCGACGAAAAGCTCTGACTATTTTTACTCATATTTGAAATAAAGAGGCAATATTTCACGGCCGCAAAAGGCAGAAAGGGCATGTGATTATTTTGAAGAATTTAACTAGCAGGTTCGCATGACTATTATCTTTTATATACCTTTTAAATAAATAATGAACAATTGCTGAATTCGTTTTTCACGTGGTGTGAAGAATTATCAAAGCCTGTGTTTGTGTTATCGCAGAAACTGAAAGCTGAAACGTTGATTATTCATATTATGCTCAACCTCATTCAATAATAGTCCAGGAGGAGAAGGGGGGGGGGGGGGGGGATATCGTCACCCAACTGGGAATTTATGAAAGGTATTGATTCTAGTCAAGTTTGATGCGATAATTTCAAAAATCGATGTTATACGGAGAGTCAGTGGGGTCGTTTGCCTCGTTTTCATGCATTTACTATCGGTTTGGTGTATATAAGGGTATGACGTCATTCAACAAAGAATGTTATGAAAGTTAGTGATGTTGGTCAAGTTGGATGTGCTGATTTCAAAAATCAATGTATGTAAAATTCAACCTTAGACGTGAAGTATAAAACGTTTCGAAATGTTCATAAAACTAAACTGATTTAACCGATAAACTTATGACATAACATGTACTTTGTCATAACGTCAAAGTCATTCCTGTTATAGGAATTAGTGTCTGAAGTACACATACCTATGGTTATCACGCGATACTAAATCAAGTAACTATTTTTTCAGCTTTTTTAGTATATGCATGGTTGTAATCTAATCATCACTAAATTCAATATTTTGTAAATGCGTTATATAAGATCTCATAATATGAATCAGCTAAAAATGGCAGAGGTGTTAAGTTGATGAATATTTAAGAGTTACACTGTTAACATTTTGAAAGTTGTCCTTAGACCACTAGTTATATATTCTTTGAAAGAATTCTAAAACAAAATTACTATATCAACGATTTTGGTTCACATCTCCTTCATTTACATGCAAGCTATACTTGGTACTTCTTGACTCATATAACAGTGATTAAGCTGACGAGCCCGCAAGAAGTCAGCGGCAGCTTGGAAATTACAATTTATGTTGCAGGAATGCTGTCTATTGCACAAACATATCGTAAAAGGTGTGTTTGCTCAATGTTTGCTTGCGTCATAATCAAATATCACATCTGACCCATGAAATGCGGAGCTAATCCAGCATCTTTCATCGACACTTTTTATGGCAGTATATTAATGAATCTTCCCTTGATAACAAATATGATCTGCTGTACTACTTACGAAAATAATGGAGCAGAGCCTATTAAGCTTTATAACGCTATTAAGCTGAAAAATTCCCCAATTTGCTCCGTTGAATTATATTGCTCCTTCATGCATGCCAGACAATGTCACGCATTATATGCCCTTGTACATTAATGGGTCACTGTAACTCACTGAGCAACAAAGCGCCCTACTTTGCAGATGATCTTTCTTGTCAAAGTGAAACTGTCGTCGTCTTAACAGGTTAAACTAGATTACTTCCTCATGCCTCTTGTCTATTAATCCGTTTGGTCGCAATGCATCCTAACGCACCATATTTGTTATCTTACAGTGTGTCACGTTGATTACTATTTAGTTGAATATTTATTTTATCGACCTAAAATTCACGCAGTTCTTGGTAGACATAAGGAGAATTTCATGTACATTAAGAAAATTTTGCATGCACAATAAAGAAATGCATTGAATATGCTTGAATTTTAGAAAAGTTTGTTAAATTTTATGAAGTATCGGTGTTTTTACGAATTTTTCTCCTATTTAGAAAATGTATTCGCCCAATTTGATTGAAATAGGGATTTTTTCTTATAAAAATTCTTCTTGTACAATTTTCTCAAGAAAAATATAGATAGATTTTAAAGGTAGATTTTAAAAAAGGGATGTCCATAAAATAATTTCTTTCTGAAAGATATGATACTAATTGTTTGCTGTTAAAAGAAATAGATTTCATTGCTTATACGCATAGAAATAATAAATATAAAATGCGTGGTAGTACTTGATCACGAATCATGTCCCCATTTTTTTATTTGCGCTTTTGCCCTTATAAATCCACTATATAGAATTTAACCAAGAGTGAAAACTACAAAGTATACACAAAGCAAAAACTAAGTTTTCATCGTCGCAAAAAGAAACAACATTCCCTAGTTTCCTTGCAAACAACTAGACCTAACCAGTTACATAAAAAGTTTTTATATCTTCAAGCTGCTCTATATATTCATTGTTTGAAATACTTCAGACCTAGTAAACACAAGCTAAATGCAAGTCCAGATAACTGCATTTCCTCAGTTTTCGACAGCGATTTTGTCCACGAATTGTCTTTAAATTGAATTATATACCAACGAATCTCAGGGGCTTAGATAGTCGATTCAAATAATGCAACGAGAGTCTAGATTAGCCAATATCATTGCATTCGTTTTCATACTGGAAATGGACGCTCTTATTCATTTTAAAATGCAAAAATTTTATTGCGGGTTTTATGCGCTGGCTGACAATAGAATGTTGACTTAGTCTCAGAATATCGCAGAATTGGTCCCTCGCATACTGTGTACAGAATTTTGTTCACAGTAAATGAGAAATCCAAAAGCATCATCGAATTCTACGTGAAATTCTATTCAAAGATAACCTAGTCTGTCCTTTTCAATAAAAAATCCTGACAACATATTAGGACTTCAACATCCTTAACAAACAATTTCTCATATGAACCAATTTCTGAAAGACTTATGTTACTACAGAACATTTTGTAAACAGAAAATTGCCATTTTAAATCTCCACCGCGCCTACGCCTAGCAATGAAGGAAGCCTCGGATGTCGAGATATCTGAGAGGTTTTACCTACGCCATAACGCTTAGGGAAAAGCAAGGGAAAACCACCGAGGGAAAATTCCTTTTTGAAAAATGGCGCGAACAAATTATTATTGGGGGATGTTCAGGGTTATTGTGGAGCATAGCTAACTGATTCTAAAGATTTCCACGACCATGTTGGATCGCGTGCGCACCCTCTCTCTCCGCCCGGAATGTAACGTCTCCCGACAAGAAAAAGTTCGTGCTCTCTTGCTTTGCCTTTGGCGATCAAAAACATCACAAGAATATATTTTGGTTTTGATTAAATCGACGCTTTCCTACTCAAAAGACAACGAAGAAGGTATGTTGATTAAAATTTTGTACTTTTGTTGTTGTTTTACGATAATAACAAGTTTGAAAAATGCTTTTTTAACACGCAGCCTTAATTTTACTTGGCGAAAACACTATGTTGTTGACATTGTTTATGAAAAATATATCACACAATTGAGTCAACAAATCATTGTGCTGCAGTGGAACGTGTTTTTTCAAAATTTGATGATTAAGAAAAAGTTGCATGTTCAAATCTTTTTGTTTAAACGTTTATTTTTCTACTTCTAAGGGTAGCTGAAATGCTGAACGTTTATTTTTCTACTTTAAGGGCAGCTGAAATGCTGAATACTGCATGAGTTTTTATAAAACAAAACAAATACAGTACAAATATTTGGTTCATTTTTTCGCACTTTGTTCAGAATAGAGTTCATTCCAGTGTACTATTTTATAGCAAATTTTCTAAATTTTTTGGTATTTTTTTTAATTTTTAAATCGTCTTCACTCCTATGTTTATTTTGGCGCGAAAACGCGAGAGGTCCGTATCGTGTGATACGGACCTCGTAAGCAGCCAATCAGGAGGCTTGAATTTAGTTACGGTTCTGGAGTTACGGACTTATATATATATCTCCCTCTTCATCATCATTTTTTACCTCTCTAATGGGAGATGATTTACTCTTTAAAGGAAACGGTTGGCCATTAATGGCCATTAATACTCTAACAAAAGACAATTCCAGAAGAACGTGAGGAGGAATCGTCAGTATAACACAATGCATTGCATTGGCAAGAACGGCGAGAAAATCGATGATTTTATTTAGTATTTTCTCTTTGAAAATCACCAATTTTAAAGGCACGTGTTGAAGTTATTGTAGTATGTACATGATATTTCACGCTTTTAATTTTGTTTTCTTTCTACGATGTGCTTTAGTTATATTAATTTACATATGTATTGAACTAATTTTCGGGTTACTACTCAAGGTGTAAAAATAACTTTGAAATATGCTGGAGTTTTTTTAAACTTTTTCGCGGGGAAGGTTAATAAAAATAAAAATAACATCACTGCATTCATGAAGAGCTTCTCTATCAATCAACAGAAATAAATAAAAACCTCCACAAACCAACGAGGGATCGCATTTTGAAAATGGGGTATTTTGTGGCATTCAAGCTGCTAGTTAAATGTGCAATTAGATCCCTCTGCTTCGATTAGTGATTTGTTCAAAAACCATACGCACATAGACTTTGTGTTTCTAAGCACAAATTTAAATGAGTTACCCATTAATAGTGTAGAGAACATCATTTAGAAATTTTATAATGTCTTTATTAGGGTCTATACACAGTATGCACAATGTCAATTGTATTACATAGGTACTATATAAACAACCCTTTGAGTTTAAAGTAGTTAAAAAAATTGTAATTTTAACCTAAGGATATCAACTGAGATGTTTTTCTCTTTTCTTTATATTGTAGACAAAGCACTACTGGAGTGGTAAAAGTCAAGTTTATCGGATAGAACATTCCTTGTCCGAAAACTATTATATTACTAATCTAGCATTACCTAATTTAGCTAACCTTGAATTAATGATCCAAGCACATTATATACTAAAATACACCGGTAAATAAATTAAACACACACCAAATTTGTGGGAGAACGGGTTCAAGGTGAAGACTGAAGAGAACCAATATTTATACTCTGGTCAACCCAAAGACTCATTCTAGCCTTATGTTTTCATCCCGCAGGGGTATACATGAGACCGGCTAGGAGAGACTGAATGTCCTAGGGGTAAAAACTCCGATAGAGCCCTGTCATCAAGGTAGCGACCCTCCGACATTTGCTGAACCAGATATACCAATGGGTGATAATCCCCTTGGACAGTCCTTACGATTCGACTGATCATATTTCCATGAGTTAATCTGAGTCTATGGGCAATGACGTTGACCATTTGGAACACTTCAACCCCGAACCAAAAGCTTTATTCAACGTCGACAAGTTTAGATATATACAACATGATCATTCACAGCAATAAAATTGTTCGTTTTTTTCCTAATTATCCAGCATAACTAAAGCAAGAACATATCCAGCGTAACAATAAAGCAAGAACATTTCCAGCAATAGAATTGTTCGTTTCTTATTGGGATTAACCTGGATGGGGGTGTATAATTAGAGATAGATAAATATATCGTCCATTGATTAGTTCCTCAATGCCTCATGATAATATTCTACCTACCATCCAATTAGAGTGATAAATAAATATTGTCACCAGTAGCTGCACAGCAGTCGCCTGCATATAGCAGCTGCATTGCTATTGCAGCAAAATGAGGCTCCTCCTTGGTTGATTTACTGCATTGGTTGATGCTTGCAGCAGATATAACTGAATGAAGAATTAGTGCTCTCTCTTTGATCTCATTCGAAACCTTTTCCATTGAAAATAACATGATGCTTTTCTTGTCAATTGTCCTAAGACAAGATATATTCTTTCTTTTAACAGGCCAGTAGCCTCTCTTTCAATGTCCTTAAGCATCAAGTCAGTCAGGTTGCTTTTAATAGACGGATTTTTCCAGGCAGCATTGGCAATTTGTTTATATGTGCCTCTCAAAAGCATTTTCCCGAGCGATTTCAAGTCAGTTGGGAGCTTTCGCTCGGCATTTTGCGATGGCCAGTTTACTTTAATTGTAACATCAACATCTTGATTTGATTGCTCTAGGTTTGTTGCGTCATCATCCGTCGCGATTGTTCGCTGTGGATTCTGTGCAAGCAATGGAGAAATTGGCACCTCAAATGGCTGTGAACTTCGCTGTGAACCCCGTACTGGAGTTGAAATTGTAGGCAGTGGACGCTGTTTCGTCGGTGGTGTGAACGACGATAGCTCGCTGTCCACCAATGTCCTCACGTACCGTGTCTCTTCGTGGTTGATGAACTACTCGTTTATTTGGAATTGTATGACTTTTGAATCGCGCTTTCGATATCTGATAGTTGATCAATCAGTCCTCTACGTTTCTTCAACTGAGAAAGACACTGTTTACATATAAAGCTGCTCGAAATCTTCACAATAAAAGGGAGATTCTTTAGCGCCTCTAATACATTAAATTTTCCTTTACCTTCGACAAGATATCTCTCCTTGTGTTTAACAATATCTCGTGAACATTATACACATGAATAATGCATACAGAAATGATGTATTCTAATACCATAATCAACTATAAAGTATGTAAAATTTGGATTTGCATTGCAATTCGCAATTTACGCGCCAATTTTCCTGACGCCTGCGAGCAGCCTGGTTTTCAAACGTTCACGCGATATCCAATCAGATTTGATCTAAGTTTGGACTTAACAACGAGGCAATCAGGATCTAGTACTGAAATGCAGGTACACGACGGGAGTCAGGACAAGAACGTTATCACTAATTCGCAGACGGATATAATATACGTCTGCGGCGCAGGGTACAAATGTACACGCTTGACGTTATATACCGCGCTTTGCCTTTTGTCATCGAAATATGATTGGCAGTAGAGAATTTCGATTGCTTGGGCAAATTGCATACGTATTGCACGTGTCTGGACATACTTTGAACTTTGATCAGAAATATTCTCTTGTAATTTTGGTGGGTGTTCATAGGCTTTTCCTACTTGTTGTACAGTAAAACAAACCTCAATTTAATGTGTTGTCTCATTAACTTAAATGTCATCATTTTACAGTGCCATAGACAGTTTGTATTTCAGGCCTGATTTCCATTTGGTAGTAACTGTTATGGCTAAGTCATGTTCGAAAATGAGAAATAGTGTGCATCTGTCTTGTCTTTTGTGTGCTCTATGTAAACCAGTTTTTACTCTACGTAGTAGATATATGTCCACACTCTGTTACATTGGCCATCTTGATATGTTCACAGTTAAGACTAAATAGAGACCAGCCATTATGTAACTTTGAGTATGAAAGCTGAAAAAATGAGATATATCTGTGTAAGAAAATCGGCATATCAAACTTCAGCGAGCAGTTCACATATAGACAGGGGCGGACTGGCTACTTCAGATGGGTCTGGGCTAGAGGGGGGCCCTGTACTTTTCGAGTCGTATGTAAAAGCCCATTTCAAGAGGCTCTAAGGGGCCTCACAAGCAGGTGCCCACTGGGCTTTTCCCAATGCACTCTGGTGCTATAGTGATGTTTGCATAAAAGTTGGCCCTCTAACCACATTTGTTTTGCTTTAAGGTAAAGACATTAATATCCATGCACAACTCCTTAGATTATTGTCCAATACCCTCAACCTTATATATTAATTAGTCCATCTCAGAGATACTAAATCTTAAGTAATTTAAAAATATACTATTATTTTAAAAATTATGTATTTTTTTCCATCATATATTTTTAAGATTTTAATTACTACATGTTGTGCTTTAATTTCTATCTGGACGTAATTGATGAATAGTCAAATACACTGAGGTAGCCTGTAATTTAATATTGTTGATGGTTGTTTTTATAGGTGTGTTCATTAAGTACAACAGGGCAGCATAATTATGGTAGCTGATTTAGATACATTGGTCATGTGTTTGGTAGCAAGTACATGTAATGTACAGTAGTTGTTAGACATCAGTTCCTAGCTTTCTCTCATACATCTGAAATTGACCACCAACCACATTAGCATTTAGGACAATATAATAGACTTAGTTAAAACCCAGCTATTTTATTGTATATTTATAAAATTATGTTGTATAATTATGAGATTTTATATTTCAAAATAATTTATGTCTATTTTGGCTTGGGGCGAATCTGTCAAGTTCAGTAACTTTCGATGTTCATTCATCTGCATAACAATAATGACCGTAAACCAATCTCAGGTAGCTTGGCTGGCTTGAAATAGTCCATGCATGTTGTCAGGAAATATTCATGTAATTAGCTCCTTTGTAACATAAAGCATTACATCTCAGGTGGTAGTGTGCTAGCCCAGGGATTTTTCATTGATTAATTGTATTGCAAGCATCTGTCTGGCTGTCCGTTTTGATTCATACAATATACATGATGTACACATTTCTTTGACATTTCTTCCTACAATTAAAGATCATAACATTAAATCCTTGTTAGAATGTATGTATCATCAATGCAACTACCTTATGAATATCAATCTCAATTTTGAATATTTTTTATATATTTTGAATATTTCATAAAACAGTTAATACATTGTATTACATATGCTTTATTTACTGTCAGTAAACCAGTCCAAACAGAAAATATCCTTTGTCTGATAGTTATACTGCAATTATATTAATGCAATTATATGCAACAGGGTACAAATACAATATTCACACAACATTGACAACAACTCTTTTAATATTAATATAAATGTTGTCTGTTGAAATATCACATGGGGAACTTTCATGTCTATAATGTGGGTGGGTTGGTTTTGCAAACAATATTGTATCTAATCCTGGGCTATAATATTGAATTTGGATTGACTTCATGTTAAATTTTTAAATATCAAATAATTTATAACTGGTATTGAAAATAATATGGATTGTTACTAGTAAAATTTTAAATACCTTAGCTTGGGAATAAAAAGAAAAAATGCCTGTACGTTTATAATCGTTTATTTTTTACTTCTGTGTTGACGTTGTCACTGCGACAGCGCCAACCGAACATTCAACGACTCGCTCCGGCGCAATGTATCACGGTATATCGAAAATACCTCCTCTGAGTCATCATGTATAACTGTGGAATCTGTACTAAGTATCACTCCGTGGCATTGCAGCGTTAAGCTTATTTACTGTAAATATCACCTGTTCACCATTTGCCTCCTTAAGAATTGCGCACTTCCTCTCAATTTAGAGCACTGGATATATCAATTAACCAATTATTCAATGTTTCAATCAATCAATCACAACTTTGTTTCTATACATTTATCTATAATAATAAAAAAATTCCACCATATGGGAAACAAATGTTGAAGTTGGTCTTAAGCAAAACAGATTCAAACAGATTAAAAACTTCATTCTCCCCTTTAATGAGTCACAAATCCGAACAAGAATATGTACTTATCTATTTACCAAATACACACCAATACAAAATTTTTAGCCGGGAATCCGCAGCAGCAGCATAAGCCAATTACTGCTGGACCAATTGGCAATTGATATAAAAATATTGAATTAGAACTACAATTATTGTCAGTGAGTGATAACACACTAAACAACTAACAGTTGTATATTTCGTTACGTACATACAGCACGATAATGACGTTGTGAGACTATATGGACGTAGTTATACTTTAGAAAAAATGTTTTATAACTACGATGATCATCAACATTAGAACGTGAGTTCGGAGACGCAATATTGAACATAATTGAGTTAAAATGAAGAACGATTGTGCGTTGGTAAATTCAATTCATCACCGAGATGGCTCCACATTCGAATTATTCTTGTCATGAAGGACTTTTGACACCTTACCGTTATGCATTTCGAAACGAGAAACTTAGGGCTGTTATCTGTGGAGCATCTAGTATGTCAGGGAATGCGAATTGTTTGACGTGGGAAGACTGAAAGTTAACTATTATTCGTGAGTTACTTTACAAAGGGCATCATGTCTAGGTATTTTGCATGCCAATATCAGATAGGTAAAAGACCGAAAGTTTCAAATCTCGTGGTATTGTGAACAATATATATATACATGACAAATAGAAGCTATTGTATTCACTATAAAAGCACATGTTTTTTCCCGAACCCATTCTACTAACTTCCAGACGAAGGGCCTTCGCTCGAAATGTCGAAGTTCTTATTGTATTTTCAGGTAGTTTTACACAACAGGCAACCGCCGTATTTGCTATACTCTAGCTACACTGGCACCGCACGTTCGAGATATCGTACAAAGGTCTTTCTTATTGATTATCATCGCATAGTAATCACGTTTGTGATTTGTGTGGAAATAGATATGTTTGGCGGAATTTTTCGCTCAGAACATATTTTTGAATTTGGGCAACTTCAGTACTGATCTCAGTTCTGATGTTTTCTGAAGCAATTTGTCAATGAATTGTGCATAAAATAACTATATATACCATGAATATCTGAGGGTTAAATAGAGGTTTTCAATTTAAATAATACAATGAGAGTCTATATTAACGGAAATGTCAATATTTTTTCTTGATTTCACTTTCTATTCTAGAGTTCGCGCAAGTATTCACCGCCCACGATGGCGACGACCTTGGCCAATTCACTGTAGTCAGAGCAAGAGCCTTGCACCTCTGAAATCCTAGCTGGCTTAAATTCTCGATGTGGTTTTATAGTCGCGTAAAAAGATGGAATCAACGCAAAGGTTTTGTCCAGTTACTCTCGATTCTCTCACAAGGATTGCTTATACTGGCTACGAGTCTAAGAGAGTTGTTTAGCAAAAATAAGGTAGGAAGTAATATCAAACTATATAGAAAACAAAGTACTTACAGTTCACGCAAGGACACGAGACCTTGAAATACATTCTCTGGAATAGTTTCAAGTTTATTGTTGTAGAGATTCCTAAAAGGAAAACAAAAAGTTAGGAATATCATGGTTTCATTATTGACAAACTATTTTGTATAAAAATCCGTACTTGGAATAGTAACGCCTTGTATGTGAATTGAGTTAAACATATGATTATTTTACATGTCGTTTCTATCCCTTCGCAGTAATTGCTTTTTTCTCTATTTTCATATAAGTTTTAACACCTCAACTAATTCTAATATCAAATTAGAAATTGTCTGATTTTGGTCAATGCATTTCAGATTTTGTCCTTGTGAAAGTTAAAAATTATAATATAACCATGGAAACAAAGAACTTGACACTGTTACATATATGTGCACTCTCCACATTGATATAATTAAGTCAGTTTGAAGCAATCTAAAGAGTCTTACTCCTTATTATTTGGTTTCCGTGAAGTCAACTTCTGTTAAGGAAATGTTAAGCTTACTATTTTTGACAGTTTTTCGTCACTGTATATTTTCTGTATATATTTCAACATCTATACTCTGGAAGTGGGTTACTCCGCTTCCTATATCCTGCTTATAAAAGGGGTCCCTAAATGATAAAGCTCAGATAACAATCATCAAGCTGGCCAGCCCGCGAGAAGTCTGCGGGAGGTTGGAAATTACAATTTATGTTGCAGAGATGCTGCCTATAGACCACTTTCATAATTCAGATGATGTTTTAATATTATTTTTTGTGCATTTTGATCAGTCTTATCAGCCTCGTCTCTGTGACTGAAGTTGAATATATTTTATTAATCTGAACGAAGTCAATGAGGCTTATTAAGATGCACATAAAAGATTATTTAAACTCATCTGAATTATGAAAGTGGTCTATTGCATAAACATATGTGAAGTAAATATTATATTGTAAAATCATGTCAACAGTTCCTGAGAGCTATAGTAAGAACTGCTTGAGTGCTTTAGCAAGTATATCACAACATATTCAAAATTATATAGGCGTATCAGTACCGTATATATTGCAAGGCGTAGCAGGTGTGTTTGTTCAATGTTTGCCTGCATCATAATCAAATGCCACATATATATGACCCATGAAATGCCAAATTATTCCAGCATCTTTCTTCGACTCTTACTTACGCCAGTATCAATAAATCTCGCGTTGACAACAAATATTATCTGCTGTACGACTGACAAAAAGAATAAAGCAGAGCTACTTAGCTTAAAAATGCCCCAATTTGCAAGCTCACTTGTATTATTTTGCTCCTTAACGCCAGACAATATCACGCATGAAATCCCCTTGTACATAATAGTGGGTCACTGTAACTCACTGAACAACAAAATAGAAACTTCAAGGAGAACATTCATAGCCCACCGTGTATTACTGTTGTGTCAGTACTAAGTATCATTGGTACTGTAACATTAAGTTAATGTTAAAATCCCCTGTTTAGCCTATACCTTGTTAGAAAATAAGCACTTGCTATCAATTTCAAACACTGGATCCGTACTTCAAACGATCCCCTATAACACAGTGTCTGGAAACGCATCTAAAGCTTTTGTTCTATGTTTTTGTTCATGTTTGTGCACCTTCACGCTCTCTAAACACATTGTTCTTTCAGCATAATGAAGGAAGCAGCCAATAAAATCTCTGCAGCTGAATCTAAATATTTGTAAAACAAAGAAAACGTTCACTCTCAGTACACCCTCAACATTAACGCAAGGACATGGCTATAAACTTTCACGTTTACTGCGTTTCCAGACACTGTATTATAGGGGCTATGTATACATGCATTTATCTGCTCAATGAAATTTTCCGGAATACTGAAAAACAAGATTCAAAGAGCTATATTAACGTCATATCGAGGTTTATTGGATCACGAAAGCGAAAAATAATATTTAGCTATAAATTTATTTATCAAATTCGCTCTATTTACTGCATTTACATAACAATACAAAAGCACACAAGTTATGACCGGAAATCCACAACAGCATAAGCCAATTACTGCGAGAACACAGAATATTTTTCCTATTTTGGGAAACTTGAGTACTGATCTCAGTCCGACGTTTTCTGAAGCGACTTTGCAAATGACTAGTGTCTAAAATGCATATATATTCAGGGTTTAGATAATAGATAGCGATTTAAATAATACAACGAGAATCCATGCTTACAGAAATGTCATATTTTTCGTGATTTCAGTTTTGTGATTGCAGGTATTCAGCGCCCGCCAGTAGTCTGTTTAGTTGGCCGTGGGCATGGCCTATCTGCAGGCATGACGTAATCTCCAGAGTCATTACTATATTATAATCTGGAAATCTTTCATAATATGCAGTAACGCAAAAAATAATATTGGTCAATGCGATAGGTTTCGGTGCAATGACTCCAGTTTTTCAAAACAACGATTGCCTATACTGGGTATAAGAATCTATAAGAGATTTGTTCAATTTAAATTCGGAAGTGATATCAAACTATATAGAAAACGAGGTACTTACAGGGAACGTAAAGACACGATAACGGGAATGAATTTTCAGGAATATTTTGAAATCTGTGGTTTGACAGATCACAAAACGAAAAAGTTACGAGATAAAATATCATTGTGATTAATTAGAAATGTTTTATATAAGAAAACCGTGGTCAGAATTGTCTAACACCTTTCAAACTCAAGAGATGAAATGAAATAAACATGTAATGTTGAGTTTATACGCCGCATCTATTCAAGAAATGTATTTTTTCTATTCTTATTGAATATTTGTATCATACACATAATATCCATTTACAATTTAATCAAATATTTCCTAACCACCAAAGGATTCTGGCCTAATAATATTTTCAATATTATTATACGTTAAATATCTAGAAAACGGAATACAAAGTGAAATAAATTACAATTGAAGTGCATTTGTTTGATTGGCTGTTTATTATTTCAATTTAGTTGGTTGCGGATAGCTCGATGACGCCACTGGGTCAGTCCTTATAATAGCGTATCAATTCATATAATTTGTGACGCGTCCGTATACATGGTATGAAGAATTATGAAAGCCTGTGTTTGTGTTATCTGCAGAAACTGAAAGCTGAGGCGTTGATTATTATTCATATTACACTCAACCTAGCTCATTCAATAATAGTCCAGGAGGAGAACGGGATGGGGGGGGGGTTATCATTGCCCAACTTGGGAATTTATGAAAGGTATTGATTTCAAAAATAGATGTTATACGGAGGATTAATGGGGCCGTCTGCCTCGTTTTCATGCATTTACCGTCGTTTTGGTGTATAAAAGGGTATGACGTCATTCAACAAGGAATGTTATGAAAGTGAGTGATGTTGGTCAAGTTGGATTTGCTGATTTCAAAAATCGATGTTATATGGGGAGTAGGTGTAGTTCCCTGCCTCGTTTTCATGTTCAGCCTAGCTCGCTTTGGTGAAAATTTGAGATGACGTCACGGACGAGATAGGTGATGAAAGGGATTAATTTGATCAAATTTGATACACTGATTAAAAAATCGATATTAGTGGGCATTAGGCCTCGTTTTCATGCATTTAGCCTCATTTGGGAAAAATATGGGGCTATCATCACACAAGTAGGGACGTTATGGAAGGTTGTTATTTTGGTCAAGTTGGGTGCTTGGATTTCGATGTTATGGAAATATTGCCGCCTAATGTCTCTTAGTTCACATACATTTAGGTTCGCTTTTAGGCATAGTATTTGAAACAAAGTAGCATCATCATCAGGAGATGTGCACAATTACCATTTTGTAATAATCAATATTCATCGAGATCAATTGTAAGACCTGAAGTCCAAGTCTGCATTTCTGAGAATGTAGACAGTATTGCTAGATCTTCTTATGTGATATCCTCGTTGCTTTAGCATGGTGGCATCAAATCTAGACCGTTTGCTTATCATTCTTAAATTTCTCCCCGAAAACCGCTTGTTGAGCATTTTTGACGAATTGGAGATGTGGATATCTGTTCAGGAGCATGTTAACTTTTCTCAACTTCACAATTATTCTGCAGTTGGGTCAACTTCCCAACCAATGAAAGTAAATCCATCAACATGTTCGTTGTTAACCCTTTCAAAAAGGAAGTTGAATATATAGTGGTTACGCAAAAAAAGTGAACAGTAGGGCTTACTTTTTGTTTTCGGTAAATGCTTTTCGCATTTTCGATTGCATTGTCAGTCAGTATCTGCATAATAGGGACATTGTGAGCAAGAAAGAAGATGGGGAGCGTACCATAATAGCGTTGCTGTCCTGTTTGAGAATTAAACGGAAATTATGTCCAATTACTGTACCAATATGTAAGACCAACTGATTGCTGTATCAAGTTGAAAAGCATTTCTTGATGATAACAAATCTCACCATTTCCCTATGTGGAGATATTGACAATGCAGAAAAAAAGTAGAACAATTATCATTTATAGACCCGGAGCGAGGGGAATTCGGCGAAATATTACCCGAAGTGATGATATTTCCCGAGGGGGCTTTGCCCCGAAGGAAATATCATTTCATTTCATTTTCATTTAAACTTTATTTAACGAGGCTAACACATAATAGTTTTACAACTAATAAACTTGTGGCCCTCACAAAGGCCATCACTGAGGGTAATATTTTGGCGAATCCCCCGAGCGGAGGGTCTATAAATGATATATTATACCGAAAGTTAAAGAACCCACTATGTTGAGAATAAGCTTGCTGAATAACTAAGCGAATACAATGTTTATTTTCTTATTTTTACCTGAGTTTCTGACATTTTCCCTTTAATATATTTGAGCTTGTATCCTTTGGATCATTGAAGGTAACATACCTCTTGAAAATCGTCATTTAAATGAATAAATCTTTTACGAAATTACAAACAAATTACGAACGCCATATTGTTTTCCCGCCATTTTCACACATTGAGTCGTGCGTGTTGTCTCGCGTGGTGTACGCGAATAATGTTCCACCCCATGTTCCCCGGGGAACATCGAGTGGAACATTGTCAAAAGGAACGCAGGCTCGCTAAATGATGACGTAAGGCGTAATATCGCGATTAATTTCATGCTCACATGGCACAAACTGAGCTTTCTGATTGGACAATTTGAAGTTGAGGTATAATATTTATAGATGTGACCTCTTCAGGAGTGTCTGCAAACCAGAGATATGATATATTGGGAATATACGCTTTATATACGTCCAGCATTAACAAGCTTTCTGAAAGGCAGTGGCAAGGAACACCAAGAATGTCGATTTGCTTGCTTCCATTATTGGCTGTGTAGTTGATCCAATTGAAGAGTAAGTTTAAGGTTTAGAAAGGTTCACCACCACACCTTCAGTATCCTTCGCAGGCACTACTGATGGAAACCTACTAGCCTTTTCTCCTGCGTCTCGGTGATATTCCATAATTTACTCCCAAAGGTAAGTATGATCACAACCGCAGGCATATATAAATGCGCATTTTATTGCTCTTACTGAAGCGGTTGTTTCTGCTGATTTTGTTAAGACTGTTGAATGCACCATTAGCTTTTCCAATGCGCAGGGAGTGCTTTGGGAAAATTCCAACTATATTTCCTACATACTAGCTAAGACATAAGAACCAATAAAGAGCCCGGAAGAGTTTGGGCGAGGTAAAGATGAAAACGTGGTCTGAAGCAACAATTCCTACACTCTTGGACATAACCCTTGAGACCATTACTCGCAATATTGCAAGTTTAATGTACACTGACAAAACAAATTTCGTGAACCCCTCCCCCAATTCAATTCTGTGAACAACCCCGAAACAACTTTTGAGAATTTACCATGACCCAAGCGCAGCATGATTTTACTGGTAATTTATCACAAGGGGTATGTGTATTTTGCATAGAGGGAAGAGTAGTCTCAACCAGTTATGTCCAAGATTGTCTGAATGTAGGAATTCTGCTTGAATGTGAAATGTTTGTGAGCTATGGTTAGAAAGCCACATATTTGTGTTGTAATGGAGGAATAATTATTTACTAAATGCTACATTGCGAGTATTATCGAAATCGTGAATCGAAATATACAACCACATTACCAATTCTTGGAGGTGATACTAATTTCGTATTTATGATTATGAGCTAAGAAATAATTATCAATTAGGGCATATATAGACGTTCAGATAAAAGTAATTTGTTTATTAGACTTATGGTAAACTCAGATTCTAACATGTTCCATATCATCAATGAAAAGTTTGTATAAAAGAATGTAGAAACATATCCAACATTTGGCATACACAAATTGATCATGATTGGTAACAGGGTTTGCTCTACGAAACAGCTATTTATTTCTTTACTAATATTTACTAGGATACAGAATAATGCTGATATAAATGGGTGTCTTAGACAAAATACAAATTTAAGTTACATATTTGCATATATTTTAACAGTTATAATTACACGATTTGAATTAAAAATATATACAAATAAAATATGTTCAGCAAACATGTCATTAAGATCCTAAAAAATGACTTCTAAGTTCACGTTTAAAAACAATAAGCGATTGTTCTAGCTTTAGTTCCGTAGGTAGTAAATTAAATTCTCGAGCACCATTGAAGAAAAGAGATTTCTTGGCTATTTCAGTTCTTACTTTAGGCAGAATCAAATTACACCTATTACCTCTAGTACTATATGTATGACTTACAACGTGAAAATAATTGTTGAGAAATATAGGCACATTACAATTCATGCATTTGAAGGTGAAAATGTTTGTATGCATTCTTCACATTAATATGCAAACATTTTCCGGGCTATCGGAGCCAGTTAGTTATTTCTAGAGCATAGCTACGAAGTTTAGAAAAGGGAAACAAAATCATTGTCAGGCCAAAGACTGTATACAGGGCTATTTTATTAGGGTAACATCACTTTTCACGGGATATATTGCAGTATAGAGACCACCAATTGGGAACAAAATGCGGCACTACAATCTTCAAATAGGCCTTGATAGGGAATTGCGAGTATCATCCTATGATGTTAGCAGCATAAACGTTATATAATAAGATACTAGCTAAAGCATTTTGAACGACTAACGAAAATATTTGATGTCGTTTCAACGGTTAACGGAGATAACAGCGAAATATTATAGTAAATGCATGATAGGTCTAGACATTGTTTTATATTGAGTTCGCCGTTAACCGTTAAAAAGCCACGTTAACCGTACTTTTATCAAACCATGATAAAGATTACAGTTGGTTAACCGTCTTTTCAAAAACTTTTGCTTAAATTATTAGTTTCAAGGGCGAGATTGAGACTCATAAAATAATGCGAACATGACGTCATTTTCTGATACAAAATGGGAACCATTTTAGTATGACAGTTGAGGCTAGCATGGCTGTGCCGTTTACGCCCTGTGGCTGAAGGACATTTCCGAAACTCGTCCTCGCAGCCTTGTATCAACCGCTTTAGGCAAAAGCCAACTTCACACTTTGGATGTACTAACCAGCAGCTACAGATCATGCATAATTCAGGACACGTCACTTTTTAGGTTGCTTTCAAATAGCCAATATATTACTTATATTTTAGATGAACGAATCCATCGCTTAAATAATCTCAGTGAAATAAGACTTTAAAAATTTAAGTTATGACGTACAATTAGGTTCAGTGTGTTTCAGACCTGTAGCTTGATTTGAGCTGATTGCATCAAAAAGCTTCTTCTAAACGACAAAACAGCAGTTAACGCTTCCTGTTCCGATGATGATGAGGTATGTGACACTGATGAGGTCAAATTTTGATTATAGGTCGTACAATTAATTGCAATTAATTTTTTTTGGTTACAAAATAGTGATCGTGCCAACTTGCCGGTGATGGGTACTACTTTGTTCCAAATATTATGGCTAATAGCGAACTTAAATGTACGAAATAAGAGAAATTTGGCCCCAATATTTCCATATACTATAAAATGGAAATCCAAGCACTCAAATTGACCAAAATGAATAACTTCCATAACGCCCATCATTGTGTGATGATACCCCCATATTTCGCCCAAACGAGGCTAAACGCATGGAAACGAGGCCTAATGTCCTCTTAGTCTATAAATAACACCGATCTTTGGTATCAATGCATCAAACTTGACAAAAATTGATAACTTTCACCACTTACCTCATCCGATGACGTCACGAAAACGAGGCTAAAACATGAAAACGAGGCAGGCGACCACGCTTACGCCCATATAACATCGATTTGTGAAATCAGCGCATTGAATTTGACCAAAATCACTCACTTTCGTAACATTCCTTGTCGGATGACGTCATACCTTATATATACACCAAAACGGGGCTAAATGCTTGAAAACGAGGCATAAGGCCCCACTGATCATCTGTATAATTACATCGATTTTTGAAATTAGCGCATCGAACTTAACTAGAATCGCTACTTTTCATAAATTCCCTCGTCGGGTGAAGATACCCTCCTCGCATTCTCCTCCTGGACTATAATTGTTAACTATAGCAGCCGTTGCGCTAACTGAACGCTGGTTCGCTAGAATTGATAATCATGGCAGCACGGTTATTGAATATATTTATATTTTTGCGCAATACAAAAGGGAAAAATACTTTAAAGGTTAGCACTTAACTACAGAAATATCATACAATCTCGGATATATAAATGATGTAGGTATGTTATATTATGCATTCATTTCCATCATCTTCAGATTAATGTGAAATGGAACCTTAGAACACCGTGCATGACTTGCTTTAAAGTGGCTATGCAACGAAAAGATCGGTTCAATTTTTCCGTTTGAATTAGAAAGTATGCAGCTATTATTTTGATCAAAAAAATATTTCTAAAAAGTCCATGAATTGTGAGTTTTTTTTCCGTTTGAAATGCGATAATTCTCGTGAAAAACACTAGACATAAAAATATCAGAAACCTGGGGCGAGTGACGTCATTGGTTGTGTATGCATGATCACAGAGTAGACAATATACAGAGGTCTCACTGTGTATCAAATCCTGATGTTTTGAGCGTAACCGATGCTTAGCCAGTGCGCAAAGGAGAGGCTCATCCCCCCCCCCCCGAAAAATTCAAAATGGAGGGCATTTTTAGACGTAAAAATACCGCAAAAATTCGAGTTAACTATTTAATGTTGTTAATCACAACTTCAGTCAAGGTAAACCGTTATAAAGAAAGTAACAAGGGTTTCTTATGCCGGTTATTTTCAGAAAATATCGCCAAGAATAATGTCATTTGGAAATTCAAAATAGGAATAAAACAAGACGAGTTTGAGAGACTGTGAATCTTCCACTCCATTTTAAAGTCATCATCAGACAGAATAGCGGCCGGTTACGCAGTTTGTCTGATGTGAGACTTCTGTATAGTGTCTACTCTGTGGCATGATGCCTTGTTTATTTTTGGTTGCAAGTTTTTATATATACTGTATCACTTGTCAAGAGAAATCGATCTGCATATTTTAATAATTTATAAACGAAATGACTGAAAGCGAATCGGAATCTCCCTGGTCGTCATCTGAAGAAGAGCTGGATTTGAATATTTCACAGGAGGGCGAAGTAGAAAGCATCTGTCTTCCGTATCAAGATGAACCTTTGGCATAGAGTGATGCCTCTAGCGATGAATCCGACGAGCGCGACGAAGATGGATTATCTCCTTCAACACTGGAGAGAAGATACGATAAAACTGACCCTGTTGAATCTTGGTATGTAAAAGTATTATTTGATTAACAATTTTATATTAGTCAGCCTATGTGAGGTCGTCAAGAAGAGTGAAAATACTCTACATGAATATGTCAGAGGACTATAAAAAGTACAGTAAATAAACTACAAATTGGTTTTGTCTACTGACAAGGCTTTGTCTTGTTGTAAACTGGTTAAAGATTGATTTATAATACACTTGAAAGTACAGAGTCTTAAAACGTACTTTTTATATAACCTTATAAAACCTTACATGTGTTTGATGAATTTTTGTTTATATCGAATGACAAAACTTTCCTGTATTAAAATGTAATATGATAAAATATAGAAGTTCACTTTGATTTTGTTAAATACTCTTAATTTCCCATTTTCTTTATTTTGTTGAATATGATTTTTGTATCTGCGAATGCAGATATATTGCCATCGTGCGAGTATGTTAGCTTGTAGCCATTCAGCGACGATCTTATATCAGCCAATCAGCGATTAGTTTACACGTCGTTTGACCAATCAGTGACAGCTAGCTTAAAATGACGTAATTATATTGTTACTCTTTGATCTCGATGTATAACTGGATTGATATTCATTATTTCAAAATGGCGGACTACAGAAGTGCGAGAATTGTAAACATGAGTAAATATTTTAATTTTACAAAGAAAATTATACATCAAACCAACGATATTTTTATTTTCTGTACTCTTTTGAGCATGGCGAAAGTCGAGGGAGTATTTTTGTAAGTATTGGAAGTCTTCATAACATTTTAAACTGTGGAAATGAATCGCTAATTTACACAAAGTATTGACTTGACTGGACCTGCTATATATCAATGTCATTTGAATCAAGAAACAAGGTATGCCTTTTTAAATATTGTACGAATATCCTGCATTATTCGAGCTTCTATTTCGATAAAGTTTACTCATAAAAGTGTTAAAATATTATTATATGTCTCAACACTATTTGGGTCAAATCGACAATAGTTAATGGTCGTTGTTTGTCATTTCCATAGTCAACATCACCTCATACTAAGTTTACTTTTGATATTTGATTGGTAAAAAGTAATAGGCACAATTTGGCATTTCCCTCCCAAACTGTTGTGGCTATAGGGGGACTAGGTGGTGTACTATGTAATATTTATATGTGGTGTGTAAATACTGCTGTTTACTACAACCTTTATTCCCAAGTATAAAAGATTAAAATCTGAAGGTTTCACAATTGTTTTAAAAATTGCTCCCATGGGCTATAGGCCCTCATCCCTCAATGCACAATTGTTTAGGAGCAATATTAAAGTTCATACACTAATAGACCTCTTGTATTAATTGACCCATGAAAAAGAAGTTACAACTCTTTTATTACTTTATTAAATTATACAATTATGCAAATACGCATGAGCAGATACATGTACGCTTAGCGTACCTATTTTTATAATATGTAGAGAATTCTTCATGCAGTGTATTTTTTAAATAATGGCAAAAATTTCCTGGAGTATCGTGAGGGATTGTACTAAGATTTACTACGGTATGTGTAGTGTATGTCAACAAATGTTTCATCAACAAGACAGCCTTGGCTTTTAATTTCATTTAGGTGTTTGTGCAGTCATTGCAATGACCAACATTTGGATTGTGCCCTTGAGTACAGATGCTGCCAAGAGGTGAATCCAGTTGTCCATTTGCTAGGATTTGATGGCAGTTGTGAAAAGATAAAATGCATTACTGAACATCCTGATTTTGGGCCTATGACCAATAGAGCAGTGCCCACAACTGTTGCGCCATTACTCAAAGATAAGCAAGGGAGAGGTTATCACCGTCAGCCTGGTAAATCTGAAAATGAGTAAGTAACAATTTTCTTTTGCAGCCGCAACTCCATGTACACTACCCCCAATTTTTAGACAATAAAACTGCATATACATTATTATATTTATTTCATATTAAATTGCAGACTCCTGAGAGCCACAGCATACAGATGGCTGATAAGGTGGCTGTGCGGCTCTTTAGGGTGGGATAACACTCGACCATTACCAGCATGTTTCTACCACAGCATAAGGACAAGGATTTATACAGAGAACAGAACAGGTTATGCAACAGCACAAGAGAGGGGTGACGAGGGAAATTGTATGCTATATGTTTTTAAAGTACTGTACATATGAAGACAAAATAGAATGTAATGCATGGTTCAATTCTGTCTGTGGCCATCTACCCAGTGCAACAGAACCCAGAATTGCCGAGGTGTATGGAATTGGTTGATCGTTTAGTCCTGAGAATGCATGGCCACGATGGGGGCTTGAGGATGGGGAAGGATTACCCCCTGTCAGGCTTTTGTGAGCAGTCTGATCCTTGAAGCTTAATATATTTCAGATGTTGATCTTCATGGTGCAGCCATCAGGCAGCACACAGGGGAGGTGAGGAGGGGGGGGAAGTCTCAGGCAGACTTGAGCCATGCAAAACAAAAAGTGTCTAACATCTAATTAATGTCATACAGTACTAGCATCACTAAGGGCAACGGGTACGGGGATGACCCTTCATGGGATGAAGGGTACGGGGATGACCCTTCACAAAAAAATAATGATCAGTGTAGATATTGTTTGTCATTGATATTTTAATTAAAATATTATGTACACATTTACCTGCTGGAAATAGCTCTGTCCTGAGTTTATTTCTTTTATCTTTGCGCCGTACAGCCTCTGCTTTCGACACCCTATCATCAAATTGTCTGTTGAGGGGATCTGGTATCTTTGCCTCATATTTCTCTAGTATCTTCGAACGGTCGTTGGCTGATTGACTGAACAAAACTTCTCTAATATCACACACATAGCCTGGAATGGTAAAACAATTACAAATGGTTATGATATTTGAAAACTCTGCCAAATCAAACTTGCTTAATTGGCAGGTTCAATTCTCAAGTATCACCTGTATCACATAATTATACAATTTTTACATTGATATACATACCATAAGTTTGGGGAACTGCAACTTCCCTCACAACTTCCTCTCCTTGTTTGAATTTTGGCCAAGTAACTTTATAATATATTTTCCCATCTTTTCTTTTGGCAGCTTCTCTTTTGACGTTTTCATTGAAGTGGAGGCTGGCCAAAATATTTCTATTACAAGGATAAGAAAAAATGAGATGTTTTAGATACTACTGAATGCAGCTCAGTATTATTTATCTGCTTCTGCACCCTTCCAGCATAGATAAATTTACTCATTAACCCATGTAAGTACTCTACCAGTAAAATCATCTGGCATTAGACAGAGTAAAATACTAAAGTAGTGTGCATTGCCAGCTAATGGGTTAAGGAGCATGTATACTACTTTGTGATGTTATTCTAATGCTAGATGATCTTAATTGAATTGATCAGACTATCTTGAAAGTATACCTGCAACTTGTCCCAAGCCAGGAGAAGCACAGCATTTTAGGATCTCAGTAGTTTAAAGTGGCATGGTATCCCTCAAGACAGCTGGTCTGGGCTTCAGAAGATAATTTTTTAACATCATTAAGAATTCTGGTGTTCATTAGAGAGACTTTTTCTTCCTGTATATAATATAAATGAGGTTAAAACCTCGTTGCCATGAACACACAAACATATGTGTGTGTGTGTGTGTGTGGGGGGAGTTAAAATGGGTTTTCTTTTTTCACTGTAGAATTACAGTATAAACCAAAGTAGAGTTAGTACCTTCCTTTATCTTCATTCATTGCATAATTTCATCATGAGCACATTTTGATATAAAACTATCTGGATGTTCTGGATGTTTATTGGACACATGCATCATAAAGGACTTCCCACTTTGCCAATATCAATTGCTGGAGTTGTTTATGTCTTACTTGTGGCACACCAATATAAATGTCTTCGGACTCCTTTCACCCAGTAGGTTATTTTTTCATAACCCTTCTTTTTGCCTGCCTTCACCATCTTTTTAGTGCTCGATCTGGCAATATGCCAGATATCATAGAAATGACTGGTTTTTGGCTGGTGTTCTTTGATTCATTTAGCGATGCCAAGGTGCCTGTCCGAAATAAATACGGAAATTGCAAGTCCTGCCAATAACAAGAAGTCAAAGCACTGTTTCGCTCCCTGTAACTCCATTGCTTGACTACTTCCTGCTTGATTGGCCTAAAAAAACAATATTTGATGTGTGAAAATATATAATATATTATACATCTACAGTAGGCAATCACTGCTGCTTAGTGGTATTGGGATATACATTTGTGCAAATAGTTTGAACGCAACAAGCTAATGCAACCCACAACATGCCTTTTCAGAACATAATGGACTGTAGACTGCAACCATTTTGTTAGGAAATTTGTACTTCCATCATTTTTTCACTATATAGCAAACATCTATAGAAGTAAATATTTCCTCTTCTTCAGTTGAAGTTCAATCATCTGATATTGTATTCAATTTACCGAGTACTGTCAGTCATGCATCTGTATGGTATATTATATATATTAGCAACTTGAATAAAATACTAGACAGTGATTTTTGTGTAATAAATACTACTTGGAGAAGCTGAAAGTGCACAATTTTCAAAGTAGCACAACAAAACATTGTGTAGAGTCCATATTTGGCACTATAGCCCATCGAATCGAACCTTCCATCACCACTCCATACAACATCTTTTGATTTTTGTAACTGTTCAATCAGGTTGGCCCTGCGTGTTTCCCAGTGATGTAATATTGCAGGAAAGACAAACTTTTTTTGATGGAGAAAGAATGTACGAATTGAGATGATGGTTAGCTTCATGTGTCAGCATAACAGAAGAATCTTGCTTATCGGGACCCCAGCCATTAACAAAGCTAAACTGAATAGAATGTCTTGCATTGACTGCATGTTTGAACAACTGTCACCATTGTTCCATTTCTCTTCATACTAACTTTTGGATTGTTAGTTTTGCATTGAAAGCAAAACATTGTGAACAGATTTAAAAGCATAGTGTAGAAAACCAAGAATTTTGGTTCTTGATGAGCTGGTGTGCCAGGTTCTACCCTGAAATGTAAAAACGCAATGATAATTTAGAATACAATTTATGTATATTTTACAAATAATAATCATTTTATAAATAATTATGCATGTGCTACTGCTGTATTTACGCAATATTCATCTGGGATAAAACTAGGGAGATTAACGTATTGTAAGGGAAGAAGGGTTCCGCCATTACTGTAAGGAGAAAAATATCTTTAAATAACCTTGGTGAAAGGGAACTACAGTATCAGAGGGGGAAGTACAAACATGAACAAGAGGGGAAAGGAAAAATTGTTTATCCTAAGCAGGTTAGAATAAACCCCATTAAGAGCTGCCCAATGTCATTACACAATGCTGACAACTTTACAGCATACATACCTTACTGTATTTTTACTTTCTATAACCGGATCTTCATTATCTTCATCATCATCATCAGGTTCCTCTATAAACGCCTCTTCAAAATTCCAGTTTGGATCTTCATCATCAGTGCAACCCCCCTCTTCTGTACAGGTGTCTGCCTCACTTGCAGTATTTTACTCTTGGCTTGGATAATAGTTGGCTTCTGATGGTTCACAACTTTTCTCATCTTCAAATTCATCAGCTGAAGTTTCAGTAGTATCACCATTACAGACCTACAGTAAAAGTGCAATGGTATTGCAAACATTTTGGGTGTAAGCTCATTCAAATAGTTATATTAACCCATTAATGCCCAATAGCTCCCCTTGTCAATAAAATCATCTGACATTAACAGAGTAAAATAACAAGGTGTAGTGCATTGCGGCTCAATGGGTTAATCAGACACATGGCATGATAAGATAGTCTCGTTAACCAATTAATATACATACTTTTCCCTCAACAGTGCAGTGGTCATTTTAACATGACACTTGTTTATTCTTACCCTATTCAAACGATCTCTTAGTTCTTGTGCTGTTCATCTCGGATAGCTATTGTTTTTTTGAAGGCGTCGTATAGTCAGACATTTCTTGGGGCACTTCTCGCACGAAATGTGTGTGGGTACACAGTCTTTCTGATAATTTCCTGCGCTAGATTGATTTGAAATGGTCTCTTCCACTACGTTGTCTGTTGCAGTATTTGTATCTAGAAAGCCGGTTGTGGCATCCATATTTATCAAGCTAGTGGTGGCTGCATCCATACATGGCAAGCTAGTTGGAGGATTCGTGCTTAGAGGGTTCGCTGTAGGAGTTCTATCAGCATCTGGAGATTTGCATGTACTGATGTTCGTGTGATCAAAAGATGGCATAAACGTTTGTTGCACTTCGTCTTCGAGCATCTAAAACGTAATATAGGACGGCTTTAATTTCATGCAAGCACTTAAAGTCTTGACATAAATCCATTATGAAGCCGCTACCTGAGGGCAGACAACGACTGTGTAATAATAAATTTAAAAATACAGAGGAAAAATCGTCATACCTTTCTCTTAATCATTCTCCTCTCGCGAGACGTAAAATCTTGTGTATCCTGCTTTTGCATCTGCCGAGCCGTGTCAATTGTAGGAACAGAGCCTTTGATCAGCCTTCTACTCTTTGATATTTCCACAGAATTAAAACTTTTTCTGGTTCAAGAAGATCCAAGCGACGAGAGAAACAATCTTTGTTGAAATGAACCGAACACAACACAGACTTTTTTCGTTTTAAAACATCATCTGATGGAAAACTATGCATGGAAATACATTCGGTAAAGCTTGAATTATTACAACTTATCTTTCCCGGACCACCAGCAACGCAAAACTTCCCACTAACCCTTCTTTTTCGATCTCTCTGAACGCTACTATGAGTCGCCATGTTTTTTGTTTACCGCTTTCTAACACAACTAATGACGTCACATGGCCCCAGGTTTCTCGATTTGGCGAAGCGGAAAGTGTCTTAACATTTCAGGCAAGATTACTGTTTTCAAAGGCAAAAAAAACATACTCCCTTTTAACCTGTACCCCTGAAACTTTTAGCATCAAAAGAAATAGGTTCACTTGTTCCTTTCGTGCTATTTGCTCTAACTTTAAATTTTCGTTGCATAGGCACTTTAACTGTAAACGTACAAAATACACGTCGTACAGCATGTTACAGTATTTAATGCAGCTTATCCGATATAACAAAACACACTTTATAATGTTGATAAATTTTATATAATTTCTTGGTATAATTATACACCGAATAGAAACAGTATAGTACTATATACAGGGCTATATATTTTGAATATCAGTATGACGTTGTGAGACTATATGGACATAGTTATACTTTAGAGAAATAGTTTTATAACTACGATGATCATCAACATTAGAACGTCAGTTCGGAGACGAAATATTGAACATAATTGACTGAAAATGAAGAACGATTGTGCGTTGGTAAATTCAATTCATCATCGAGATGGCTCCACATTCGAATTACTCTTGTCACGAAGGACTTTTGATACCTTTCAGTTCTGCATTTCGGAATGATAAACTTAGGGCTGTTATCTGTGGAGCATCTAGTATGTCAGCGAATGTGGATAGTTTGACGTAAGATGGCTGAAAGTTAACTATAATTCGTGAGCTACTTTACAAAAAGCATCATGTCTAGATATTCTGCATGCCAATATCAAATATGTAAAAGACCGAAAGTTTTAAATCTGGCGGTATAATCAGCAATACATACATGAGAAGTAGAAGCTATCGTACAAAGGCCTTTCTTACTGATTTTAGTCGTATAGTAATCACGTTTGTGAGTTGTGTGGAAATAGGTAGGTTTAGCGAAATTCTTCCCTCAGAACATATTATGAATTCGGGCAACTTCACTACTTCAGTACCGATCTCAGTTCTGATGTTTTCTGAAGCAATTTGTCAATGAAATGTGCATAAAATAACTATATATATACATACCGAATATCTGGGGCTTAGATAGTAGGTTTCAATTCAAATAATACAATGAAAGTCTATATATTAGCCGAAATGTCAATATTTTTATTGATTTCACTTTCTATTCTAGAGTTCGCACAAGTATTCACCGCCCGCGATGGCGACGACCTTGGCCAATACACTGTATAGACAGAGCAAGCGCATTGCACCTCTAAAATCCTAGCTGGCTTAAATTCGCGATGTGCAACGTGGTTTTAAAGTCGCGTAAAAAGATGGAGTCAACGCGATAAATTTTGTCCAGATACTCTGGATCCTCTCACAAGGATTGCTTATACTGGCTAAGAGTCTAGGAGAGTTGTTTAGCAAAAATAGGTTAAGAAGTAATATCAAACTATATAAATAACAAGGTGCTTAGGAATATCATGGTTTCATATTGACAAACTATTTTATATAAAAAGCCGTACTTGAAATAGTAACACCTTGTATTATGAATTGAGTTAAACATATCTTTATTTTACATGTCGTTTCTATGCCCACGCAATAATTGCTTTTTTCTCAATTTTCACACGTTTTAACACCTCAACGAATTCTAATATCAAATTACCATTTGTCTGACTTTGGTCAAGGCATTTCAGACTTTTGTCTTTGTGAAAGCTGAAAATTCATAGTATAACCATGGAAACAAAATACTTGACACTGTTACATATATGTGCTCTCTTCACAATTGATATATAATTAAGCCAGTTTCAAGCAATCTAAAGAAACTTATTCCTTATCATTTGGTTTCCATGAAGTCAACTTCTGTTGAGGAAATTTTAAGCGGGCAGGCTTACTATTTTTGACAGTTTTTCGTAACTGTATATTTTCTGTAAATATTTCAACATCTATACTCTGGAAGTGGGTTACTCCGCTTCCTATATCCTGCTTATAAATCGGGGCCCCAAAATGATAAAGCTCAGAGAACAGTCATCAAGCTGGCCAGCACACGAGAAGTCAGCGGCAGGTTGGAAATTACAATTTATGTTGCAGAGATGCTGCCTATTGCATAAACATATGTGAAGTAAATATTATATTGTAAAATCATGTCAACCGTTCCTGAGTGCTATAGTAAGAACTGCGTGAGTGCTTTGGCAAGTATATCACAACATATTCAAAATTATATAGGTGTATCAGTACCGTGTTTTGCGTATACCTCATTTGAAAATAAGCACTTGCTCTCAATTGAAAACACTGGATACGTACTTCAAACGATATATAACAACCTTGTTTCTATACATGCATTTATCTGTGCAATGAAATTTTCCGGAATACTGAAAAACAAGATTCAGAGAGCTATATTAACGTCATATCGCGGTTTATTGGATCACGAAAGGGAAAAAAATATTTAGCTATAAATTTATTTACCAAATTCGCTCTACATAAACACATAAGTTATGACCGGAAATCCACAACAGCGTAAACCAATGACTGCGAGAACAATGAATAATTAATATAGAAAAATAAAATTACAACAACAATTACTGGGATAACACAGAACATTTTTCCAATATGGATGAACTTTAATACTAATCTCAGTTCCGACGTTTTCTGAAGCGATAATAGTTAACCATTTAAATAATAAAATGAGAGTCCATGCTTACAGAAATGTCATATTTTCGTGATTTCAGTTTCGTGATTGCAGGTATTCACCGCCCACCAGTAATCTGTTTGGTTGGCCGTGGGCATGGCCTATCTGGGTGCATAACCTAACGTAATCTCCAGAATCATTACTATATTATAATCTGCAGATCTTAATTTCATAATAAGGCAGTAACGCAAAAACTATTATTAGTCAATGCGATAGGTTTCGGTCCAATGACTCCAGTTTTTCAAAGAACGATAGCCTATACTGGGTATAAGAATCTATAAGACATTTGTTTAAGGTGGGTCAATCCAGTTTTTTGTGAAATGGGGAATTCATGATTTAGATCCGAATTTTTGGACAAGTATTACTTATTAAAAGACAAAAAGTATCTTACTGATGTAAAACAACATCTGAAGGGTTTGAATTTTTTCACAAAAACAATGACGTTAACTCGAAAACGACATCGGTGATCCCCAAATCTTATTTCATAAAATGATTTCTCTTAATATACTCAATTATTTTGACAATTATTCTGTCGAGCCAAAATTTTTCAAATTAAGTAATTGTGATTATTCGTAATAATTTTTTTCTCACTCGACAGAATTTTTTTTAAATTGTCAAAATTATTAAGTATACCAAGGGAAATCATTTTATGAAATCAAATTTGGTGGTCACCGATGTCGTTTTCGAGTTAAATTACTTTAAAGCCAAATATCCGCCATCTTGAAACTTCATTGTTGCCATAGCAACGGCAGTTGCGTAACTTTTGTGAAAATATCCAAACCCTTCACATGTTGTTTTACATCAGTAAGATTCAAAAATTTGGATCTGAATCGTGAATTTTCCATTTTATAGAAAACCGTATTGAGCCACCTAAAAAGAAATATATTCGAAAGTGATATCAAACTATACAGAAAGAGGTACTTACAGCTAACGTAAAAACACAATAACATGAAATGAATTTTCAGGAATATTTTGAAATCTGTGGTTTGACAGATCACAAAACGAAAAAGTTACAAGATAAAATATCATTGCTATTATTAGAAATGTTTTATATAAAAAAGCCGTGGTCAGAATTGTAACACCTTTGAAACTCAAGAGATGAAATGAATTGAACATATAAATATTTCCTAACCGCCAAAGGTCCTGGTCTAATATTTTCAATATTACTAATTAGTATAAATTTTGCATACGAAATGAGCTTTCCTGCGTTCTGATTGGTTATTGCACTAGTAAATCTGAGGCATTATTTACTAGCCTGCTAGTAAATAATGCTTTCCAAAAGAATGGCCTGGCAAAGTTGTTTGAAACCTTTTTAAACGATGAAAAAAACTCCCAAAAGAAGAACAAAAGTTTAGTGTTTTTCTATAAAAGGTAAGACGCCTTTAAATACTTTGTATCAAACTTTTTTTGACAATTTCTATCATCTAAAAACTCCGAAACATCCGTGATACGCTTCAAACTTTGTCCGTTTTGTTTCAAGTTTCCTAGCAAAAAAATATACTTTAAGGCTGGCAAAACCTGGCTGTTAATAATATTTTTAAATCATTTTACTTTGTATATATATATTTGTATCTATCCGAGACTCTCTATGGTAACCATATTCACTTTTAAATGTTTTGTTTTTGTCGTGCTTTATCAATATATTTATAACTATGTTTTCGAAACTCGCATGTGAGATTTGTATACTAGCTATAATATCATCAGTTTTTCGGTTGAATTTTCGTATTTTTCTCAGTTTTTTTCAGGACAGAATAACCAGAATCTCAACAATATATTTTAAATGTCAATTCACCGCTACAATTTTATCTTCCATACCTATAGGCATTGATCTATTCTTTGCAAAGTGCGTTTTTATGCTCTGTTTTGCTGAGGCTGAAAATTAACAACTTGTCGTTTGGAAAAAATTTCGCAAAACAAAGTTCGTAAGTTGAGTACAGCATTTCTCCACATTTTCAACTACAAACGTAGCCAGTCAGCCTGTCCTAGCTTGTGTATTATATTCTAAACAGAGATTTAGTAAGATAAAAAACTTTGTTCTGTTCTCGAAAAAGGAAACTACTTTTGAAAGTGCGTGCGAACAAGAGACACTGCAACACTATAAAATAAAGCAATTGTAAACCGGCTGAACATAACTTAATTTCTGAATTTTTAAACTGATATTTAAAGCTGTTGTTTAATTTCATATGCAAAATTTATACTAAAACAATTATTCGCCTCAGGCTCAGTGATTATGGTGAATATTCACCTCGACTTCGTCTCAGTGAATATTCACCGATAATCACTTCGCCTTCGGCGAATAATTGTTAAATATTAAATATCTAAAAAACGGAATACAAATGAAATAAAAAAAGGCTGAAAGTGAAATTAATTACAATTTAAGTGCGTTTGGACTACTTTGTTTGATTGGCTGTTTTGGTGCAGATAGCTTGTGGCATTGGTAGGCGTGATGTAAATGCTACACATATATTACCTTATATTATTAACTGAGCTATACTTGGCTGAAGGGGGTATTTCTATTTTTAGTGCAAAGTTTCTTCGAAACTTTGCAGTATTGTGGTGACTGGCGAAAATTCAAACGAGTCATTCATTCATTCATTCATTCATTCATTCATTCATTCATTCATTCATTCATTCATTCATTCAATCATAGTGTAAACTTTCCGGGGGGTGCGTTTCTTTTTAAATTGCATTAACATTTAGTGATTTAGTGCTTCAAGACAGGGCTTCACATTTTTCTTTAAATATTCTTTTGATCTTATGGCGACTTTACACAAACTATGCCGAATTAGAGTCTTTATATTGAACTTGAAACATTTGCTGAAGACGTTGAATTGACATTAAATTGGCGACCTTTACCCTGGAACACCCGATTTTTTGTCCAATCATAAATGCACGTGCGCTATCAAGTGCGTGGTCGCGAGGTGACTGCGAGATTCGTACACGTGCCGTGTAGCGAGTCTAGCGACAAGAACATTATCATATCAAATTATCAATATATAGTATAACTATAAGTATGTCGATGAACCGGAGAGAAATCAGTCATTATAACTGACTTACCAACTTGCCTTCAGTACTGGATAATCAACGGGAAGGATTGTAGAAATTCACTTATTTTCGCTTCCCGAGCATTATTATTTGACATTTGCTTTCGAGAATATGATTATGACAAAGATTAAAGGCTGTGTTATTTCAAATACAACTATAGCCTTATGAACTATAGGGGCAATGCCAATGTCAATAAACATGTGCAAGTCGATGGCTGGATATATATAGTATACTGCGTGTATTCGATCTGTAATCTGTATTATGAACTATCAAAACAGTGTAGACTATAGTATCCGATTTATATTATAATCTCTATGGTATAAAACGGGATCCTATAAACGTGCTGCAAAGCCTGCAGTCCCAATAGTCGTGTTAATTTAAACTTTACAGTATACCTTGGATTGATGGGATATAATTGTATTGGGAGGTATAATATTTTAAAATAAATGTAAAGTCTGATTTTCTGTGATATAAATAATTACGTGTGAAAATAAACAACAGTACTGTTTATATGTGCATTGTCATTGACATTGTTAGGAAAACGAAAGTTAAACAGTATTTCCGCTTTGAAAAAAATCCCCTTAAAAATTGTGTCGGTGTTCTAGTTGAAGGCAGTGGCCGACTATACACCCTTAGTTTTTATACTATTTCACCAAACAATTCAGATTTCCGACTTGGACTTACTTAACTTGAGCTAATATATAATAGCCGCCCATGTGCAAAATTTGAAGTGACAGTCCGGAATTATAGAGTACAAACATATACAGTAGAGTCATATTACTGTAAACAAAATTTTCAACAGAACCATTTAACAATAATATGAACCCTGTAATATTTACAAAACTAAACTATATCATACATGTAACTACTCTTTGCTCTTTGTCCTTCTATAACTTAATACTGAGTATAAGTCATAAACATAACGATTAACGAATGTTTTTCTTTCAACACAACGACAACGTAATATTTACTGTAACTATTCATCCACAACATTCATTGCCTTGATAACTTTGTCCTCTCTCAAGATTACAAATAAAATCTTTTTTACTAAAAGCAAAGTTCAATGATCATTTTCTTGGAAAGCTTGGTATAGGGTCCTACTCTTGTTACAAGTAATTATAAATGGGGCATAATTTGCCTGCGTATGTTTACGCTTGGCGTTAAAAACACGATTTTCAAAAGCGAAGTTAATAATAGGCCTTCGAAAAACAAATGTCATGAGAACTTGACAATCTTGACATATAAATACTGCTAGCTATAATTCCATGCATGACTCATCTATTTACGTCAGCAGTAAATACGCATACACTTCGCACGGCTAATTGTGAAATATTCTTTATCTGTAGGATCAAGGAGAGATTTTCCTGCAACATTACTTGCATTTACTTGTAAATTATGGTGTTACAGGATCCAAAATTCAACAAAAATATGTCTTCGCCGCAGAGTACTTCAGTGCTTCGATATTAATCTTTCGTTTTCCTTACTGAATTTCCCCCCATTTTCACTCCCATTTTCCTCAAAACTTATGGCTCTTTGAAACTTGGCATAATCCTTGGATCCCTAGTTATCAGTCAAGGTGGTCTTGCACAAAATATCCCATATTTTTCAATTTTTAAAAAAATGAAAAAATGCAATCGTTACAGCTTTCTTTATCATATCTGTATAATTTAAAACGCAAAAGTGTACGCAAACCGAGATATGCAGCTTATCTCGCATCTTCTTTGGCTAAAACCATGATTTTACCCTAAGCAAATAGTGGTATTTGGTTGGTTGATTCTATTGTCCTTTTCTTCTATTAAATTGTTTTATTTAAGTTATTCTAATATTTGCAAGGTTTTCTCAGGTGATCATTTCACAAGTTTGCCGAACACTCTACCGACTTAAATACTGAATAAATCTGCCCACAAATTTTTGTGTTGTATAATAACTATGATGTAAACCTCAAAAATCATATAGAAGCAACATATATTTTGTAGTAAAGCGAATTTAATTGAATCCATTTTGCGATCGTTTCAAACAAATTAAACGTTTGAGATATGTTTACATGTTGGATATACATATTGCCTATACTTTAAACTTGATTATACGTTTTTCTATTCTTCACTTCGTCGCAGAAAAAAATGCAAACAGAACAACTATATAACTTTAATTTTAAATTTACATGGTTCATAAACTAGCTTGCACAAAACTAGAAAATCTGATGTGCTGCAAAACGTGCATGCACTTTATAAAAGCCTACTTTCTATTTGGCCATGACAGTTGCAAGCATGTCAAGGTGCAGGCGGATGTGATACTGTGGATAATCTCTTTAGTTATTACAATGGCATATAACAAACAAAAGGAAAAATAGATTTTATAGGCTATTTGTCATTAGTAGGCATAATCTCTGCTTTGTCGTGGCAGCTGCGACCAGATGAAAATGAGGCTCTAATAGTAAAATGAACTTTTGTTATAACATTTTTTGTAAACAACAAAAATATTAGTAGGTCAATATGTGAAACAAGTAACATATTGACTGTCAAACAAAACTGAACTAAACAAATGTCTCTCAGTTTTGTCAGAATGTAGAAGTGGCAAAGTTTGTGAGTGACGTCAGCCGTTTTTCATTAAGTTGCGGCATTTTCAGTCCAACCAGCTGAATTGCCTTTGTATTTAATACTTTATATCTCAAGTGAAACAGACAAATTTATCTACTTTATTTCAGTTACCAGTTGTTTGGACTAACGTTCTGCAGCGGATCGGCGAGCCATTACAGGGGAGCTATGCTAATAAATGGCTATACTGATGGTACTATGACGGACTGTGGAAGAGGCATTGCAAAGGCCAAGGCCTCCAAAAAGTACCCCATATCCTTCAACTTCAGTTGGCTTTCTGCTACCCCATTGTGTGTATATCAATAACGATCTCTTATAAATGCTATTTATATCAAATTTTTCGACGCTCTCTGGTTCAAGATATTTAATAATTTTAGGAGCATTCGACTGCATGTCTGCAGCCTTCAACGGGTGTGTTACAATGAAACATTACAACGGTTTATTACTATATATATATATATATATATATATATATATACAGACAGGAAGATAGAATGACAAAGAGTGTCAGTTCTGTATACATATATGACTATAGTAACTAGATAGCATATTTTTTGCGTTAGAATCGCGCCAGGATTCCAATGTTGATCTGTGTCCAAATATCTGTCTATTGATATATGTCTATTTTCAACCAGAGAGCGTCCAAAAACTTAGTATGAATAATCCTGGTTTCGCCTAAAACATCTTAAAAAATGCTATTTAATCAAGTATGGTATGTCATGATGCCAAATTTGATATTTATCTATCTATCATGCATCTTGTTGATTTTATAGCAATTATTGCCAGAACATATTGCAGTGTGTAAGAGACAGTTTTTTTAAAAGAACAATTAGGCCGTATTCTCTGCTGCATTTTCGTTCAGTTTTGTTCCCCCGTCACGGGGAATACTTTTTAACAAGCAAAATCAATAGATTATTATGTGCAAAATTCAAATTCACTTGTTGTAATTTTCACAAACCTGCAGTTTTGTAGTACAACACCGCCAAAGTTTCACTAAATCAACACATTTCGCATTCGTTCGCCGCCATTTTGTCTCGAGGAACTTCTTGTAATATATACGATACGGTCAGTTTTACGCCATTTTGCGTTGTCTAACACAACGTTTCTCGAAACTTTCCGCTGAATTATTTTACTTAATTTGCCTTTTCGCGGGAATTGATTGAGGCGGAAAATTTTTTTTGTTCTTCCAAAATTCAGTTGTATTTTTTGAATGTTTTTAAACACTGTGGCTATGGTTTATGGCAGAACAAACAACTAAATCGCGTTGTTTGATTCATTTTAATGGGCAGCGTGGCCCTCTGACTGCTTTTATTGAAGTTTCTTTTAAAAAGTTTTTACTTTTTCGAGAACAGTGGGTAGCGCTTGATGGTGAACAAAGACAAGTGGCGGAAAAATCATTCGGTGTGATAACCGGCGCAGAGATACCAACAGGTCCAGAAAACCTTTATTACCACAGAGAATGCTACTCTAAATTTACCAACAAATCTTTAGTTACACACGCAAAACGCCGATGAGAAAAGAAAGAAGAAATCGACAAAAAATCTAATATTGCAGACGAGACCTTGCTTTCCACCAATGATGAGACACAAGTGCCTGAAAAGTTCCTTAGATCATCTACTGATGAAACTGTGCGCGTGAAACCCAGAAACCCTCATGTGCTACCACCTACTTGTATCATATGTGGCAAAGAAAATCTTTACATCACTGATTCAGTAAGAATTACTATGTAACATTCTCATCCTCATTTTTATCGCTTACTTTCAATTTAAATTAGGTAAAATTTTGTTGCATTGGCACTCTTTTTAACACAGATTAGTAAAAAGCGCAAATTTGACAAGCTTATCTCTTCTGAAACAATTGATGGGGGAAAACTGAGAGAAGCTGCAAAGAGGAAGGCGGACCAACATATTCTGATAAATATCGAAGGAAAGGACTGTATTGCACTTGAGGTAAAGTATCATACTCAATGTTACAAAAAATACACCAGATGTGTGACAAACACTAAAGAAAGCGAGAGTGACGTACAAAGTGACAGTAAGTTCGAACGTTCGTTTAATATCTTCAGTGAGGAGTTTGTGATGACGAAAATTATCAAAGGTCAAGAAATTTACGATATGAAGACAGTGAAGGAAGAATTTGATAAAACTGTCGCACGCGTTGAAAATTTAGATGCATCAAGCTACAAAACGTTTCGCTTGAAAAGAAGATTGAAAAATACATTTCCCCAGCTTGTGTTCCATAGTCCCAAAGCACGAAGTCGGAGTGACATTGTGTTCGCAGAATGTTTAGATTGAGGAAAGGTTGCAGAGACATTTATGTCGCAACAACAGTTATCGGATAGTGAGGAGGAGACTGAGGATAAAAATCATGAAACGGAACGAAATGCACCTCCTGCTAATCATAGATCGTCGTTGAAAGAAATGTATGTCTCTGCACTATCTCTAAGAGAAATCTTTCGTAAATGCGCAGCACAAGATTGGTACACCACATGGCCACCAGTTGCAGCTGATATCAACGTTGCTAATGTGAAAAAGTTAGTTCCTCCAGTTATATTCAATTTTTTTGCTTGGGGACTCGGGTTTTCGGATGATCCCGAAGAATCAAAGTACGTAACCTTAGAGGACGATCGCTCTTTAAAGTTGTTTTCCGTATGTCAGGATCTGCTGTACATTTTTAGTGGTGGTAGAACACAAACACCAAAATCGCTAGCATTAGCCATGGCGGTAAGACAAATATCGGGCTGTTCAAACTTAGTAACTCTCCTAAACGGCTTTGGCCATTGCGTATCCCTCTCATCAACAATGGCATATGTCGCTGCGTTAGCGCAGTTGTCGTTAAATACGTCAAATATTATTCCGAAAGGGTTTATAGCAGAGCGTCACGTTAATGTTTTTTTATGACAACATCGATTTTGGGGAAGAGGCTTGAAAACAAACCCACGTAACCAATGGCATCATCATCCAACAGGTTAGCTCACAGAACAACGACGACAACAATATAGAGACAACAGTGTTAAAGAAAACCCAACGATCGCTAAAGGTGCCTGACATTGCTTTAAAGCCTTACAGCATTGGAGTGAAAAAGACACCTGCATTTAACATTCCTGATAGCATCGAAGATTACGGTGAAAATGAGAAAACAAATATTTCACTAAAAACTGATCTAGCATACGTACTGGTAAAGATGTATAATCATTCCGAAGAAAGCTCCCTTCCAGGATGGACTGGATTCAACACGATGCTTAATGAAACTGAAATACCAAAGGAATCAAGAATCGGTTATCTCCCTGTCATCGATAATTCTCCCACTGAATAATCAACTATAAACGCAATCCTCGAAAATGGTGTTGACATTGCAAACGCCCTACAATTGGATCATATCGTAATGGTATTTGACGAGGCCGTATACTCGAAGGTGCAACAAGTGAGGTGGAAAAACGAGATATTTTACAACAAACTGATCGTGCGCTTAGGAGAGTTTCATACCATTATGTCCTTCCTGTCGGCAATATCGAAGCTATTTGAAGATGCGGGGCTGAAGGTAAAGTATGTTAAAAACTATTTTGGAGTATTTACAAAATTAGTATTCACCGAAGTAAAATGTATATGATGACGAATGCAAATTTTCGTTTGTTTATGTGTAGGATATACTGATCGAGTCGGGAATAGTGAGTGAGGGATCCATCAAAGGCGTGCTCTCTGGTAAACACTATAATAGGTCAGTGTTCTGCCACAAAATAATGCATGAAGCGTTCCAGCGTCTTCGATTTGAGACCTTTCTGGACAGCTTGGATGTCACTGAACAGGAAAAAATTCGGACATTTGTAGAAGCTATGGGAGATGGCTTTCCAACGCAACAATACAAAGACGAGCTTTTGAGTCGGGAGTTTGAGACTATATGTGATAAATACGAATCATTTGTGGAAGAAACATCGCAAAAATCAAAAACATTTGCATTTTTGAGTATATATCTTAAAATGACAGGTACATGTGAAACTCTTAATACAAAAAGGTAACTTATGGCCTGCTTACAAATATATAAAGAACCCCGAATAGATTAACGGGAGGATTAATACAGGCTGCCATTCGGTTTAGAGCCAAGGTTAAGATTCAGGTCTGCAGATTAGAGTTAATGTATTCAAGATTCTTTAAATGACACAATTGAGGTTTTCTTTCCACTTCAGCCGTACCATTAAAAACGTGGCGTATTTCTTTGTTCCCTGGGCACTCGAGTAGAACTAATGATTTTTAAACAAAGAAATGTGCTACGTTTCTGGCTGGTGAAGTGAAACGGCTTGAAGTAGAGGTGGGTTTGCCATTCGTCATTGTCTGAATGGCCTCTTGCTCTTTGGTTCGTTTAAACCAGAACTAAATATTACTTTTTAATGTAGGTATATTGTTGATGTTCATCCGTGCAACACGACAGATCGATTGGGAGCTCCATTTATCTACATTTAGGCAAATGCTTCCCTGGTTTTTTGTTTCTAATAAGATTAACTATGCAAGATATGGAACAGCTTACTGGTTGGAAATGACGTCTTTGTATAAAACACACCCAGGTAAGGCGCAAAGCAAAAGGGAATGTTCCAGATTGCATGTCTATTTTCTGTTGTTGTCGATTTGTCTGCATAAGCGAACCGCGCATGATCCAGCTTTTTCTGTGGATGTTGCCTGTAGATCTAGCCTGCAGACACACCATAAAACTACATTCAACTTTCTTGTCCCCTCGCTTATTTTGTTGCTTGTCGCTCCGCCCATTCAGGCAAAGTATGTATAAAGGTAAATATGCATACAACTAATACCGTTCACCTGAATCAACAGGAATTCGACTTGATATGTCAAGAAATTTGGCCATTCAGCGTCAAAGTCATCATGGTTTCTCTGCGGTTGCATGCGACCAAACGATAGAACAGACAGTAAACCGTGATGCAAAAACTAAGGGAGGCTTGATTGGTTTCACATTGAATCGTGCTGCAGTGCATCGATGGCTTCTTTCACAGTCGGAGAGAGCGGCGATAACCAGCCAATGCAAGAGCTTAGCAGGAATGGAGTGCAAGCCAAGGTATGGCCAAACACTCGAAAAAAAATGCACATTCTTAATCGTGTTTAAATGGTTGCGATTTCAATGTTGTTGTAGAAAATGTAATAACCACCGTTTCGAATATGCTAAACCCGTTTGACACAGAGCAAAAGAGCCTACTATCGTTAGCAAGTGGATTTGTCGTTGATGACAATGTTGCTGATAGTTTACTTGGAGCAGAACAGATTGGAGAGGATCAATTTTTAGATTTTGTTAAAAACAATTTGACTATTGAAGAACCAGATATCTTCCAAACAATTAAAAAAAACAAGCTTCCCACTATCCAGAATACTAAAGCAGGGATTAAAAATAGTGCCGGCAAAGAAACTGGACTCAAAATGAGTAGAAATTTGTTTGCAAGGCTTTTGCTCGTTGTTAAAAGCCGGGACATTGATTTGCAAAATGTCCTGTCTTACTGCCTTGGTGCATATCCCTTATCACTTGCCTCCGTAAGTGGCAGTCTTTTAAAGACGGCAAAATCAAAATTGGCGGACATACTGGAACGTGAAAGCGGAAACCCGCATGTCGACATAACAGACATCCCTAATGATAATGCACTCGTTGTAGATGCCATGGCTGTTGTGCAGTGCTTGAAAGGAAACTGGAAAACCTTTTGGTGATTTTGCGGATTCAGTTTTCAATTTCCTCATGAAATTAGCTCAGGATTGACGTGCATTAAGACTAGATTTTGTCGCCGACCGGTATCCTGCTCTGAGTATCAAGAACACTAAGCGAGCCAGACGCGCTACACAAGGAGTTCAACGAATACACATCTATGGCCAAGAGGAGAACATCCCTAAGCAGTGGAAAAAATTTCTGAGTTCTGGAGAGAACAAAGAATCATTATTGGAATTCTTCATCAAACATTGGAAATCATACAAGTCATGCCAGTTTGCTTCTGTTTCTGTTTTGTATGCAACATCGAAGGATAAATGTTATACATACCATCCCAATCGAAATGGAGATGACCCTGTTAGAACAGACTCGTTTCCACCACTCGATAGCAACCACGAAGAGGCAGATACTCGCCTATTGTTGCACGCCAAGCATGCCACAAGCACGTATGACACAGTGATAATCAGAAGTCCTGACACTGATATTCTGGTTCTTTGCACTGCCATGCAACAGTTGTTTGAGAAGGATGTTTATATGATGACAAGCTCAGGAAACAAATTTCGTTGTATACACAATAACACAATTTGCGAATAACTCGGTGACAACACATGTAAATGTCTGTTAGGTTTTCATGCATTTTCAGGTATTGTAGAACAGTTGTTGATGATATTAATAATTTGTAAAAAAGTAAATAATTTCAAACAGATCTTAACAGATATTAAAATATTTAAATACTTTTGTAGGGTGTGATTCCACAAGCTCATTCCATGGAAAGGGAAAAATTAAAGTTTGGAAAACATTATCTGACAATCCAGAATTTACAGAAACCTTCAGAATGCTTGGCAACATGCATGTTTCCACCATCTGACCTCCTATTCAGTCAACTCCACCGGTTTGTGTGTCTGATGTATGGCGATAAGATTGCTGTTAATACTGATGAATGCAGATATAACCTCTTCAAATCAGGGAAATATTCAGATGATGTGTTACCACCAAATTCAGACTGTCTTTTAAAACACATTGAGAGACTAACTATCAAACAGCTGTGTGGAATCAGTCCCTGTCACGTCAAATGAATATTCCATCTCCTGCAGGCAATGGGTGGATATTAGACAGTGACTATAAGATCCTGTGGATGACACTTCCTGCCGCACCCGATTCTCTCCTTGAAAGTGTAAAGTGCACACGTAAGACAGGATGCAAAACCCAAAGATGTTCATGCCTTAAAGCTCAACTGAAATGTAGCGACTTATGTTCTTGTGAAAGCTGCAGCAACATCGTTGCAGTGGATGAGGACATAATCCTAACAGAAAATGATGGTGATTTATTTGGTAACAATGATGATGACAGTGATGATGATGAGTTACTAATTATGTAATCATTGCTGTGAAATTCCAAAATAAGTTCATAGTGAAAATAGTCCTTTCTTGTAATTATGTTATAAAACTGCATAATTGCCTTCTTGACCTGGAGGTGAGATTTAACAGCCATAGATGAGGCGTTCACACCTCTGTAAATGCCAGTAAGCCTCATTCCAATACCTGTGACATAATTTCCAGAAAGGTATATTTGATCAAAAACACAACATTCATATCAATGATATCATAACATAGTGACCCAGTAATCCAAGGTAGAAAACTAAGGTAAGTGAGATGTAATTAGGTATTTAAAATTTAGTATATCAAATCGGTAACCGGTGTGAATTTTTCATCATTTATTTTAACAGAATTTAATCTTGCCACAGCTCACAGTACACTTCGAAGTTTTCGATAGCACTGCGTAACTAACGATTAGGAAAACATCTATCTTTTATCCAAAAACTGTAAAAACGTATAAATTGACAAAATTAAACATAGATAGTTGAAAAAATAACTAAAAATTGTCCAGTACCACCGTGGAAACCTGCGCCATGTTTACATTTTGAGCCGTTGTTTGATGGTTTGTTCAGCGGAATGTCATAAACTTCATTTAAAAATTGACGAAGGTTTAATGAAAAATGGCGGCGAACGAATACGAAATGTGTTGATTTAGTGAAACTTTAGCGCTGTTGTACTACAAAACTGCAGGTTTGTGAACATTACAACAAGTGAATTTGAATTTTACACATAATAATCTATAGATTTTGCTTGTTGAAAAGTATTCCCCGTAAGGTGGGAACAAAACTTGTTTTCTAAGCGACTTTTTGGCAAACAGAATACGGCCTAAATTTTAATATTTGTATAACTAGTCGTACTGACTAAAACAAATTTCCATACAAGGTATCATATCCATAAAAAAATTGCATACACAGGTGACTAAATGAAAAAACCCTAGAAACATGAAAAAAATACCCCCGCCCAACCCCCCACCATCATTCTTCTAATGGTCCATCCCGAAGCGGTTTTGGTCTTTGATGACGCCACTGGGACAGTACTTATAATAGCCTATGCATATAATTGCTGACACGTCCGTATACACTTAAAAACACATCCTCTCCGTGTGCGTGCTTAAACTATTACTGTCTGTGCGTGCGCAGGATTAAAACATGCTAGACTATGGCGTCGCCTTCGGTAATTCTCAGACTTAAGAGAAGACAATTTTAAAGGTAAAAAATGAATAGAAACCTAACTAAAGCGACGAAAAGCTCTGAACTACTTTTACTCGTATTTGAAATAAAGAGACACATATTTCACGACGATCGCAAATGCCAGAAAGGGGATTTGATTATTTTGAATAATTTAACTGGCAGGTGCGCATGACGATTGTCTTTTATACCTTTTAAATATATAATGAACAATTAATGAATTCATTTTTCGCATGGTACGAAGAATTATGAAAGCCTGTGTTTGTGTTATCTGCAGAAACCGAAAGCTGGGGCGTTGATTATTCATATTATGCTGAACCTCATTCAATAATAGTCCTGGAGAGGAAGGGGGAGATGTGGGGGATTTCGTCACTCAACTAGGGAATTTCTGAAAGGTATAGGTTCTAGTCAAGTTTGATGTGCCGATTTCAAAAATCGATGTTGTTCGGAGAATCAGTTGGGTCGTTTTCCTCGTTTTCATGCATTTACCCTCGTTTTGGTGTATATAAGGGTATGACGTCATTCAACAAGGAATGTTATGAAAGTTAGTGATGTTGGTCACGTTGGATGTGCTGATTTCAAAAATCAATGTATGTAAAATTCAACCTTAGACGTGAAGTATAAAACGTTTCGAAATCGTCATAAAACTAAACTGATTTTAACCAATAAACTTATGACATAACATGTACTTTGTCATAACGTCAAAGTCATTCCTGTTATAGGAATTAGGGTCTGAAGTAAACATATCTATGGTTATCATGCGATTCTAAAGCTAATAACTATTTTGCTAGCTTTTTTAGTATATTCATGGTTGTAATCCAATCCTCACTAAATTCAATATTTTGAATATTTTTGGAGTTACACTAACTGTTAACATTTTGAAAGTTGTCTTTAGACCACTAGTTATATATTCTTTGAAAGAATTCTAAGACATAATTATTATATCAACGATTTTGGTTCACATATCCTTTATGTACATGCAAGCTATACTTGGTACTTCTTGACTCATATAACAGTCATTAAGCTGGCGAGCCTGCAAGAAGTCAGCGGCAGCTTGGAAGTCACAATTTATGTTGCAGGAATGCTGTCTATTGCATAAACATATCGGAAGTATATATTATATAGTAAATTCATGTCACAATTTCCTGAGTGCTACAGCAAGAACTATTTGTGTGCTTTGGCAAGTACATTACAATATATTCAAAATTATATAGGTGAATCAGTACCTAATATTGCAAGTCGTCGTAACAGGTGTGTTTGCATCATAATCAATTACCACATCTGACCCATGAAATGCGAAACTAATCCAGCATCCTTCTTCGACTCTTTTTTATGGCAGTATTAATGAATCTTCCCTTGATAACAAATATGATCTGCTGCACCAATGACGAAAATATAACTGATGTAGCAGAGTTTATTAAACTATATATAACGCTCTTAAGCTTAAAAATTCCCCAATTTGCTCTGTTGAATTATATTGCTCCTTAATGCATGCAAGACAATGTCACGCATTATATGCCCTTGTACATTAATGGGTCAGTGTAACTCATTGAGCAACAAAGCGCCCTACTTTGCAGATGCTCTTTCTTGTCATGGTGAAACTGTCGTGGTCTTAACCAGTTAAACTAGATTACTTCCTATTAATCCGTTTGACCGCAATGCATCCTAAAGCAACATCTTTGTTATCTTACAGTGTTTCCCGTTGATTACTATTTAGTTCAATATTTCTTTTATCGATTTAAAATTCACGCAGTTCTTGCAGCATTCATGTATATTGTGTTTGAATAAGTGTGTTTGGGAGAAGTAAAGGTAGAAACAAAATTGGTAGACATAAGGAGAATTTCATGTACACATTAAAAAATTTTGCATGCACAATAAAGAAAATGCATTGCATATGCTTGAATTATAAAAACTTTGTTAATGAAATTTTATGAAGTATAGGGTTTTTGACGAATTTTTCTGATATTTTGAAAATGTATTCGCCCAATTTAATTGAAATAGGGATATTTTCTTACAAGAATTTTTCTTACGAAGCTTTCGTGAACAAAAGAAAAATCAGTTTTGTACGATTTTCTCAAGAAAAATATTTCAGGATAGATCTTAAAAAGAGATGTTCATAAAATAAATTTCTTTCTGAGAGATATGATATTAAAAGAAATAGATTTCATCGCTTATACGCATAGAAATAATATATATAAAATGCGTACGAATTGTGTTTAAATTGAGTTATATACCAACGAATGTGAGGGGATTAGTCGATTCAAATAATCCAATGAGAGTCTGGATTAGCCGAAATTCCTAGCTTGGTCGAATTCTTGCTGTGGTTCTATGGTCGCGTAAAAATATGGTCAACGCGATAGGTTTTGTCCAATAAGAATTTACGTTCGTTATCTTGACAAGCCGGTAATGCGACCAACATGTTTTTAACTTTGTAAATGCTGAATGCATGAATAGTATAACAAAGATTAGAGATTTAGAAATTAGTTTTCAAGCTATTTTCATATTTAAATTTTGGCTTCTATTTCCGTGGTTTCAAATCCTTACAGACATTTTTACAAAGTTTGAAAAGAATCGCTACCGTCATTGGATAGGCCTGTCCTCGACATTTGTACAACCAGCCCCTGAAGTGTAAGAATTGAAATAAAAATACATCCCATCAATTATCTTTGTAGTAATCACGTTCTGAAGTGTGGAAAAGTCATTAGGATTGAAAGTTGTGTTTAACCCACTATTCTCTGAACATAATTCTAGCTGAAGGGTATAATTATTACATATACGACCTTTATGTACAAGCTATGCTTGGTACTTCTTGAAAATTTTCCAATTGTTTTACCCGGTCTTTATGTGGGTGAATAAATGAGTTTATACCCACCCCAATTCTTTTTGGTGCCACCCATAGACATAAATAATGACCGGTCGCTACTGTAACTATCAAATATCTTGTATACTTACAAATATTCCAAATCCTTAAGACCAGAGAATATTCCATCGTCAAGACGCTCTATCGAGTTCCTCTGAAGATGTCTATAATTGAACAGAAACGGTTTTAAGGTGAAATTCGAGTTGAAAACGCAGTCACAAATTTAATATATTTAAAAGAAACACAATATTTCTTAGTTCTCCACTCGCAAACCCATGGTTGGACGCTACTAACGAACCGATTAATCTAGTTATAAAGCAACGAAAATAGATAGCAAATTTCATGCAGTCATAACCCATAACACATGAAAAGTTTGTACATCTACATGCGGTTCTATTTACTGTTTTAAAATACTCCAGGTTTTCCGAACATTAATGAATAGAGCAGCATACGATCGCATGACTATTCTGAACTGTTCCAACTACCGCATCTTTGAAGAACAGGCTACTTAATTTCACTTCTGTTGAACACTGCGGGGTTTCGGAATACTAATTAAATGCATGGGATGGAACAGACACAGTCACATAAGTGTTCGGAACTGTTCTGGTGATCTCATCTTTCAACAAGGGGCAAACGAAACCGAACAGATGAAGTATAAAGATAGGGTTAATCGGCTTTTTCCGCAATTTCCACTGTGTAAGACTTGCTTTAAGAACGTATTTACATAACACGGCTTGTTACAGTATTTAATGCTGCTCCAACATAACTAATATAACGGCGCCTCATAATATTAATCAATTATGTACATATATAACTGTATATGGAACATATCATATATAATACAACAATGGTTGGTACATATAGAAACGGTACAAACCAATGCCCTTTTCCACATAAACCGGGGGGAAGCTCCAAGTTGGCCTCCACCCTCAGTTAACTACTTCATCCCCCCCCCCCGCAGAAAGTAAAAGTTTATTTTGTCCAAAATATTAAAAGAAATAGAAGAATGGCTTAGTTCAGAAGAGGGTCATGATATTCTAACAACAACACCTTGCTTTTATAGGTAAATTTATACACGATATAGATTTAAAATAATGAGACAACGCATTGAATCTAGTATGCTAAGCAAGACTGTAGATAAGCGACCTGTTTCAAAACAGACGATTCCTTCCCTGCATCCAGGCCTCAAAGAACGCATCTTTAACTGAGTTCTATTATTGACAGATAGTTCAAAGATTATTTTCATCATTGAGCATGCTTTTATACGGGCAGCCCATGATCTGTCATGGTGAAAATTTACCGATTGTGCAAACTGTTTTCGGAGGGACGAGACTAAGGCGATTTCAGATGGTATATATGATGGTCGTGCGCGATCTAATGCTGCAAATCGTCAGTATAGAGTGTTTGGCATGGACATATTATCGTGTATACACAACAACGGGCAGTACGACGAATGACGACGCAGTATAGTCAAACAGAACTTAACTGCGACCCAAACCAATCACCGGCATCTATTAATTCCTCTTATGGACAAAGAAATATGTCAGCCCAAACACGTATAAAGTTAGTAGCTACTACGCAACGAAACAGCCGCAGCGGCATTATAACAAGAAAGAAAAGCAAAGGACGATCCGGATATATAACACTGAGATAAACATAATTGCATGTTGGATAATACTAAAAGTCTATCTAATTAAGGGGCATTCGGAATCGCTTAGCTCACGTATATTGTAAGTATATACAGGCGAATTCAATCGATTGCGTTATATTTCGTTTTCAAACCAAACTAAAATTTATAAATATAACTTATTTTACTGCCATTCTGATAACAGAAAAATTCCGGAACTATATGTCTAGATTTATTTAATATTTCTCGTATTGCGCAGCTTGTAATATATTTGACTTATTTGAGTCCAAAGCTTGATCATTGTTTTCAGGCCAGAAAATCTCTGGAGCTTGATCACATACTACCGTATATACCGTATTCTTTCAAGGCCAGAAAATCTCTGCAGCTTGATCACACATATATACTACTCCATAATATTATGATTATAGCAAAAAATGTCATGATCACTAAACTCGCCATAATAAAAAAGATGGCGCCGCGTTGGATTATGGGTAGATCGACATGTTTCAAATATTCTGTCATTTCTGTGATTTTACGAGTGAGTTAAGTTTTCGCAAAATACTTTGATAAACTCACACCGAAAGCAAAACTAAGACAAATGATGAAGGAACGTTATCTTAGCTGTCTTCTGAAAACTTCTTGTGTGCTATAATGCTTGAAAACAACTAAAAATAGCCAAACTACAACTTAAAAAAATAACTATTAATATATATATTATGAATCGCACAAAAAAATGTAATACAAACAAAGAACAATAGCCTTTCTATGTTTTGACATACATTTGTGTGTTAAAACGTAAATTAAGTAACAACTTAAATAACGAAAAGTTTTCTAACTTTCGACAACAACTAGTAACGCGCGCATGAATCAAACTTTCGCTTAAAACAGTGAAAGCTTTTGCGAATGACAGAGAAAAAACTCAACACAAAGAAAAAACAAAGTTTTACCATACTTTCAAAATGTTTTTGGAAAGAAATATTTTCGAAGTAGTTCACATGATCGTTGAATAAAAATTGGTGTGCGAAAAATTTTCGCTGTTTATATCCGCGATTCCTGGTCATCTTATTCGGAATGTCTTCGTGTATATTCGGATTTCTTTCGGATTCATTACCAATTCAAAGTAAAAGAAATGCAAAATCCGAAGTAATCCGAATATCCGAAGACATTCCGAATAGCAAGTCTGAAATCGCAGCTCTAAACCACAGCGAAAATTTTGACAAACAAAGTATTTATTCAACGATTTGATCTACATTTCATCCAAAATGTACTTGAAAGTATAGTAAAGCTATTGTTCTTTGTTTATGTTACTTTTTTTTGTGCAATTCATAATAATTTTCATAATTTAAGCAAAAGTGTTAATTCATGCGTGTTATTTTTTATGTTTTAGTTGGAAAACTTTGGCGATTTTTTGTTGTTTTCAAGCATTATAGCACACACGTAGTTGTCACAAGACAGCTAAGATATCGCGCCTTCATCATTTATTGTTAGCTTTGCTTTCGGTGTGTTTTATCAGAGTATTTTGTCAAAACTTAACTCATTCGTAAAATCACAGAAATTATAGAATATCTGAAACATGTCGACCTTCCCATAATCCAACTCGCGGCGCCATCTTTTTTATTATAGCGAATTGGCAGCACCTATACCATGTTGCATGAATTACAATGATGTCATTGTCTAATTTTGCGTTAACTTATAATACTAGAAGTTACTACCACAAGGAAAGTGTTGTCGAAGCCAGGCATCAACACAATTTATGTGTGTGCACCGCGTCTTGGCAAACTCAAGGACGGTCAAAGGCAAACAGTAAACTAACGCAAAAAATCACTTCAGAAACATTTTGCGCAAAATAGCAGCCATACGATTACTTAATAGTTCGAGTATGTTGTACCCAGAGCTGCAAAATTACTGCTAATTACATCATGATTACTTGCTTCAAAAGATAATTAATTCCTAATTGCAATTACCTCTTTTCAAAAGTAACTAATTACATTTACAAAATTTCCTCCTCAAAATGTAATTAATTACAGATTACATTTTGTAATGTGGAGTTGGTGCAAAATAAACGTCTCACACCAGAAATAAAAATATGCCAGGTTCAATAATCGTTAACCAAAATCGCTATTTCCACAGAGAAATTTGCGTTGTAAATTGGTGTAAATCCAAATTCCGAAAGGTGAAATCGCTGAGACAAAGATGGCCACGGAGATATTATTGCATTTTGATGGAGTATCTTTTACTCGATGGTGAATAACATTTATTCCATTTACGAATGTTTTCAGAAAAGGAATTTGTAACTTTTCTCTGCTAACGGAATGCGATGCTTTGTTTTGTAATTTAATAATTACCATTTTCCAACACTTTAAAGACAATTTAAAAATATATTCAAGATGAGATAGTCTATTTGGCGCGGGTTCGACAACAGGCGCGGGAATAACTTTCGAGGGAGCGGGAAACTAACTGAGGGGTCCGGGTAATTAATGCTGGGGCACGGGTACGTTTATCATATACCATGACATTTTCCAGTCAAAATCAAATAAATGTAAATCTTTTAAATTAAAACCATTTGATTATGAAGCGAAGCTACGACCAAATTCTGTCAATTATTTTCGACTGTTGTATCTAGAATATTCCAACGAAGGCATCAAGAATATTCTTCTATATGGGACTGATGTAGCTATATACCAGTACGATGATTTATTTAATACATTTTCACTACAATATCTATTCTTATATACTATATTTCAATTATATAAAACCAACGCTGATGCTTTTTCATCACTGCAAAAATATCGATTCTGCCCAAAATTCTGTCAATAATATAAATAAATTACTTGAATATAGTGTATTTTGTTCCATCAATGGCAGCTCCAGGGTGCGAAATGTGGGAAGGGAAGGTTGAGAGCCGAAGGCGCAATAATCAGCAGGCGTTCCCGCGCCAAATAGATTATCCCTCCTTCAAGATACGATTATGCAGGGAGCAGGAACTGGGGGCAGGGGTGCAACGGTGAAATTTTGATTTAAGGTAAATATTTGTTGTCATAATCTCGTTGTAGAACTTGGTAAATTCATCAAAACCTATTATTCAATATCAATGCGATATTTTCGGTATTTCATCAACTGAACAATCAAAACAAGAAAACCAAAAGTTCCAGAGCTAGTTTTTGGCTGTTTAAGAGTTTAAGGCTGTAAGTATTAACAACTTCCAGAGTGTTATTAACTTACAGAATTTACGGCTGTAATTATTAACAACTTGGAGAGTTTTAATACGGCTGTATAAATATTAGCAACTTCCAGAGCTAGTTTACGCCTGTAAATATTGACAACTTCCGGAGCTCGTTTACGGCTGTAAATCGCTATATAAGACAGTCCAATTGTTTTTTGGTTCAGATTCGTCAGCTGCGACGGGCTACCCCTGGCAAGGCTCTGCAACAAAGTACAGAGCATTTAGTTCAGAATAAGTGCAGCTTAAGGTGTGACGTGAGTGGGGATGATGGTTGTCATAATATGAGTCTTCACACACCAGAACCCTTCTCCCACAAAGATATGTTGTATTTGAATTGCGTTTTATGAGAATGGTTTTATGTCAACAGCTTGGGTCATTAACTGAGACTTCAGTCTGTTTAGATGGTATATATGAGAAATTATTAGGGAAACTAGAATTGACAAATTGGCGTAGCAATACAAGGTAGGAAAACAAGGAAGCATCATGTATAATTAACAGTCCCCGAGTGTTATAGCAAGAAATTCTTGTGTCCTTTTCTAAGTGTATTACTTGATATTGCAAGTCTTTGTTGTTCTGTTTTTCAATATTTCAATGCACCATAATCCATTCACTATTGACTTTTGACACAATAACCCATAACATTCCAAATTAATGCGACTTGTTTTACTCTCTCGTATGCCAGTAGGCCTATGTCAATTTAATGTTTCATGGGTACGAATCTCCCTTTGACGAATAATATGATCGATCCGGTTCGCGACTAAAGAAAATAATCAAGAATCTCCCGTAAAACTATTAAATTGTCAGGTATCCCCAACTTTACTCTGTAATGCCAGACAATTTTATCTTTCAGAAAAAGGGCCTTCTGCAGGGAAAAGTGTCGTATGTTAATGGTATTAATAGGTTAACCAGATTATATCTGCGCGCTCTTGTCTCCCGTCTACTTTGCTAATCCATAAGTCGCAAGTATGGAAACCGATATAGTGTTTACTTACACTGAAATTGACTGTACATTCACCTTTTTTCAGTGTTACATAGATGCAGCTGTGTGGACAGCAAGTCAGCATAAATCTGCACTAATATTCTATATTTCAACATCTATGCTATGGAATTGGGTTACTCCGCTCCCTATATCCTGCTTATAAATAGGTGTCCCAAAATTATTAAGCTCATATAACAGTCAAATAAGCTGGCCATCCCTCGAGAAGTCAGCGGCAGGTTGGAAATTACAATTTTTGTTGCTGGGATGTTGAACAGGTAATGCGACCAACATGTTTTTAACTTTGTAAATGCTGAATGCATGACTAGTATAACAAAGATTAGAGATTTAGAAATTAGTTTTCAAGCTATTTTCATATTTAAATTTTGGCTTCTATTTCCGTGGTTTCAAATCCTTACAGCATTTTTACAAAGTTTGAAAAGAATCGCTACCCTCATTGGATAGGCCTGTCCTCGACATTTGTACAACCAGCCCCTGAAGTGTAAGAATTGAAATAAAAATACATCCCATCAATTATCTTTGTAGTAATCACGTTCTGAAGTGTGGAAAAGTCTTTAAGATTGAAAGTTGTGTTTAACCCACTATTCTCTGAACATAATTCTAGCTGAAGGGTATAATTATTACATATACGACCTTTATGTACAAGCTATGCTTGTTACTTCTTGAAAATTTCCCAATTGTTTTACCCAGTCTTTATGTGGGTGAATAAATGAGTTTATACCCACCCCAATTCTTTTTGGTGCCAACCATAGACATAAATAATGACCGGTCGCTACTGCAACTATCAAATATCTTGTATACTTACAAATATTCCAAATCTTTAAGACCAGAGAATATTCCATCGTCAAGACGCTCTATCGAGTTCCCCTGAAGATTTCTATAATTGAACAGAAACGGTTTTTAGGTGAAATTCGAGTTGAAAACGCAGTTACAAATTCAATATATTTAAAAGAAACACAATATTTCTTAGTTCTCCACTCGCAAACCCATGGTTGGACGCTACTAACGAACCGATTAATCTAGTTATAAAGCAACGACAATATATAGCAAATATGATGCAGTCATAACCCATAACACATGAAAAGTTTGTACATCTACATGCGGTTCTATTTACTGTTTTAAAATACTCCAGGTTTTCCGAACATTAATGAATAGAGCAGCATACGATCGCATGACTATTCTGAACTGTTCCAACTACCGCATCTTTGAAGAACAGGCTACTTAATTTCACTTCTGTTGAACACTGCGGATTTTCGGAATACTAATTAAATGCATGGGATGGAACAGACACAGTCACATAAGTGTTCGGAACTGTTCTGATGATCTCATCTTTCAACAAGGGGCAAACGAAACCGAACAGATGAAGTATAAAGATAGGGTTCATCGGCTTTTTCCGCAATTTCCACTGTGTAAGACTTGCTTTAAGAACGTATGTACATAACACGGCATGTTACAGTATTTAATGCTTTTCCAACATAACTAATATAACGGCGCCTCATAATATTAATCAATTATGTACATATATAACTGTATATGGAACATATCATATATAATAAAACAATGGTTGGTACATATAGAAACGGTACAAGCCAATGCCTTTTTCCACATAAACTGGGGGAAAGCTCCAAGTTGGCCTCCACCCTTTAACTATACTTCACCCCAGGAAGTAGAAGTTTATTTTGTCCAAAATATTAAAAGAAATAGAAGAATGGCTTAGCTCAGAAGAGGGTCATGATATTCTAACAACAACACCTTGCTTTTATAAGTAAATTTATACAGGATATAGATTTAAAATAATGAGACAACGCATTGAATCTAGTATGCTAAGCAAGACTGTAGATAAGCGACCTGTTTCAAAACAGACGATTCCTTCCCTGCATCCAGGCCTCAAAGAACGCATCTTTAACTGAGTTTTATTATTGACAGATAGTTCAAAGATTATTTTCATCATTGAGCATGCTTTTATACGGGCAGCCCATGATCTGTCATGGTGAAAATTTACCGATTGTGCAAACTGTTTTCGGAGGGACGAGACTAAGGCGATTTCAGATGGTATATATGATGGTCGTGCGCGATCTAATGCTGCAAATCGTCAGTATAGAGTGTTTGGCATTGACATATTATCGTGTCTACACAACAACGGGCAGTACGACGAATGACGACGCAGTATAGTCAAACAGAACTTAACTGCAACCCAAACCAAGCACTGGCATCTATTAATTCCTCTCGTGGACAAAGAAATATGTCAGCTCAAACAAGTATAAAGTTAGTAGCTACTACGCAACGAAACAGCCGCAGCGGCATTATAACAAGAAAGAAAAGCAAAGGACGATCCGGATATATAACACTGAGATAAACATAATTGCATGCTGGATAATACTAAGAGTCTATCTAGTTAAGGGGCATTAGGAATCGCTTAGCTCACGTATATTGTAAGTATATACAGGCGAAATTTTAGGTCAGTTTGCATTTTGCATTTTAGGTCTGGTTTCCATTTGGTTGTAACTGTTATGACCAGGAGCACACATTCAACAATGCGCTCAACCTTATATATTAGTCCATCTCAGAGATACTAAACCTTAAGCAATTTAAAAATATACTATTAGTTTAAAATTATGTATTTTTTTCCATGATATAATTTTAAGATTTTAATTACAACATGTTGTGCTTTAACTTCTAACTGAACCTAATCGATGAATAATTAAATACACCGTGGTAGCCTGTAATTTAATATAGTTGATGGTTGTCTTTATAGGTGTGTTCATTAAGTTCAAGAGTGCAGCATATGGTGGCTGACTTAGATACATTGGTCATGTGTTTGGTAGCAAGTACATGTAATGTACAGTAGTTGTTAGACATTAGTTCTTAGCTTGCTCTCGTACATCTGAAATTGACCACCACATTAGCATTTAGCACAATATAATACACTTAGTTAAAACCCACCTATTTTATTGTATATTTAAAAATTTATGTTGTATAATTATGAGGGATGAGATTTCACTTTAAAAATAATTTATGTATATTTTGGCTTGGGGTGAATCCGTCAAGTTCAGTAACTTTCGATGTTCATTCATCTGCATAACAATAATGACCGTAAACCAATCTCAGGTAGCTTGGCTGGCTTGAAATAGTCCATGCATGTTGTCAGGAAATCTTCACTGTAATTAGCTCCTTTCTAACATAAAGCATTACATCTCAGTAGTGTGCTAGCCCAGGGATTTTTCATTGAATTAATTGTTTGTAAGCATATATCCGGCTGTGCGTTTAGATTCATACAATATACATGATGTACACATTTCTTTTACGTTTCTTCCTACAATTAAAGATCATAACATTTAAATACTTGTTAGAATGTATTTATCATCAATGCAACTACCTCATGAATCTCAATCTTAATTTTGAATATTTTTGAAAAACAATAGTGTAGTACACAGACATAAAACAGTTGAGAAGACTCAAAGCCGAGCCACCAAGTTTATATCCAGTAATAAAATTAAAACTACAGCTATAAAGACTGTTTAATCTGCCATAATTTACTCCCGCTTAACTATTGGTTGGAGTACGTGGATCTGATATTTTTATTCAAGTGTAAGTCTGGATTGATCCAACTAGGTCTAGATAATTATGTCTCATACTGTAGTATACAAATACGCGGCGGGGTAGTACTACCCTGTATCTAAATGTCCAGCATTCAAGAACAAGTTTGTTTCGTGACTCTTTTTATTCGAGTTGCTACTCTTTGGAATGCAATATCAGACACTATTAAAGCTGAAACATCAATAAACATATTTAAAAATAAGGTTAAATCCTTTTACTTCACTAGACTTCACCAGGTCTTTGATGGTGACAATATACGAACTTATAAATTAATATGTCCTAAATGTCGCCAAAATGTCTGTTTGTACTTGTTAATGTTTTATTGTGTGTGTGTGTATTATATATGGGTGTTTAATACCTTGTAAGGGACGTTAATGTCCTATTGCATTTAACACCTGCCTTTTGGTAAATCTTTAAATAAATAAATAAATAAATAGTTAATATATTGTATTACATATGCTTTATTTACTGTCAGTAAACCAGTCCAAATAGAAAATATCCTTTGTCTGATGGTTGCATTGCAATTATATCAATGCAATTATATGCAACAGAGTACAAATATAATATTCACACAACATTGACAACAACACTTTTAATATTAATATAAATGTTGTCTGTTGAAATATCAGATGGGGAACTTTCATGTCTATCATGTTAAATTTTTATATATCAAATAATTTATAACTGGTATTGAAAATAATATGCATTGTTACTAGTAAAATTTTAATTATCTTAGCTTGGGAATAAAAAGCAAAATGCATGTACGTTTATAATCGTTTATAATTTACTTCTGTGTTGATGTTGTCACTGCGACAGCGCCGACCGAAGAATCAACGACTCGCTCCGGCGAATTGATAATATGTATTAATATGTGCAAAACCGCAATGCATCACGGTATATCGAAGATACCTCCTCTGGGTCATCATGTATAACTGTGGAATCTGTACTAAGTATCACTCCGTGGTATTGCAACGTTAAGCTTATTTACTGTAAATATCACCTGTTCACCATTTACATCCTTAAGAATTGCGCACTTCCTCTCAATTGGATATATCAACCAATCATTCAATGATTCAATCAATCAATCACAACTTTGTTTCTATACATTTATCTATAATAATAAAAATTTTCCACCATATGGGAAACATGTTATGCAAAACAGATTCAATCAGATTAAAAACTTCATTCTCCCCTTTGATGAGTCACGAATCCGAACAAGAATATGCACTTATCTACTTACCAAATTGGCCATATTTACAGTATTACATAATCACACACAAATACAAAATTTATAGCCGGGAACCCGCAGCAGCAGCGTAAGCCAATTACTGCTGGACTAATTGGCAATTGATATGAAAATATTGAATTAGAACTACAATTATTGTCAGTGAGTGATAACACACTAAACAAAGCTGTATATTTCGCTACGTACATGCAGCACGATAATGACGCTGTGAGACTATATGGACGTAGTCATACTTTAGAAAAAATGATTTATGACTACGATGATCATCAACATTAGAACGTGAGTTCGGAGACGCAATATTGACCATAATTGACTTATAATGAAGAACGATTGTGCGTTGGTAAATTCAATTCATCACCGAGATGGCTCCACATTCGAATTATTCTTGTCATGAAGGACTGTTATCTGTGGAGCATGTATAGTATGTCAGCGAATGCGGATTGTTTGACGTAAGAAGGTCGAAAGTTAACTATTATTCGTGAGTTACTTTACAAAGAGCATCATGTCTAGGTATTCTGCATGCCAATTTCAGATATGTAAATGACCAAAAGTTTCAAATCTGGTGGTACAGTCAACAATATATACATGACAAATAGAAGCTATCGTACAAAGGTCTTTCTTATTGATTGTCATCGTATAGTAATCACGTTTGTGAGTTGTATGGAAATAGATAGGTTTTGCGGAATTCTTCGCTCAGAACATATTATTAATTTGGGCAACTTCAGTACTGATCTCAGTTCTGATGACTGATGTTTCTGAAGCAATTTGTCAATGAATTGTGTATAAAATAACTATATAGCCGTACAACGAATATCTGGGGGTTAAATAGCAGTTTTCACTTCAAAAAATAAAATGAGAGTCTATATTAAAAGAAATCAGTCAATATTTTTCTTGATTTCACTTTCTATTCTAGAGTTCGCGCAAGTATTCACCGACCACGATGGCGACGACATTGACCAATACACTGTAGTCAGAGCAATAGCCATTGAACCTCTGAAATCCTACCTGGCTTAAATTCGCGCTGTGGTTTTATAGTGGCGTAACAAGATGGAAGCAACGCAAAAGGGTTTGTCCAGTTACTCTGGATTCTCTCACATTAAAGTATTGCTTATACTGGGGAAGAGTCTAAGAGAGTTGTTTAGCAAAAATAGATTAGGAAGTAATATCAAACTATATAGAGAACAAGGTACTTACAGTTTACGTAAGGACACGAGACCTTGAAATACATTCTCTGGAATAGTTTTAAGTTCATTGCTTGTGAGACTCCTAAAATGAAAGATTAAAAGTTAGGAATATCATGGTTTCATATTGACAAACTATTTTATATAAAAATCCGTACTTGGAATAGTAACACCTTGTATTATGAATTGAGTTAATTTAAACATATCTTTATTTTACATGTCGTTTCTATCCCCACGCAATAATTGCTTTTTTCTCTATTTTCATACGTTTTAACACCTCAACTAATTCTAAGATCAAATTAGCAATTGTCTGATTTTGGTCAATGCATTTCAGATTTTGTCTTTGTGAAAGTTAAAAATTATAATATAACCATGGAAACAAAATACTTGACACTGTTACATATATGTGCACTCTTCACATTGCTATAATTAAGCCAGTTTCAAGCAATCTAAAGAGTTTTATTCCTTATCATTTGGTTTCCGTGAAGTCAACTTCTGTTAAGGAAATGTTAAGCTTACTATTTTTGACAGTTTTTCGTAACTGTATATTTTCTGTATTTATTTCAACATTTATACTCTGGAAGTGGGTTACTCCGCTTCCTATTGCTGCTTATAAATAGGGATCCCTAAATGATAAAGCTCAGATAACAATCATCAAGCTGGCCAGCCTGCGAGAAGTCAGCCGGAGGTTGGAAATTACAATTTATGTTGCAGAGATGCTGCCTACAGACCACTTTCATAATTCAGATGAGTTTAAATATTATTTTTTTGTGCATTTTAATAAGTTTTATCAGCCTCGTTTCTGTGGCTGAAATTGAATATAATTTATTAACCTGAACGAGGTCAATGAGGCTTATTAATATGCACATAAAATAATATTTAAACTTGTCTGAATTATGAAAGTGGTCTATTGCATAAACATATGTGAAGAAAAATATTATATTGTAAAATCATGTCAACCGTTCCTGAGAGCTATATAGTAAGAACTGCGTGAGTGCTTTGGCAAGTATATCACAACATATTCAAAATTATATAGGTGTATCAGTACCGTATATATATTGCAAGGCGTAGCAGGTGTGTTTGTTCAACGTTTGCCTGCATCATAATCAAATGACCAATATAATTCAAAGATCAATATAAACGTCATATCGAGGTTTATTGGATCACGAAAGCGAAAAAATATATATAGCTATAAATTTATTTATCAAATTCGCTCTATTTACTTTATTTACATAACAATACACAAACACATAAGCTATGACCCGAAATCCACAACAGCGTAAGCCAATTACTGCGAGCTGAAAACAATTAATATAGAAAAATTAAATTACAACAACAATTACTGGGATAACACAGAACATTTTTCCTATTTGGGGGAACTTTAGTACTGTTCCGACGTTTTCTGAAGCGATTTTCCAAATGACTATAGTGTCTAAAATGAATATATATTCAGGGTTTGGATAATAGTTAACGATTTAAATAATACAATGAGAGTCCATTCTTACAGAAATGTAATAATTTTCCTGATTTCAGTTTAGTGATTGCAGGTATTCACCGCCCACCAGTAATCTGTTTGACTGGCCATGGGTATGGCCTATCTGCAGGCATGACATAATCTCCAGAGTCATTACTATATTATAATCTGGAGATCTTTCATATGCAGTAACGCAAAAAATATTATTAGTCAATGCGATAGGTTTCGGTCCAATGACTATAGTTTTTCAAAACAACAATAGCCTATATATACTGCATGGGTATAAGAATCTATAAGAGATTTGTTTAAAAATAAATATATTCGGAAGTGATATCAAACTATATAGAAAGAGGTACTTACAGGTAACGTAAAAACACATTAACATGAAATGAATTTTCAGGAATATTTTGAAATCTGTGGTTTGACAGATCCCAAAACGAAAAAGTTACAAGATAAAATATCATTGCTATTATTAGAAATGTTTTATATAAAAAAGCCGTGGTCAGAATTGTAACACCTTTCAAACTCAAGATATGAAATGAATTGAACAGATAATCTTGAGTTTACATGTCGCTGCTATTCGGAAATGTGTCTTTTTCTATTTTTATTGAATATTTGTATTATACACATAATATCCATGTACAACTTAGCCAAATATTTCCTAACCACCAAAGGATCCTGGTCTAATATTTTCAATATTATTATACGTAAAATGCAATCGTTACAGCTTTCTTGATCATATCTGTATAATTTTAGACGCAAAAGTATACGCAAAACACGAGATATACGGCTTATCCTGCATCTTCTTTGGGTAAAACCATGATTTTACCCTAAGCAAATAATGGCATGTGGTTGGTTGATTCCATTGTCCTTTTCTTCTATTAAATTGTTTTATTTAAGTTATTCTAATATTTGCAAAAATTTTGAACTCGTTTTTTTCAGGTGGTCATTTTACACGTTGTCTAACAATCTAAGATTTTAATACTGAACAAATCTTCCCAAAAATTTTAGTGTTGAATAATTACTAATAAAACTATGATGTAAACCTCAAATATCATATAGAAGCAACATATATTTTGAAGTAAAGCGAATTTAATTGAATCCATTTTCCGATCGTTTCAAACAAATTAAACGTTTGAGATAATAAACTACAAATATCTATATTTTTGAGGTTTACATGTTTGATATACCTATTGCCTATGCTTTAAACTTAATTATATGTTATTCTATTCTTCACTTCTTTTCCTATTCTGTCCCGAGCAAGCGCCCGTAATCAGACTGTTGGGGGCGTTTCTATGTTACCATGGTAACAGCCCATATTTATAGTACCAGGAAATTATATCCTATTATTTTCATACGAAATATATTTTAAAATACAAACACCGACAATTTTTTCAAGACCACCTTAAAAAAAACGAAGGCAAACAAATAAGGAATGGACCATTAGAAAAGTGATCGGGGGAAGGACACAAAAAAAATCACGCAAAAGTAAAAAAAGAAACAAAATCGTTTCAGAAACAAACTGCAAACAGAACAACAATAGAACTTTACTTTTAAATTTAGATGGTACATAAACTAGCTTGCACAAAACTAGAAAATCTGATGTGCTGCAAAACATGCACTTTATGATAAGCCTAATTTCTATTTGGGATGACAGTTGCAAGCATGTCAAGGTGCAGGCGGATGTAATACTGTGGATAAATCTCTTTAGTTATTACCATGGCATATAGCACACACAAGAAAAAATAGGTTTTATAGGCTATTTGGTATTAGGGGGCATAATCTCTGCTTTGTCATGGCAGCAGCGACGACCAGATGAAAATGAGGCTCTAATAGTAAAATCAACTTTTGTTATAACATTTTTTGTAAACAACAAAAATATTAGTTAGTCAATATTATGTGAAACAAACAAAATACTGATTGTCAAACAAAACTGAACTAGACAAATGTCTCTCAGCTTTGTCAGAACGTAGAAGTGGCAAATGTTTGTGAGTGAAGTTAGCCGTCTTTCATTAAGTTGCGGCATTTTCGGTCCAACCAGCTAAATGGTTTTGCCTTTGTATTTAATACTTTATATCTCAAGTGAAACAGACAAATTTATCTACTTTATCTCAGTTACCAGTTGTTTGGACTAACGCTCTGCAGCGGATCGGCGAGCCATTACGGGGGAGCTATGTTAATAAATGGCTATACTGATGGTACTATGACGGACTGTGGAAGAGGCATTGCAAAGTCCAAGGCCTCCAAAAAGTACACCATCCTTCAACTTCAGTTGGCTTTCTGCTACCCCATTGTGTCTACATCAATGACGATCTCTTATAAATGCTATTTATATTAAGTTTTTCGACGCTGTCTGGTTCAAGATATTTAATAATTTTAGGAGCATTCGACTGCATGTCTGCAGCCTTCAACGGGTTTGCTACAATGAAATATTACAACGGTTTAAAACTATATATATATATATACAGACAGGAAGATAGAATGACAAAGAGTGTAAGATCTGTCTACATATATGATTTAACTAGATAGCATATTTTTTGCGTTAGAAGCGCGCCAGGATTGCAATGTTGATTTGTGTCCAATTTTGAACCAGAGAGCGTCCAAAAACTTAGTATGAATAATCCTGGTTTCGCCTAAGACATCTTAAAAAATGCTATTTAGTCAGGTATGGTTTGTCATGATGCCAAATTTGATATTTATCTATCTATCATGCATCTTGTTGATTTTATAGCAATTATTGCCAGAACATCTTGCAGTGTGTAAGAGACAGTCTTTTCAAAAGAACAATTTTAATACTTTTATAGTTATATTGACTAAAAAAAAATTCCATACAAGGTAACATGTCCATAAAAAAATTGCATACACAGCTGACTAAATAAAAAAAACCTAGAAACATGAAGAAAATACCACCGCCCCCCCCCCACCATCATTCTTCTAATGGTCCATCCCGAAGCGGTTTTGGTCTTTGATGACGCCACTGGGACAGTCCTTATAATAGCGTATGCATATAATTGCTGACGCGTCCGTATACAATTAAAAACACATTCCTCTCCGTGTGCGTGCTTAAACTATTACTGTCTGTGCGTGCGCAAGATTAAAACATGCTAGACTATGGCGTCGCCTTCGGTAATTCGTAGAGTTAAGAGAAAGATAATTTTAAAAATAAAAAATGAATAGAAACCAAACTAAAGCGACGAAAAGCTCTGAACTACTTTTACTCATATTTGAAATAAAGAGACAAATATTTCACAACGACCGCAAATGCCAGAAAGGGGATTTGATTATTTTGAATAATTTAACTGGCAGGTGCGCATGACTATTGTCTTTTATACCTTTTAAATATATAATGAACAATTATTGAATTCATTTTTCGCATGGTACGAAGAATAATGAAAGCCTGTGTTTGTGTTATCTGCAGAAACTGAAAGCTGAGGCGTTGATTGTTCATATAATGTTGAACCTCATTCAATAATAGTCCTGGAGAGGAAGGGGGAGGGGTGGGGGGATATCGTCACCCAACTAGGGAATTTATGAAAGGTATTGGTTCTATTCAAGTTTGATGGGCCGATTTCAAAAAGCGATGTTGTTCGGAGAATCAGTGGGGTCGTTTGCGTCGTTTTCATGCATTTACCCTCGTTTTGGTGTATATAAGTGTATGACGTCATTAAACAAGGAATGTTATGGAAGTTAGTGATGTTGGTCACGTTGGATGTCCTGATTTCAAAAATCAATGTATGTAAAATTCAACCTGAGACGTGAAGTATAAAACGTTTCTAAATCGTCAAAAAACTAAATTGATTTTAACCAATAAACTTATGCATAACATGTACTTTGTCATAACGTCAAAGTCATTACTGTTATAGGAATTAGTGTCTGAAGTAAACATACCTATGGTTATCATGCGATTCTGAATCACATAACTATTTTTCTAGCTTTTTTAGTATATGCATGGTTGTAATCCAATCCTCACTAAATTCAATATTTTGTAAATGCGATATATAAGGTCTCATAATATGAATCAGCTAAAAATGAATATTTTTGGAGTTACACTAACTGTTAAAATTTTGAAAGATGTCTTTAGACCACTAGTTATATATTCTTTGAAAGAATTCTAAGACATAACTAGTATATAAACGATTTTGGTTCACATCTCCTTTATGTACATGCAAGCTATACTTGGTACTTCTTGACTCATATAACAGTAATTAAGCTGCAGCTTGGAAATTACAATTTATGTTGCGGGAATGCTGTCTATTGCATAAACATATCAGAAGTATATATTATATTGGAAAATCATGTCACAATTTCCTGATCTGAGTGCTATAGCAAGACCTATTTGTGTGCTTTGGCAAGTACATTACAACATATTCAAAATTATATAGGTGTATCAGTACCTAATAAAGGTGTGTTTGTTCAATGTTTGCTTGCGTCATAATCAAATACCACATCTGACCCATGAAATGCGGGACTAATCCAGCATCTTTCTTCGACTCTTTTTCGTGGCAGTATTAATGAATCTTCCCTTGATAACAAATATGATCTGCTGTACCACTGACGAAAATATAATGTAGCAGAGTTTATTAAACTATATAACGCTCTTAAGCTTAAAAATTCCCCAATTTGCTCTGTTGAATTATATTGCTCCTTAATGCATGCAAGACAATGTCACGCATTATATGCCTTTGTACATTAATGGGTCACTGTAACTCACTGAGGAACAAAGCGCCCTACTTTGCCTATGATCTTTCTTGTCAAGGTGAAACTATCGTGGTCTTAAAGGGTTAAACTAGATTACTTCCCCATGTCTCTTGTCTATTAATCCGTTTGGTCGCAATGCATCCTAACGCACCATCTTTGTTATCTTCCAGTGTTTCGCGTTGATTACTATTTAGTTCAATATTTCTTTTATCGATTTAAAATTTACGCAGTTCTTGCAACATTCATGTATATTGTGCTTGAATAAGTATGTTCGAGATAAGTAAAGGTATAGAAACAAAATTGGTAGATATAAGGATAATTTCATGTACACATTAAAAACATTTTGCATGGACAATAAAGAAAATGCATTGCATATGCTTGAATTATAAAAAAGAATGTTAATGAAATTTTATGAATTATAGGGTTTTTTGACGAATTTTTCTCATATTTAGAAAATGTATTCGCCCAATTTGATTGAAATAGGGATTTTTTCTAATAAGAATTTTTCTTACGAAGGTTTCGTGAACAAAAGCAAAATCAGTTTTGTACGATTTTCTCAAGAAAAATATTTCAAGATAGATTTTAAAAAAGAGATGTTCATAAAATAAGTTTCTTCCTAAAAGATAAAATCTTCAAAGAAATAGATTTCATCGCTTATACGCATAGAAATAATAGATATAAAATGCGCACGAATTGTGTTTAAATTGAGTTATATACCAACGAATGTCAGGGGATTAGTCGATTCAAATCATGCAATGAGAGTCTGGATTAGCCGAAATGTCACTTTTTTTCCAGATTTCAGTCACTCTTTTGGAGTTCGCCAACACACTGTAGCCTGAAATGCTAGCTTGGTCGAATTCTTGCTGTGGTTCTATGGTCGCGAAAAAATATGGTCAACGCAATAGGTTTTGTCCAGTAATAATTTACGTAGGTTATGTTGACAAGCCGGTAATGCAACCAACATGTAATTAACTTTCTAAAGGCTGAATAAATAGTATAACAAAGATTAGAGATTTAGAGTTTAGTTTTCAAGTTATTTTCATATTTAAATTTTGGCTTCTATTTCCGTAGTTTGAAATCCTTACAGACATTTTTACAAAGTTTGAAAAGAATCACTACTCCAATTGGATAGGTCTGTCCTCGATATTTGTACAACCAGACCCTTAACTGTAACATTTGAAATAAAAACACATCCCAACAATTACCATTAGAGCAATCACGGAGAATTCTAGCTCAAGGGGATAATTATTACATATGCGACCTTTATGTGCAAGCTATACTTGGTACTTCTTGAAAATTTCCCATTTATTTCACTTAGCCTTTAAGTGGGTGAATAAAAGAGGTACCCGCTCCAATTCTCTTCGATGAGGCCCCTAGACATAAATAATGAATGATCCCTAACTTTAAATATCTTGTAAACTTACAACTCTGTTAGATTCTTAAGACCAGATAATATTCCATCGTCAAGACGCTCTATCGCGTTCCCCCAAAGATATCTAAATTTAACAGAAATTGGTTTTAAGGTGAAATTCGAGTTGAAAATGCAGTCACAAATTCAATATAAAAGAAACGCAATATTTCTTAGTTTTCCAATCGCAAACCCATGGTTGGACGCTGCTAACGAACCGATTAATCTAGTTATGAATCAATAATACAACGACAATAGATAGCAAATATCGTGCAGTCATAACCCATAACACATGAAAAGTTTGTACATCTACAGGCTGCTCTATTTACTGTTTTAAAATACTCCAGGTTTTCCGAACACTAATGAAATAGAGCAGCATACGATCGCATGACTATTCTGAACTGTTCCAACTACCGCATATTTGAAGAACAGGATGCTTAATTTCACTTCGGTCTGTTAAAAACACTCCGGATTTTCGGAATACTAATTAAATGCATGGAATGGAACAGACACAGTCACATAAGTGGTCGGAAATGTTCTGATGATCTCATCTTTCAAGAAGGGGCGAACGAAACCGAACAGGGTTCATCGGCTGTTTCCGCAATTTCCAGCGTGTATGACTTGCTTTAACAACGTATGTACAAAACACGGCATGTTACAGTATTTAATGCTTTTCCAACATAACTAATATAACGGTGCCTCATAATATTAATCAATTAAGTACATATATAACTGTATATGCAACATAACATATACAATAAAACAATGGTTGGTACATATAGAAACGGTACAAACCAATGCCTTTTTTCACATATAAACTGGGGGGAAGCTCCAAGTTGGCCTCCACCCTCAGTTAACTACTTCATCCCCCCCCGGAAGTAAAAGTTCCTTTTGTCCAAAATATTTAAAAAAAGGGAATAATGACTTAATTCAGAAGAGGGTCATGATATTTTAACAACTATGAGGCGCCGTGTGTTGCATAATTCAAACATTTTTCGTCGCTTAACTGAAAAGCTCACCACACATGTTGAAATGCCAAAACCATCCATTTAACCATGTGAAATACACACAGCACATGTTGAATAGCGAAATTAATACTAAAATGATTATTTTACTCAATTTTTTCGTGAATCTCAGTCTATTTTTATGCGAATTTTAGTCTATTTTATGCGAATTTCACTCTATTTTTATGCGAAGTTCACTCTCTTTTTATGCGAATTTCACTCTATTTTTATGCTAATTTCACTCTATTTTTGTGCGAATTTCAGTCTATTTTTGTGCGAATTTCAGTCTATTTTTGTGCGAATTTCAATCTATTTTTGTGCGAATTTCAATCTATTTTTGTGCGAATTTCAGTCTATTTTTGTGCGAATTTCAGTCTAATTTTGTGCGAATTTCAGTCTATTTTTGTGCGAATTTCAGTCTATTTTTGTGCGAATTTCAGTCTATTTTTGTGCGAATTTCAGTCTATTTTCGTGCGAATTTCAGTCTATTTTTGTGCGAACATAATCGCTCTAAATACTTCATGTAAACGAAACGAACAGTCTCTAAGAATCGATATTCGATAATGGCGGGAGGAACAGGAAAAATTGTTGATGCCATATTGGCGAGTGAAGAATTTAGAAGTAGCTTGACCAGAGCTGTAGAAGCATCTGGAACTTCGCAACAGCCACGAAGTTCAACACTGCACAACAGTATCGAAGCAGAAGTTTCGTCGATTTTCCGAACAGCTGGACAAACGGGAACTATGAATAGCTTGCCAGAACAGCAGACACCGCATGGTGCTCATGCTTCTTCGCCTTCAAGTCAATCCAGCACGTTGACCACGCCAGCACAGCAAATCACACCGGCTGCGACTCATCAAAGGACGTACCCTATCTTTCAAATGCGCAGAAATTACACCCTCAAGTTTCAAGAAGGTAATTAATAATGTATAATACTATAATATGCATATTTTGTAAATTGTGGTATAATGAGCTACATCCGCAAACCCTTTATATTCTTTTCAATTAAGGCGAAAGAGCTCAAGTAATAATAAGTCTAAAAGAACTCCAGGGCAGCAACATTCAAGCTTCAATACAAAAGAAGTCATTCTTCTATCTTCACCCTGTGATAACGTGGTCAAAAGCAGAGCAGAAAGCAAGAACTGTATCAAATGGGGCACGTTTTGAGTGCAGTAGAGATCCAGAAAGAGTGGAGTGCGAATGAAGTTATCACTCATCTTGCCATCTGTTTTGCAGGCAAAATTCCTGAAGGCACAACGTATGCATCGTAGTGTTTGTAAACACTTAAACATATTTTTATGCACTAATCAATTAGAAGCCCCACTCTACCCCCCTGGTCCTGGGACACTGTGGAGGTTTTAAACAAGAGAAAGAGCAAATTATGTTTCAAATCCACCTTAGTTGTACAGTGGTGGACAAATGTTTCAAATCCACCTAAAGAGAGGCAGTCCCCCAATAATTTCTCAAAGCCTTTGGGTGATAGCTGACTATTAAACTGTAAAAAGCTGTAGTAATACTTTTACAAACACAAAAGCCTTGATAGATTATAATTTAAGTATGAAATTTAAGAAAACAAAAAGATTTGAAGAACTGATATTTGCAGTAACAAAAGGGTGGTTTTATGTTTGGCAACCCAAGTTTGCACCCCCAATATTTTGTGAAGTGTCTGCCACTGTCCACCTACCAATCAGATGACCTTTTCTAAGAGAACATGCAGATAACTTTGTGACTTGAAATATTTATATTAATTAGATTTTCCCCGGATGGGGACTAGACCTGAAAGCAAAAGTTGTCTAATGCACCACCCCATGCCCTTGTCACTATGTCCTGAGACCAGATGGTGTGGGTTTTAATTGCACAGGGTGGGCAGAAGATTTTTTAAAATTTAGATTTTTTACTTATAAATTGCTATTGTTTGGTCAGACTATTTTCTGATTTTATTTTATTTACAAATATATCTGGGATGGCCAAATTTTTAGGAAATGCAATGAAAAACAGATATTTCTAATTGGCCTTAACCAGGGAACCAGGTTTAACTGCTTATGGTATTCAGTGTTGCACATTGTGCACATCATATGTGATGCAATAGATTTGTTATTTTTAACACAGGGTGGAAGTTATGATGGGGTGTGGAAACAAGCTTGTCAAGCCAATGTTAACACCTGACAGTCCTTATCTGGATACATCCTTAGCAAAATTTTTGGTAGCAAAGTAATTTACCTTAGACCATCTACAAATCTTGTTGACATAAAGGTATATTTAATTTTGTACATGCCTAATAATTTTACTCATCAATGGAAAACTTGTACAATTTAGCATTAGAACTGGTCCAAAGCCAGATCGCCCACTGGTGACCCCTGGTTATATGCTAAAATGGTGCTGTATAAATGATGTTTCAAAGTAGTTGCAAATTTTAGCTGAGACTAGTTTGTTTGCTTTGGTCTGTCATCTAAAGGTTGAAGTAAGTGATGATGATTCAGATATCCCCACTACTTTAATGCAGCAAGAGACAATGTCTTATCATGAAATGTTGAAACAAGGAACACAGAGGAAGAGAAAACGGGAAGAAAGCAGGCCTTCCAATTCAACTGGGTAAGCTAAGCTATGCATAACTACAAGTATATTTTGATGACCATTACTTTTATTAGGAGTTAATACTTTTGTTAGGTCTTATTTTCGTAAAAATACATCAGTACAACTGTACAACTACTGTAACTTCTTGTTTTAATGTGTGCTTTTATAAACAGTTCCCTTGTGGAGGAGTTGGAAAAGGACTAGTTACTTGACCTCAGCTAGGTTTATAGTTTCTTCAATCTCGTACCCAGAAAATGACAACCCTAATTAAAAATATGCTAGATTATAGATAGATAGATAGATAGTTTATTAAGTTTAAAATTTTACAGCTCCCAATACAACTTACAGCTGAATTATATTTAAACTTTACAATCATGACTAATTAAATATATCCATTTTAAAAATTTGATTAAAACTATAAAAAATGTAACTGTCCTAAGTTAATTTGTTTTAATTTGTTATTGCGCAATCACTACAATTGAGTTTATATGTATTGTTCCTTTACATTTGCCATAATAAAACTGTTTTGGAATCTGTTCGTTTTACACACTGGATAGTTAAACATGCTCTTACGTCTCAAATTCATACCAGATCTATTTTTCTCTGGTAACAGTGCATGCAGTTTATGAGATGTATTTTGAACAATATCGTTGAACAGTTTTTTCGTTAGAGTATCTCTTCTGCTGTACAAGGAGTCCAAACCAGCTTGCTCTAACGCATCACAATATGGTATATGTGGGAAAATGATACCGAGTGCTCGTTTTTGTAGTTTTTCCAAGTCATCAGATAGATATTATAGCAGATCACATGCCAAGCTCTTACCACTTACCGTACCAGGATGTTTCGTCCACAAGAGAGAAGGACCTGGGGATGAGGTTGGACATCAGTGTGTTGGACCCTTCCCTTGACAAGTACCTTACCTTGTTAGACAGGGTAAAATGACAAAGTAGGGCATATTGCAGCTTACTGGGTGACACAGATGCCCCTAGTTTTGTTAACCATTAATGTGCAATAACCTTTCCTTGACATGTAAAATTGTCTTGCCTTAGACAGCATGGGGTGTATATTTGGGTGCATTGCAGTTCAATGGTTAATAATGTATGGTAGAAAAGATGCTTTTCAAGAAAAACATTTGAGTTTCACCATTGTTACAGGGTTGTCATAAATGAAACATTCAATTGCATGAGGTTGTACTATTTGTATTATAGTCAATGTGGAATCCCAATGACAGTTGTTACTGGTATATATATAGACAAGGGCAGATGTGTATTGTACTATAGTGGTGTACTAGGTGTAAGCTACATGTACTTGTTTGTATCTTTTTTTGTTTTGCATTTTCTCATATGCACCGTCCGGCTGCTTATATGGTTTGTGGTAGAGATCGATCAATAGTAAAGTTATGTCATGCAATAGTATCTACCGTACCAATGTTTTATATCTTACAGAAGTGCAGCATTATATTCTTCATTTGTAAATCTGATTGACTCAGATGACGATAGTGACTTGTTGATTCCTACCTGGGAAGAGGAGGAGAACAACCTTAACCTTGCCATTGAAGCATCTATCGAAGACTTAAATGAGTTAGTAAATAATTTTCTTTTATGTATATCTTGTTTCATTGTAGTAGTTACAATACTACTCAATGGCGATGTGATTGAGAGTATTTAAGGTGACACACAAGTAAAAGCTAGCTTTTATCATTTCTATTTTAACAGAAACGATAAAGATTTAAGTCAGATATTGAAAGATCATCACATGCAATATATCTTGAGTGAAGAAACAAATGACATCATTATTCGAAGGTCTAGGATACTTCTTACAGCCTTTTCTGCAATTCAGGCAAAATCTTTCAACTGCTGCAAACAGCTCTCTGTAAGGTTCAGTGGTGAATTGGGGTCTGATGCAGGTGGTCCTCGGCGGGAATTTTTCAGGTGTATAAACTACACTGTATTTTCAGTACTATAGTCTAAAAATGTTTTGCAACTTGATCATTGAAAGCAACAAAAACATAATATGGTACCTGTTTGTATAGAACTTGCTAAAGTGGCATACATTACATATAATTGCTGTCTTTTTTCAGGACAGTTGCCATGCCCATATTTTGGTTATATATTTTCAATTTTCATGTTGCAAACAAATTAAATACCACTGACAGTGACATTGGTTAGGTTGTGTCCAGAGTTAACAACAAATGATGTCATAATCAAAGAACTAATAAATGATGTAATAATCGTGAATAAAACACGAGGATATAATCCATATTTAAAAAGATGACTTTCAAAACCAGCAGCCAAAATTTGGAAACAATTTTATAATCTGACAAATCCTGTTTAACATTTTTCATGTTTCCTTAATAGACTTGCAATGAATCAGCTGCCTTGTTATTGTGGATTATTTGAGGGTCGTGAAGGTTACTTGATGTTTTCCCACAACATCAAGTTGGTAGAGGAAAACAAATTCTTCCTGACCGGTCGGTTAGTTGGAATGTCACTGACACAAGGAGGACCAGGAATTTGCTGTTTTCATCCATCAGTGTATCATTTAATGTGCGGCGTCCAATGTGATCTTTCAAGCTTTGATTTGACTGACATTGTTGATACTGATCTTTCTGAACTTGTTGCACAGGTGTAGTAAAATAACATGTGCATGGAATTGCCTATTGAAGCTATATATTGGCATTGGTTTTGATACCATTGGGACAGTCAACGGGTGAAGTTGACAGTACCACAATAATTATATATATTTTTTCTTATAGCTGAAATCAGTTCACACCCAAGAGATGTTCGACACATTCACTAAGGAGAAAGGCGATTATGTTGCTTCAATGGGCTATCCTGCAATATATTATGGAAAAGCAGAAGACAAGGATCAGATTGTTGCTAGTCTGCTAAAATATCATTTGTTTTACAGGTATTTTAAAGGTCCGTTTACACTACGCTCGATTTTTGGCACGCCACGCGGCCACAGATAAAAATACATGTAGTCCGGTACCAATTTCACCCGTGCGAGGTAAAAATAGGTACAGTGTAGTCCTAGCACAGATAAAAGTGGCACGGGTATCATTTATTTATCCGTAACGTACGAATAATGAGCGTAATGAAACGGGCCTCAAGAGTAACAGTTACAGAAACAGTTAAGTTAACAACGTATTGTGTTGTAAAAGTTGTGAATGAGAGATAAAAAATTTCCAATCTTAGTTCTCAAATATCTATGTTAATCACCTTGTGATTACGGGGTTGCTTTAAGCAGTTCAACATTTTACACAGCCCTTTGGTGTTCTCGTCTTGAGACATTATAGTTGTATTTGCTGACTTAAATTTCTGGGCAACGTACTTCTCCATTGTAGCGATGTTAGAAGGGCAACTTTTTAGCGACAACTCGCAATTCAAAACGTTACAGAACCAATCAAATTTAGTATAACCTTATTTGCATTGCGAGCTGTCGCTAAAATGTTGTCCCGTGTAGCATCGCCTTTTAAAATTTAATTATAACCTCTTGTTCGTAGGGTCACAGCGGAGATCATGCAGTTCATAAAAGGAATAAATGAGGCAGGAGGATTATGGGAAACTATTAAACAACACCCGAGAAAGTTTGAAGTTCTATTCACCTTCAATCGTAGTCTGATAACTTGTGCACAACTGAAAGAATTGTTCAACATTTTATGGAGTGAAGAAGGCAGTAACAGACGAAATAAAGAAGATGCGACAATCTATTGCTGGGAAATGTTTCTAAGAAATGTTGAAGGTACTTTTTGTGAATTTTGTCTATTGTCTTTGCCGAATTTTATAGTCTGTATATACATGTTCTCAAGAAAACTGCGTCGCCCTACGTGCTCTGACTCATGTGGGTGGTAAGCAATTATGTTTATCGTGACAATTGACAAATGTTTAATATTTGCACTAAGCGTCTGCACACTGTAAATTCAAGAGTCGTTTTGACCCTAGGGTAATTTCCGTCCATTCTGTCCAAGGGTAGTTTCTACTTGTTGCAAGAGTTATTTCAACTAGACAACTACAAGGGCGATCTAACTCCACAATGAAGTCAGAATGACCCTTCACGGAGCCACCCGACTCTTCGAAAAGAGCAGGTTGATCCATCAGAAGGGTCAGGTAACCCACTCAAAGGGTTACTTGACCCATTTGAGCGGTCAATCACTTAACCCGTACGGAACCGTAAAATCAAAGTGAAATTCTAGCATACGCTATTTGCTTCTTCAGTCTTCTATAATTTCTTTCAGCAAACTGTAAGAAGAGCATTTTGTTTGTACATTTATTTTCAGTAAATTTATTTATCAGCGAAAGCAAATGGCTGCACGTATAACCACCATAATGTATGCCCAGCCTGCGTATACAAGAAGTACTTCTTGTATGTCTAAGTGTACTTCAAAACTTTCAGTTATTTATCTGGTGTTTTACTTGTTTAAGGAAATTATTAGGATGCACCGATAACGAAAATCCAATTTACCGATACGATAAATACCGATATAATTTTCGCGTTTATCGGCCGATAATTTCGTCAAGAATTCTTAGCTAAGTGATTTAGGCAAAATGTTGGCGAAACATATAAACTGATAGACCAGTAAAAGAAACGTAAACATTAGTTAATTTGATTTTAAGTATTTTTACAAAAATAGTGAAAGTTAAAAATATAGATTATATAGTATTAGGCTACATTTACAATTACATCGATTCATCCTGAACTCATAGCAACGCGGCGCGATTTTTCAGTTTTGAAACCAAATAAAACTGTCTATGAATTTTAAAAGACAAGTAAACCAGATATTGAATATTGATAAGTCAAAAATCAAAATGTTCTTGCACTAAGAAATATTTTAAAAAACTAATTCAGGAGCAAACTTAAATTATTTGTCAATGAAAACTAAAAAATAGCGCCGCGTAGCCCAATGGCGTCCAGTGTGCGTGGGCCTTTACAATTAAAAACTAAATAGCTGAATTTGTGTTATAATATGATATAATGTAAAGCTTAGCCATGAATATCAAATATTTATCGTTTAATACTGGAATTTTAAGCGTCAGGGCAGCGTCGTGTTATTGATCGGAAGCGCCGATATATATTGACGTTATCGGCCGATAAGCCCGAAAATGGCCGATTATCGGCTTCTCCTGAGAAATTTCCGATTATCGGTGCATCCCTAGAAAATAAAACTTTATAGTTGTTTCACTTGTTTGAGAGCAGAATCTACTCTTTTGAGGAGTAAGCTCCAAAGGGACTGAAACTACCCTTTTGAAAGGGTAGTTCTGGGGAAAAAATACTGCCCTTTTAAAGAAGTCGAAACCACTATTTTGAATTTACACCATGGTATAACGTTATTCTGTAATTTACCTAGATGGAAATGTGAGTACTTGCACACTCAATGACATAACTGTGCACATGCAGGTGAAAGATGTCCTCCAGTTCATCACAGGCAGACTGTATACCACCAATGGGATTTGATCACAATCTTTTGATCGGGTTCTATGACCAAGATTTACAAGAGGGAGGTAAACGGTTTCCTATGTATCGACATGTGCATTACAACTCTTGTACCAAGAGGCATAGAAGATCCAAGCAGGTTTGAAGAAATTATGAAAGAATCCATTTTGGATCCGTTGGCTTTGACAAATCATGAATCATGACGTGTACTCGTTATATGTTAACTAAGTATACTTTAACTGAAATTTTGTTTTTATGTTGGTTAAATGGGATAGTAGGAAAAATCGTTTACACTTCTTTAACTGTAACACCTATTGTAAAATGTCAGCGCACCATAATTCTTAGGATTCGTTTTACATCTTCACAAAAACCTTCGTTTTAAGTTTTAACGTTTGTGTTCGTTTCAGTTTTCTAAGCATCGTTGTTGGAAATAAAGTTTACAACATGTATGAAATGGTTTATGCCATAATTTCCATCATCATCTGTAGGTTGTATTTGTTCCTGCAACTGCTGAATGTGTCGTTCATTTAAATTGAAGTCATTCTCCGGGATGTCAACGTTGTTGTATAGATCTGAAAAATCAGATTGCTCAAAATCGTCGATCCCATAATCCGCCAAATCATCTGGTTGAATGTCTACGATCCTATCAATGTTCTGTATCATACCAGAGTGCCACAGTTGCATTGGTGTTCTACCTTGGACTGTACTTAAGCTGTGGTTATTCCATTGAGAAACAAACTCTGATAGGCACATATTTATTCTGGGAAGGTAGACGAAATGAAGTGCCCATAAATGTACTTCGTTCATTGAATCTAAAATCTCACAATTTTCCATGAATGTAAACAGATTTCTGAATGGAGAATTCACAATTCTATTTACCTCACTCCATAATCTTTCGATTCTTTGATTATGCACACTGCGCCCGCATATAAAACTGCCCCTATTTAAACCCCTGTTTGCAATCATATAACGCGCGACGTCAACATTCTCACCGCCACGATCACCCCGAACCCTAGATGGCAAGCCGAACCTCTCCACACCTTCTTGGAACAATTCCAGTACTGTTCTTGCTTTATTGTTTGGGCAGCATTTGACGTATATAATAGCTCTACTGTTACCATCGATGCAACCATGATTAACAAATCTCCATGAAACGAGTTTGTGGTTCCCATCAATATGCCTAAATAGATTATATGATTATAATATATATAACGTATAGATTATATGATTATAATATATATAACGATATATAACGTTTTCACAGCACCAAGGCAAATAATATAACAATACAGGGACCGTTAGATAACCTTACGGTTAATACGTCTTTTCCCTCGTGAAATAAAGTTTTATTATAATTTAGTTTTAGGTGTGCATTAACTTTATTTTTCAGTCAAATTTCATACCATAGTAGGTTTGGATGAGCAACATTATACACCCGCCTTCTGATACACTGCCGTCTTCTGAGTGCACGGCCAATTGGATCTAAAATCTTTCCAAACAAGACACTAATCAGTGAAAAAATTCTAGCAGTTACAGTAATCAGACTCTATTCCAAGTATTGTCTACCAGCCAAAACTCGTAAAATGTTGACATCATGATGAGTGGTCGAAGTTGCAAGAGTACAAAAACATGCATTATAAGAGGCTTTACAGTTGATTTCACCAAACTTTCCCTACTATTAAAAAGATAGCTAGTCAAATGCTTAGTTTTCATTACACACTTTGAACTTGCGAATGTCAGAATATTTTGGCAAATGTTTTGTGACATCAAATGTTAAAATGATACTATACTGTAGGTCTTAAAAGTTGTATAAGAGATGGTGCCAAACTATAAACACATATAATTGGTGTAAAAATATCTGTAACCAGATTACTTTACCTGCAGCCTTTCCCGTAATCTCCATCTCTGTATTTTTACCCCCCTTGCTCTAAGGCTTCCTTGCACGTATGTCTCACCAGCATTTGGACTATGGTGCAGTAAATGTGTAAGTATAGTGTCTAGGTCACCATCTGGAATATCTGAAAATCTGTATGCCTCATCTGTGTTCATACCAAACAATCTCCGTCGCCTATAAATTGTTGTTCTGTCAACGCCTAATGTTTCTGAGATAGCTGACCATGACATACCAGTGCTACGCAGCTGCTGCAATTGACCATCAGTGATGATATACCTACCCATAAAAAAGTAAAATTCAATATAAAAATAAATGTAAAAATAAATGTACCGGGTGGCCCAAAAAAAAGTACTCCTCTTTGATTCAGTATAACTTAAAAAGTAAAAGAGCTCTCACACTTAAACAATAGGCATTGTATTCAGTAATGTAAAACTTAAATTTTGGTATATACCATGTGCATTTTAATATAGTATTGACTGAGATAACTGCGTTTAAAGTTGAGTTAACGTTTCTGGAAATGTCGAAAATGAGCAAAAAACGGCCTATTAAAGTAATTTTGTCAACCGCAGTTTATCGTAAGTATAAGTATTCGTTTCATAAAGTAAAAGTGAAGTTTAAAAATGTTTATTGAACAGATATGTTCATTATACGAACTTTTGGAATGCATTGAGTTTAACGTGTAAGGCTGTTTTGATTGTATTCGGAGGAACGTTAGAAAATACGCAGCGCGTGGCGATGGGCAGCCACAGGATCATTACGTCGAATTTTTGCAAGGTGCACAGCAAATAATGGTTTGGGTTGGTTTGACGAGGCAAGGCGTTGTTCTGAGTCCACACTTTGTAGAGAGAAACCTCGACACGAGAGAGTACATCCGTATCATATGCTATAACGTGATTCAGAGAGACTTTCACACTCACAATATCGATAGAAATTCCATGTGGTGGCAGCAAGACGGAGCTTCATGCCATACGAGTAACGCAACTATGCGATATCTTCGGGGGCAATTTCCTATCCGACTGATGAGTAAACGGGGTGATTGGCCTTGGCCTCCTCGTTCTTTGGGGCTACTTGAAGCATCAAATTTGGAATGTGCCACATGATCAACAACCACATAATTTGAGAGAGCTTCGTGAGGCAATTGTTACAGCATGCCGCAACCTGGATGCCCAGATGATCCGAAATTCCTTCGACTGCATGCTCACACGGGCAAGAAAGTGCATTCTTGCTGCGGGGCATGCATTCCTAATGAATAGCATTTTTATCTGGAAAACGAACGTGTACTTTTCGACTGCAGTGTACCTACGCACAGGTTATTGCGGTATTAACATTTGATAGGCCGTTTTTTGCTCATTTTCGACATTTCCAGAAACGTTAACTCAACTTTAAACGCAGTTATCTCAGTCAATACTGTATTAAAATGCACATGGTATATACCAAAATTTAAGTTTTACATTACTGAATACAATGCCTATTGTTTAAGTGTAAGAGCTCGTTTACTTTTTAAGTTATGCTGAGTCAAAGAGGAGTACTTTTTTTTGGGCCACCCGGTATATATACAGTATCATCATGTTTGTAGAAATCATGTTTGTAGAATTATAGCATTATGAATAGTGTTATATGTCATTTCCATGTTATGAATTTGCTTATGAATTAATATGTTCTTTTGGCAACACTCTGCATTTCCTCTGCAAAACCATTCTGATGTTAATGCACCAATCAACCCTATGCCAGGCATGATGCAGTTACTTATACCATTATGGGGGTATTAGTCTCATTTTAAACATAGGGCCAACCTCATACCCAGGGTCTTATCTCCACTGTGTGTTTAGGCATGGATTTGATGTGAAAGTTTACTTGTATTTTAAGTGTAGAAACAATTGCAATTTCATAATATATGCACATTGTTAATGTTGATGCAACCCAGGTGGGCCATTAGACCACACCAGGCCCTCAGGGTAATTATTTGTGTCAGGGATTTGAACTGTGATTATATTATTAATACTGTTTTCATTACCTTGGCTGCCCTGTCCCACCAGTTCTTTCCACGGGTGGATAAAAAAAGCTTTCATTTTGCTGTACTTGTCTCTCCAAAACAGAGGAATAATGTCGAAAGATGTTGAGGACACAATTATACAACGTTTCTAGCAGTTGAGATAGTTCATCTGAATCGGTACAACTTGCAACGATGTATACAAGGACGTTTAAGTGATCTTGTAGCTTTCGGTGAAGAAACTCAATTAAATTGATGTCCATCGACGTCCACAGCCTCTCTGCTTCTTCGCAAGACCTTTTCAAAGACTGAAGGTATTCGATAACGTCCTCCTCATTACAATGCGTACAAGAACATACACAGAGAACGAGAAATATTTTTATTATGTACCAAATCGCCGCCATTTTGTCTTCAGTGCATTCGCTTCGTTTACATGAAGTATTTCGACTGAAATTCGCACAAAAATAGACTGAAATTCGCACAAAAATAGACTGAAATTCGCACAAAAATAGACTGAAATTCGCACAAAAATAGACTGAAATTCGCACAAAAATATACTGAAATTCGCACAAAAATAGAGTGAAATTCGCATAAAAATAGAGTGAAATTCGCATAAAAATAGACTGAAATTCGCACAAAAATAGAGTGAAATTCGCATAAAAATAGAGTGAAATTCGCATAAAAATAGACTGAAATTCGCACAAAAATAGACTGAAATTCGCACAAAAATAGACTGAAATTCGCACAAAAATAGACTGAAATTCGCACAAAAATAGAGTGAAATTCGCACAAAAATAGAGTGAAATTCGCATAAAAATCGAGTGAAATTCGCATAAAAATAGAGTGAAATTCGCATAAAAATAGAGTGAAATTCGCACAAAAATAGAGTGAAATTCACGCAAAAATTGAGTAAAATAATCATTTTAGTATTAATTTCGCTATTCAACATGTGCTATGTGTATTTCACATGGTTAAATGGATGGTTTTGGCATTTCAACATGTGTTGTGAGCTTTTCAGTTAAGCGACGAAAAATGTTTGAATTATGCAACACACGGCGCCTCATAAACAACAACACCTTGATTTTATAAATAAAATTATAGACGATATAGATTTAAAATAATGAGACAACGCCTGGAAACTAGCATGCTAAGCAAGACTTTAGATAAGCGATCCGTTTCAAAACAGGCGATTCCTTCCCTACGTCCAGGCCCCAAAGAACGCATCTTTAACTGAATTTTATTATTGACAGATAGTTCAAAGATTATTTTCATCATTGAGCAAGCTTTTATACGGGCATCCCATGATGTTTCATGATGAAAATTTACCGATTGTGCAAATTGTTTTCGGAGGGATGAGACTAAGTCGATTTCAGATGGTATATATGATGCGGTGGCCGTGCGCGACCTAATGCTGCAAATCGTCAGTATAGAGTTTTTAGCATGGACATATTATCGTGTATACACAACAACGGGCAGTATGGCGAGTGACGACGCAGTATAGTCAAACAGAACTTAAGTGCAACCCGAAGCAAGCACTGGCATCTATTAATTCCTCTCATGGACAAAGAAATATGTCAGCTCAAACACGTATAAAGTTAGTACTACGCAACGAAACAGCCGCAGCGGCATCATAACAAGAAAGAAAAGCAAAGGACGAACAGATCCGGATATATAACACTAAGATAAACATAATGGCATGCTGCATAATACTAAAGGTCTAGCTATTTAAGGTGGTCTTGGACACTGCAATTTGAAAAAAATCAAATTTTCAAAACAGTCATTTTATACATTATTAACCCTTGCTATTTCGTTTCCTGGTGTTATTTTTTAATTTTCTAAGCGGAAAATGCGTAAATATTAGAAAATAGCTGCATAATTTTTATCGCAAAACGTTATATTCCAAACTTTAAACTCGATTTTCCCGTGACAGGTTAAACTGTACTCGGGACGCTCTACAGCATTCAATATTTGTCCTAATGACATGAAATTTTCAGGATATGATCAGTGCAACTGACTCTATAATGCAAACCTCTAAAATTGTATATATCAAAAATAAATATTTTGAAAATTCTGATTTTAAATTTGGATTTTGGCTCAGTCACAGTTAAATATTTTTTTACTACCAATGTTGCTATTTTTTAAATATTTTTTGAGGTTCACAGTTTGGATACATATGTTGACCTCACTTTTAACCTATTTTTTTCTTCTAAATGACTTTATTTTTCTTTCAATCATGTCCCAAGCAAGTGCTATTTATCGCTCCCTTGGGGGTCATTTCTTGGTTACCATGGTAACAGCACATGTAGAAGTGTGTGTTTTGGTATCAGTAATGGATATTCTATCATATCCAACCAAAATCTCTTTCAAAATAGTGATATTAAAAATTTTGATTTCTAGTGTCTAAGACCACCTTAAGGGAGATTCGGTATCGCTCAGCTCAGGTATATTGTAAGTATATACAGGCGAATTCAATCGATTGCGTTATATTTTGTTTTTAAGCCAACATAAAATTCATACATATAATTTCTTTTTCTGCCATCTGATAACACAAAAATTCCGGAACTATATGTCTAGATTTATTTAATATGTCTCGTATTGCGCAGCTTGTGATATATTTGACTTATTTGAGTCCAAAGGTTGATCATTGTTTTGAGGCCAGAAAATTTCTGCAGCTTGATAACCTATATATACTACCGTATATACCGTATTGTTTCGAGGCCAGAGAATCTCTGCACCTTGATCACATATATACTCCTCGATAATATTATGATTATAGCAAAAAATGTCATGATCACTAAATTCGCCATAATAGAAAAGATGGCGCCGCGTTGGATTATGGGTAGATCGACATGTTTCAGATATTCTGTCATTTCTGTGATTTTATGAGTGAGTTAAGTTTTCACAAAATACTTTGATAAAAACACACCGAAAGCAAAACTAACGATAAATGATGAAGGGACGATGTCTTAGCAGTGGCGCCGGCAAGGGGGGGGCGAGGGGGGGCGGCCGCCCCCCCAATATTTTACAGAATGGGTTTCTAGATTCGTCCAAATCTGGTGACAAAGGGGGGGGTGACTGGGTGTATAGAGAATGAAATGTGCTGCGTAAGTTTCTCTCCAAGTGCCTCCAAAACGCAGGAAATGCCATTTTAGACACCCAAAATTCAAAATTTTCCCGGGGGAGCATGCCCCCGGACCCCCCTAGAATTTGTTTGCCCCCCCAAAAATAAATCCTGGCGGCGCCACTGTGTCTTAGTTGTCTTCTGACAACTTCTTGTGTGCTACAGTATATAACGCTTGAAAACAACTAAAAATGGTCAAAGTTTTCTAACTAAAACATAAAAAAATAACACGCATGCATTAACACTTTTCCTTAAAACAGGAAAACTATTAGGAATCGCACGAAAAAACGTAACACAAACAAAGAACAATAGCTTTGCTATGTTGTGATATACTTTTGTGTGTTAAAACGTTTAAGAAACAATTATTACCATTTGCGTTCAAGCTTGCTGCGTGCGGTTTCAAAACGTACGTTTTACGTTTCAAAACGTACGTTTGGCGTTTGGCGTCAGTATACCACAATGCATTGCGCTAGATTTTTTTTCGAAATCAAGATTTTTGGCAAGAGCGGCGAGAAAATTACTGAATTTACTTGGTATTTTCTCTTTGAAAATCACTAATTTTAAAGGTACGTGTTGAAGTTATTGTAGTATGTACATGATATTTCACGGTTTTAATTTTGTTTGCTTTCTACGATGTGCTTTAGTTATATTAATTTACATATGTATTGAACTAATTTTCGGGTTACTACTCAAGGTGTAAAAATAGCTTTGAAATATGCCTGAGTTTTTTTAAACTTTTTCACGGGGAAGTTTAATAAAAATAAAAGTAACATCACTGTATTCATGAAGAGCTTCTCTATCAATCAACCAGGGATCTACACAAACCAACGAGGGATCGCATTTTGAAAATGGGGTATTTTGTGGCATTCAAGCTGCTAATAAAAGTGTGCAATTAGATCGCGCTGCTTCGATTAGTGATTTGTTCAAAAATCATACGCACATAGATTATATGAGTTACCCATTAATAGTGCAGAGAACATCATTCAGAAATTTTATAATGTCTTTATTAGGGTCTATACACAGTATGCACAATGCCAATCGTATTACATAGGTACTATGTAAACAACTCTTTGAGTTTGCAGTGGTTAAAAAAAATCGTAATTTTAACCTAAGGATATCAACTGAGATGTTTTTCTATTTTCTTTATATTGTACACAAAGCACTACTGGAGTGGTAAATGTCTAGTTTATCGAATAGAACATTCCTTGTCTGAAAACTATTATATTACTAATCTAGCATTACCTAATTTAGCTAACCTTGAATTAATGATCCAAGCACATTATATACTAAAATACACCGGTAAATAAATTAAACACACACCAAATTTGTGGGAGAACGGGTTCGAGGTGAAGACTGAAGAGAACCAATATTTATACTCTGGTCAACCCAAAGACTCATTCTAGCCTTATCTTTTCATCCCGCGGGTGTACACATGAGACCCGCTAGAAGAGACTGAATGCCCTAGCAGTTAGATAGCTAACTCCGATAGAACCCTGTCATCAAGGTAGCGACCCCCTCCGACATTACCTGAACCAATGGGTGATAATTCCCTTGGACTGTCCTTACGATTTGACTGATCATATTTGCATGAATTAATCTGAGTCTATAGGCAATGAAGTTGACCATTTGGAACACTTCAACCCGGAACCAAAAGCTTTATTCAACATCAACAAGTTTAGACGTATACAACATGATCATTCACAGCAATAAATTTGTTCGTTTTTTCCTTTTGGATTAATTATCCAGCATAACTAAAGCAAGAACATATCCAGCATAACAATAAAGCAAGAATATTTCCAGCGATAGAATTGTTCGTTTGTTCCTCTTGGATTACCCTGCATGAAAATAACTCTATAATGAGATAGATAAATCGTCCATTAGATTAGTTCCCCCAACACGTAAACAACTCCCCCAGTTGCTGGACAGACTAACATATATTCTTGTGGTAGTCTTCACCAAACTCTCCAAGTTTCCTGTATACATAAGTATGACTTGTTATTCTTAGAGGACTTAATTACGCCTGTATTCTAAAAGCTCACTCACACTCACACTCAAAGAGTGGAGGTTCAATCTGAGCTTAACTTGAGTGTCAGTGCTGTTTTTGAAAAGCTGGAGGGTTAGTGCCGTACCATACTATGTGAGCACTCACCCTCCAAATATTCAAAAATAGCACTGACACTTAAGGGAAGCTTAGATTGAACCTCCACTCTTTGAGTGTGAGTGTGAGCGAGCTTTTAGAATACAGGCGTTAGTCTAGCTAGCTTATAGTGTATTCTAAAAGGATATAAATAGGCAAGTGTCAATAGAATTGCTATTTTTAGATTACATATTATGTATTTTCATCATATACTAAATGTGATTGTACAAGAATATACAATATCAACTTTATATTCAATCAATTGAGTGGCAGCACTGTCCCCTTAAATCATCTGGCACGTAATCTCACTATTTTTTCAGGCACCTTGGGGGACGGGGGCATATTTCAAAGGTGCCTTTTATAATTTTCTGTAATATTATATAAAATTTTTTTCAATCACATTACCATGCATGTGAAAAGAGAAAATTGGGCAGGGGCTTACTCACTTATTAGAATGGACATATTAGAAAAGGGTGTTTAATAAATTTTTTCATCTGAAGGGGGGGGGGGGGGGTGGGTATTAGAGAGGGGCCTTATTGGGAGGAGGGGCTTATTGGGGGTGTCGTATTAGAGATTTTACGGTAGCAACATAGAGTGCAATGCTACTTAATCCCCAATGCCCCATAATGTAATATTCTACCTACCATCCATTCAGAGTGATAAATAAATATTGTCACCAGTAGCTGCACAGCAGTCATGTATCTTGATCGATTTTTCATGCATATAACAGCTGCCATTGCTATTGCAGCAAACTGAGACTTCTCCCTGGTTGCTTTACTGCATCGGTAAATGCTTGCAGCAGATATAACTGAATGAAGAAATGGTGCTCTCTCTTTGATCTCATTCGATACCTTTTCCATTGAAAATAACATCATGCTTTTCTTCAAGGCCTGTAGCCTCTCTTTCAATGTCCTTAAGCATCGAGTCAGTCAGGTTGCTTTCAATAGACGGGTTTTTCCAGGCAGCATTGGCAATTTGTTAATACGTGCCTCTCAACAACATTTTCCCCAGCGTTTCCAAGTCAGTTGGGAGCTTTCGCTCGGCATTTCGCGATGGCCAGTTGACTTTAATTGTAACATCAACATCTTCATTTGATTCCTGCACGTTTGTCGCGTCATCATCCGTCGCGATCGTTCTCTGTGGATTCTGTGCACGCAGTGGAGAAATTGGCACCTCCAAAGGCGGTGAACTTCGCTGTGTATTTTCCAGTACTGGAGTTGAAATTGCAGGCAGTGGACACTGTTTCTTCGGTCTTGTGAACGACGATAGCTCGCTGTCTAGCCTGTCCTCACCGTGTCTCTTCGTGGCTGATAAACGACTCGTTTCTTTGGAATTGTATGCTTTTTGAATCGCACTTTCGATATCTGATAGTTGATCAATCAGTCCTTTACGTTTCTTCAGCTTAGAAAGACACTGTTTACATATAAACCTGCTCGAAATCTTCACAATAAAAGGGAGATTCTTTAACGCCTCTAATACATTAAATTTTCCTATACCTTCGACAAGATATCTCTCCTCGTGTTTAACAATATCTCGTGAATATAATACACATGAATAATGCATACAGAAATGATATATTCTAATACCATAATCAACTATAAAGTACATAGAATTTGGATTTGCATTGCAATGCGCGAGTTACGCGCCAATTTTCCTGAAGCCTGCAAACAGGCTGGTTTTCAAACGTTCACGCGATATCCAATCAGATTTGATCTAAGTTTGGACTTAACAGCGAGCCAATCAGGATCTAGTATTCAAATTCAGGTACACGACGGGAGTCAGAACAAGAATGTTATCACCAATTCGCAGACGGATATAATATACGTCTGCGGCGTAGGCTACAAATTGACACGCTTGACGTTATATAGCGCGCTTTGCCTATTGTCACTGAAATATGATTGGCAGTAGAGTCATTCAACTGGCTGAGCAAATTGTTTTCGTATTGCACCTGTCTGGACATACTTTGAGCTTTGATGAGAAATATTTTCTTGTAATTTTGGTGGGTGTTGACAGGCTTTTCCCACTTGTTGGATAGTAAAACAAACCTCAATTTAATGCGTTGTCTCATTAACTTAAATTTATACATTGTGATCTATAAATTGTCTTTATATAAAGTTTTGAAGCACTGTTATCATTTTACAGTGCCATAGACAGTTTGCATTTTAGGTCTGGTTTCCATTTGATTGTAACTGTTATGACCAGGAGCGCACATTCAACAATGCGCTCAACCTTATATATTAGTCCATCTCAGAGATACTAAACCTTTAGCAATTTAAAAATATACTATTAGTTTAAAATTATGTATTTTTTCCATGATATAATTTTAAGATTTTAATTACAACATGTTGTGCTTTAACTTCTAACTGAACCTAATCGATGAATAATTAAATACACCGTGGTAGCCTGTAATTTAATGTTGTTGATGGTTGTCTTTATAGGTGTGTTCATTAAGTTCAACAGTGCAGCATATGGTGGCTGATTTAGATACCTTGGTCATGTGTTTGGTAGCAAATACATGTAATGTACAGTAGTTGTTAGACATTAGCTCTTAGCTTGCTCTCGTACATCTGAAATTGACCACCACATTAGTATTTAGCACAATATAATACACTTAGTTAAAACCCACCTATTTTATTGTATATTTAAAAATTTATGTTGTATAATTATGAGGGATGAGATTTCACTTTAAAAATAATTTATGTATATTTTGGCTTGGGGTGAATCTGTCAAGTTCAGTAACTTTCGATGTTCATTCATCTGCATAACAATAATAACCGTAAACCAATCTCAGGTAGCTTGGCTGTCTTGAAATAGTCCATGCATGTTGTCAGGAAATCTTCACTGTAATTAGCTCCTTTCTAACATAAAGCATTGCATCTCTGGTGGTAGTGTGCTTGCCCAGGGATTTTTCATTGAATTAATTGTATTGTAAGCATATATCCGGCTGTGCGTTTAGATTCATACAATATACATGATGTACACATTTATTTTACATTTCTTCCTACAATTAAAGATCATAACATTTAAATACTTGTTAGAATGTATTTATCATCAATGGAACTACCTCATGAATCCCAATCTCAATTTTGAATATTTTTGAAAAACAATAGTGTAGTACACAGACATAAAACAGTTGAGAAGACTCAAAGACAAGCCACCAAGTTTATATGCAGTAATAAAATTAAAACTACAGCTATAAAGACTGTTTAATCTGCATTAATTTACTCCCGCTTAACTATTGGTTGGAGTACCTGGATCTGATATATTTATTCAAGTGTAAGTCTGGATTGATCCAACTAGGTCTAGACAATTATGTCTCATACTGTAGTATACAAATACGCGGCGGGGTAGTACTACCCTGTATCTAAATATCCAGAATTCAAGAACAAGTTTGTTTCGTGACTCTTTTTATTCGAGTTGCTACTCTTTGGAATGCAATATCAGACACTATTAAAGCTGAAACATCAATAAATGTATTTAAAAATAAGGTTAAATCCTTTTACTTCACTATAGACTTCACCAGGTCTTTGATCATGGCTAGAAATTAAGTACAACATGGTTGATAAGCATGCGCGTTAGGTTTCTACCAAATAAATTCAAGATGGCGGCTTTCTATAGATTTGATAAGAGAAAATTCAAAATACGCATTTTGTATTAGATCCTGTTAAGAATTTCTACGGGCCCACGTCTAAAAATTTAGCAAATTAGGCCACTATCAACTCCCGAAAATCTGCCGACAATCCGAGTAGCGCAGATATGTTCCCGAGAGACTGTGTTTATAATTCTTACCTTGTATATAAACGCCTAACAAATTGACATGATTTGACGAAGTGAGGTTTTCCTAGACGTAAATTTGGCCACATATGTTCGACTTTTCGCACGGGCCCACGTCTAGGAAAATTCGAGGTAGACAATACTTTGTTTTTAGCAACATTTAAAGGCGTTACAGCATCCTTAAACTTGTTCCCGAACGACGTGAAATATAGCATTTTCATGCCGCAAATTCGTCGTAATTTAATCCATCAAGCGCTGAGATATAGCTCTTAAACTAGCGTAAACAAGCAAAACATTGCTCGTTATTTCGGTTCTTGTTGCCATTTTACATTCTTGAGTTGTTACTAGGTTACCAGGGTCTCTACCGCTGTCTTATTTTCAAATTTTGCTCGTAGGTTCACGAAAAATAGCGCTATTTGGCGCGGTAAATTTAATATTTTGGCTTGCGTTGGCAACAAATAATCGTTCTGGAATTTTAATGATAAATTAAGAGACTGTTGCTGGTATTTGCGTGTGTTTTGTTTGATTATAAATAGTATTTTGTATAATAATAGTTTAATATTGCTTTTATAATGTCGGATGTTCCACCGTTGGGGCTTATTTGCAATTGAAATTTTCAAAATTGTCAAGATCCTCATCAGAATTATCTTCTGGATATAATTCTCTCAACCACGCAGTATTTTCCAGGTTTTTATTGCTCTCACCTATAAAATCAGCCGTACTCAAATTGTTCAATTCCTTATAGAAACGAACCGCCGTCTTGACAAAAAAACCGCCGTCTTGACTTTTTCCGATGAAATCTGAAATTACGAGCCCGCAAGTCAAGCCGCTGGCTGACCTCGATTTCTAGTCATGTGGTGACAATATACGAACTTATAAATTAATATGTCCTAAATGTCGCCAAAATGTCTGTTTGTACTTGTTAATGTTTTATTGTGTGTGTGTATTATATATGGGTGTTTAATACCTTGTAAGGGACGTTAATGTCCTATTGCATTTAACACCTGCCTTTTGGTAAATCTTTAAATAAATAAATAAATAAATAAATAGTTAATATATTGTATTACATATGCTTTATTTACTGTCAGTAAACCAGTCCAAATAGAAAATATCCTTTGTCTGATGGTTGCATTGCAATTATATCAATGCAATTATATGCAACAGAGTACAAATATAATATTCACACAACATTGACAACAACCCTTTTAATATTAATATAAATATTGTCTGTTGAAATATCAGATGGGGAACTTTCATGTCTATCATGTTAAATTTTTATATATCAAATAATTTATAACTGGTATTGAAAATAATATGCATTGTTACTAGTACAATTTTAATTATCTTAGCTTGGGAATAAAAAGCAAAATGCATGTACGTTTATAATCGTTTATAATTTACTTCTGTGTTGATGTTGTCACTGCGACAGCGCCGACCGAAGACTCAACGACTCGCTCCGGCGAATTGATAATATGTATTAATATGTGCAAAACCGCAATGCATCACGGTATATCGAAGATACCTCCTCTGGGTCATCATGTATAACTGTGGAATCTGTACTAAGTATCACTCCGTGGTATTGCAACGTTAAGCTTATTTACTGTAAATATCACCTGTTCACCATTTGCCTCCTTAAGAATTGCGCACTTCCTCTCAATTGGATATATCAACCAATCATTCAATGATTCAATCAATCAATCACAACCTTGTTTCTATACATTTATCTATAATAATAAAAATTTTCCACCATATGGGAAACAGATTATGCAAAACAGATTCAATCAGATTAAAAACTTCATTCTCCCCTTTGATGAGTCACGAATCCGAACAAGAATATGCACTTATCTATTTACCAAATTCGCCATATTTACAGTATTACATAATCACACACAAATACAAAATTTATAGCCGGGAATCCGCAGCAGCAGCGTAAGCCAATTACTGCTGGACCAATTGGCAATTGATATGAAAATATTGAATTAGAACTACAATTATTGTCAGTGAGTGATAACACACTAAACAAAGCTGTATATTTCGCTACGTACATGCAGCACGATAATGACGCAGTGAGACTATATGGACGTAGTTATACTTTAGAAAAAATGATTTATGACTACGATGATCATCAACATTAGAACGTGAGTTCGCAGACGCAATATTGAACATAATTGACTTATAATGAAGAACGATTGTGCGTTGGTAAATTCAATTCAAATCCGAGATGGCTCCACATTCGAATTATTCTTGTCATGAAGGACTTTTGATACCTTACAGTTCTGCATTTCGGAACGAGAAACTTAGGACTGTTATCTGTGGAGCATCTAGTATGTCAGGGAATGCGGATTGTTTGACGTAAGAAGGTCGAAAGTTAACTATTATTCGTGAATTACTTTACAAAGAGCATCATGTCTAGGTATTCTGCATGCCAATATCAGATATATAAATGACCGAAAGTTTCAAATCTGGTGGTACAGTCAACAATATATACATGACAAATAGAAGCTATCGTACAAAGACTTTTCTTATTGATTATCATCGTATAGTAATCACGTTTGTGAGTTGTGTGGAAATAGATAGGTTTGGTGGAATTCTTCGCTCAGAACATATTATTAATTTGGGCAACTTCAGTACTGATCTCAGTTCTGATGTTTCTGAAGCAATTTGTGACCTTCCATGGGAAAACATACCTTAACGCTTTTGAAAAACGTGCTAAAAATTCGTTCGTTATCCGTTCGTTAGGCGTTCAGGCGCTTCAGCGTTTCGTTAAAACGATTTTGGAGAACGTTCATAATTCCTAACGGCCCGTTGAAACGCATGGAAAAAAACGTATGAAAAATGTTTCAAAACCGTTCAAACATTTGGATTTAGCGTTCGTTCGAACGATTGGATTTCGTTCGAGCGATATTGGTGTTTATAGGCTACTCGAATCTTCTTCCGTGCGCTTGTCGATTCTGTCTTAGCGTGAACTACATGAAATGCTATTATTATTTTTGCCGAAATGCAATTATTTCAAGCATAACGTAAAAAGTTTCTTTTAAAAACCTACTAATCGTTTTTGAACAGCCGGTTCAGAGGGTGCAATGATGGAAAGCGGTGCTTAAACAATTCTGTAGAGTTTCATAAAGTTCGCCGACAGGACACACAAAATCGCAAGCCATATGTCGTATTATAACAACTGCATTGCCAGATGCTTTGGCAAGGTGCTAATGAACTTACATTGTCGGAAATCGGTATATCAACAGACAACACCTAAATAAATTGAGGAATTTTGCATGGCATATGCATGCAGTTTAAATTCTACATACTGTATTTAGTCTAAGTCCGGAGCCTGAGCAACAAGATCTACTGCATACCTGTGCAGACAGGAATGCCGGCAGATTACAACACTTGTTCTGCACATGCTTGCATTGTAGCTTGCGCAGTATAACGGGCCAATATTATGCTGCTTAATTGAGCTTACAAACAGGTCTGTGTATTATGAAAGTCTGCAATGTACAAATATTTTTTGATATTATATTCGCGAAATATGACGAGAACTGAATTCATTAGCATGCCTAACAAGATAGCCGAGACATAGTGACATATGCATCATCATCATAACTTGCTAGATTAACCACCACAAAGGAACGCAGTCACAAGAAACACGTTCCAATGATATTTATAAAATCCGTGTGTTTTGTGTGTACAAGTAAAACGAACTTTAAAACAGTTCATATTTGCACTCACGCAAGTGCCCTTACACTGCAACGTTATTTTACTATTCTTAATAGCATAATGGGGTTTGTATAATATGTCTCTCCATTAATATAGGATTGACACCCAGGACTGACCCCCGTTGGTTTTGACGTCATATACATGCATGCTGTAGTTGTCAGCACTGTAATTCGAGGCAAATTAATCTACTATATGGCCTACTGTACATTAGATATATGGTAAATATGAGTGAGAACACGGCGAATATTTAGTATGCACCAATTCAAGGGCGGACGTTCATATACATGTTATATATTGTCGGTATAACATACGTGGTGAATCGAAGTAGGAGAGAAAAAATCTAGCGAGTCATTGTAAAACTCGCTTTAGATTGCTTATTATGACAAGAGGAAATTGATGTATCGTTCAGATGGACGCGAATAAACATCAGTTGAAAGGTTGCCAGACCTTCAAAGTGGCTTGGCATGAGGTTTGCGTAGTTTAGCTTGGTGGTCACATAACTGGGATAATTTAAATAGGGTGCATTTACCCACACTCAAACAAGAATTGCTTACCAAGTTTATAAAAACATTTTGAATGAATTTGTGGGTAGATGCAACCTCAACATTGCAAGGATAATAATAGGCAGGACAAGCATAAAAGATTTTGCCAGAAACATGTCATTGTGTTATGTTGTTATGTTATGCTTACTTGACAATGTGGATGTCTGGGGAAGTCTTGCTTGAATTATCGTAGGTAGGCAGGAGGCACAAATTGTGTCACAAGTTGATGTCTCGAAGTGAATGAGGATCACTCTTTGTTATATTGGTGAGTATAAACTCCCTGTGCATGGGTTTGGGACTGTCGTTTCTATATGGGCGGCTGGAGGTACTTTCGAACCGCTGTTTCTATATGGGCAGTTTGCTATTGCTATATGCCTTAGTAAAAAAAACTGTGCGCTATTCCTGCCAGGGTCGAGTATTAGGTTGCTTTTCAGGGTGGAAATCCGGACATTCGGAATTGCGGAACGCCGGACATTCGAATTTAAGTTGCGGAACGCCGGACGTTAACTAACAAAATTTACCATTTATGCCAGGTCTTAGACATGGCATAATTGGTTTCCTTTTCAGGGTACTATAGCTAGCGCAGGTAGCTTAGAAACATTTAGACAGTTGACATTGTATGCTATTTTCTATCATTAATTTCTGTGTAGATGCTCTAGTATGAAGGGAAATAAAATATTTCCTGATGAAATTCTTAGAGATACATTAGTGACCACCAAGAACTTAGTTAATTAATAACATGTATTGATCTAGAGTTAATAATTTGCGGTTGGGGACCGGCGTAAGGTGATGTCGTTAAAATAGTGTCATTTAAATGCAGTTTTCTGGAACTAGCGCATATGCAGCTTTATAGGATGTGCCGGTTTTTTTGTAGATTAACCTCGGCCTTTGTGTGGTTTTGGACACCTTAATTACGCTCCCTCACTAAAACTGTAAAATTACTTCACCTAATTATTCCTACACCGAAAGTTGATGAGGAACCTGTGATTAGTTGAAATTTAAAAACGGATAACAAAAAAAATGCTGTTCAAACAGCATAACACTTGTATATGTGGTCGTGTGCTCGCAAAATGAGAGCATATAACTGCAGTGTAGGAAAAAATATGGCAACAAAAATGGCGACCTTGGAATTGATGTAAATAACTAAATAAATAATAAAGAGAATAATCTACAGAATACAAGTTTGGTTTATAACTATATAAAAGGATTGGGCACATAATAAGCATTCATATAATTGCTGCGGAGCGAGCGAGCCCGAAGCGAGCGAGCGTAGCAGCAGCCTAATATGTGCAGAGAGGGGGTTTTTAAGTAAATTTTATTTAGCGCATGGAATTGTGGTCGTGCGCGCGCTATGCGCAGAACACAAATTTTAAACTCGCTCAGTTCCTGTGCTTTTCGATTTTGACGGACGGAGTCTTCGAATTGTTATCGAATTTCTAAAGCTTTTTCAAGTCTATTTTCACCATTCAAGGTAGGATATTTTGTCTTTTGTTTATATGTTACATTTACATTTGTTTACTCCTTTTTGGAAAGTTGGCAATCTTAATTTATATATCTATGAAATGCTGAAAGCACACAATCGATCGCAGCTAGATTCAGTGTCTGTTTATATATAAACTATATATTCTGCATTAGTGCTATCGACTTTGCTTGAGCTGTTAGTGCTGTAAAGCATGGAAGTCTTACATAGAGATGTCTTTAACAGGTTTTTCTATCCATTCGCGTTTGCTTTCTCTTGCTGATTTTCATATTAATTTTGCATCAAGTGATGTTTCGTGTATGCCGCTTGACGATTGTGACTCCGTGTGAACTTGACACAAAGTCACAGGTATGCAATTGATCGTCTAAATTGCCTGACTGAATCATTCTGTTTGACCTATTAAATAGGCTACTGTAAGGCATATAAATATGTTTTTATTCCTATTTTACAATGGACTTAACATTTTTGTTTAGCCGCGGGCCTTCACATATTATTGTCAGAACAGACATGAAGGGTCTCAGTTGTGCGCGCACTAAGACAAATATTCGAATGGCAATGAGTTGTGCTTTACATATAGGTGACTCGCATTTCCAAATGCAAAATTATTTTGCGCACATGTATATATAGTTTAAAGCTTTTATAATTATATACACTACAAAAATATGCAAATTTCCTTGCGTGGCAGTGTCCAATTACTCATCGCAGTAAACATGGGTTTCATGTGGGAATTCCATGTGGTAGAACAATACATGGAAAATATTGATATTTTGAAATAGATGTTACAAAATTTGATGTCTTTCATGTTTCGTGATATATTTAGCTTGTCTCATCCTGCAAACTATGCTAGGGTATGCATCTACTGACAGCGCGCAAGCCACTGGGTCAATGCCAATAATTACCGTCTACTGAATATAATTTGTGTTGCATATTTGTTCGCATGTTTGTTTCAAGAAGCTAAAGAATAATAACAGTCCCGCAGCATTCCCTACATTGCAGGTACCCTAGTCTATACTCTTTAACGCGCAATAGATTTTGCTTTGATCTGTTGACAATTTTTTCTTCATAATAATTATTTCAGGCAGGAAATTAAATCAATTGGCGCGAGATTTAAGCTGCTCAAGGAGAATAGCCAGACATGCATACTATAGAATATAGCATATCCAAAGTTCAACTGTCTAAATTATAGCCTTTGCCTTGCCTTGTTTTGGCAGCGTGGTTTCCGCATCAGAGGTTTGAAACATCTTCCAGAATAGTTATTGAATATCTCAATATATGTCAAATTTAAAGAATACTGCGCACAATAATTCATACTGTACAACTTCATGTAACTAATATAACTGCTGTACTATATCTTCGAATTTTCGAATTGAACAATACTCATTCTTTATCAGAATGTTTAGTTAAATTTGTATAATATTTATATCACTTGAGTACTTTTGTGCGCCGATAGAGGTTACTTGTTTGCCACATTATTCTATTCTGTTGACAGCTATCCTTAATCTATGCGTTATGGCGAATTTCGTTAGGAACGTTCAATAGTTTAATTCGTTCAAACGACTTCTGATAGAACGTTTTTTTATCCGTTCAAATCCTCGACTTTATTCGTTCAGATTTTTTACTCAAATCGTCAAAACGTTTTTGAGATTCGTTGAAACGTTATAACAAAACGTTCTCTATCCGTTCGTTCTCCGTTTTTTTGGCCGTTTCAACGAAATATCGTTAAGGTATGTTTTCCCATGGAAGGTCACATTTGTCAATGAATTGTGCATAAAATAACTATTTTTACAACCTTACGAATATCTTGGGCTTAGATAGTAGTTTTCAATTCAAATAATACAATGAGAGTCTATATTAAACGAAATCAGTCAATATTTTTCTTGATTTCACTTTCTATTCTAGAGTTCGCGCAAGTATTCACCGCCCACGATGGCGACGACCTTGACCAATACACTGTAGTCAGAGCAATAGCCTTGAACCTCTGAAATCCTACCTGGCTTAAATTCGCGCTGTGGTTTTATAGTGGCGTAAAAAGATGGAAGCAACGCGAAAGGGTTTGTCCAGTTACTCTGGATTCTCTCACATTAAAGTATTGCTTATACTGGGGAAGAGTCTAAGAGAGTTGTTTAGCAAAAATAGATTAGGAAGTAATATCAAACTATATAGAGAACAAGGTACTTACAGTTTACGTAAGGACACGAGACCTTGAAATACATTCTCTGGAATAGTTTTAAGTTCATTGTATGACAGAACCCTAAAGGGAAAGATTAAAAGTTAGGAATATCATGATTTCATATTGACAAACTATTTTATATAAAAATCCGTACTTGGAATAGTAACACCTTGTATTATGAATTGAGTTAATTTAAACATGTCTTTATTTTACATGTCGTTTCTATCCCCACGCAATAATTGCTTTTTTCTCTATTTTCATACGTTTTAACACCTCAACTAATTCTAAGATCAAATTAGCAATTGTCTGATTTTGGTCAATGCATTTCAGATTTTGTCTTTGTGAAAGTTAAAAATTATAATATAACCATGGAAACAAAATACTTGACACTGTTACATATATGTGCACTCTTCACATTGCTATAATTAAGCCAGTTTCAAGCAATCTAAAGAGTTTTATTCCTTATCATTTGGTTTCCGTGAAGTCAATTTCTGTTAAGGAAATGTTAAGCTTACTATTTTTGACAGTTTTTCGTAACTGTATATTTTCTGTATTTATTTCAACATTTATACTCTGGAAGTGGGTTACTCCGTTTCCTATTGCCTCTTATAAATAGGGATCCCTAAATGATAAAGCTCAGATAACAATCATCAAGCTGGTTCAGCCGGAGGTTGGAAATTACAATTTATGTTGTGGAGATGCTGCCTATAGACCACTTTCATAATTCAGATGAGTTTAAATTTTTTTTTTGGTCCATTTTAATAAGTCTTATCAGCCTCGTTTCTGCGGCTGAAATTGAATAGAATTTATTAACCTGAACGAGGTGAATGAGGCTTATTAAGATGCATATAAAAGAATATTTAAACTTGTCTGAATTATGAAAGTGGTCTATTGCATAAACATATGTGAAGTAAATATTATATTGTAAAATCATGTCAACCGTTCCTGAGAGCTATAGTAAGAACTGCGTGAGTGCTTTGGCAAGTATATCACAACATATTCAAAATTATATAGGTGTATCAGTACCGTATATATATTGCAAGGCGTAGCAGGTGTGTTTGTTCAACGTTTGCCTGCATCATAATCAAATGACGCATATATATGACTCATGAAATGTCAAACTATTCCAGCATCTTTCTACGACTCTTACTTACGCCAGTATTAATAAATCTCGCCTTGACAGCAAATATTATCTGCTGTACGACTGACAAAATAATAAAGCAGAGCTACTAAGCTTAAAAATGCCCCAATTTGCAAGCTCAGTTGTATTATTTTGCTCCTTAACGCCAGACAATATCACGCATCAAATCTCCTTATACATAATAGTGGGTCACTGTAACTCACTGAACAACAAAATAGACACTTCAAGGAGAACATTCATGGTCCGCTAGGAATGTATTACTGTGGAGTCAGTACTAAGTATCACTGGTACTGTAACATTAAGTTAATGTTAAAATCCCTAGCTGTTTGATGCCTATACCTCGTTTGAAAATAAGCACTTGCTTTCAATTGAAAACATTGGATACGTACTTCAAACGATATATAACAATCTTGTTTCTATACATGCATTTATCTGTGCAATGAAATCTTCCGGAATACTGAAAAACAAGATTCAAAGATCAATATAAACGTCATATCGCGGTTTATTGGATCCCGAAAGCGAAAAAATATATATAGCTACAAATGTATTTACTTTATTTACATAACAATACACAAACACATAAGCTATGACCCGAAATCCACAAGAGCATAAGCCAATTGCTGCGAGCTGAAAACAATTAATACAGAAAAATTAAATTACAACAACAATTACTGGGATAACACAGAACATTTTTCCTATTTCGGGGAACTTTAGTACTGTTCCGACGTTTTCTGAAGCGATTTTCCAAATGACTATAGTGTCTAAAATGAATATATATATTCAGGGTTTGGATAATAATTAACGATTTAAATAATACAATGAGAGTCCATGCTTACAGAAATGTAATAATTTTCCTGATTTCAGTTTTGTGATTGCAGGTATTCACCGCCCACCAGTAGTCTGTTTGACTGGCCATGTGTATATATGGCCTATCTGCAGGCATGACATGATCTCCAGAGTCATTACTATATTATAATCTGGAGATCTTTCATATGCAGTAACGCAAAAAATATTATTAGTCAATGCGATAGGTTTCGGTCCAATGACTATAGTGTTTCAAAACAACAATAGCCTATACTGGGTATAAGAATCTATAAGAAATTTGTTTAAAAATAAATATATTCGGAAGTGATATCAAACTATATAGAAAGAGGTACTTACAGGTAACGTAAAAACACAATAACATGAAATGAATTTTCAGGAATATTTTGAAATCTGCGGTTTGACAGATCCCAAAACGAAAAAGTTACAAGATAAAATATCATTGCTATTATTAGAAATGTTTTATATTAAAAAGCCGTGGTCAGAATTGTAACACCTTTGAAACTCAAGATATGAAATGAATTGAACAGATAATCTTGAGTTTACATGTCGCTGCTATTCGTAAATGTGTCTTTTTCTATTTTTATTGAATATTTGTATTATACACATAATATCCATTTACAACTTAGCCAAATATTTCCTAACCACCAAAGGATCCTGGTCTATTATTTTCAATATTATTATACGTAAACTATCTAAAAAACGGAATACAAATGAAATCAAAAAAGGAGTACTTTGTTTGATTGGTTGTTTTTGTGCAGATAGCTGGTGGCATTGGTAATTGCTACACATATTGCCTCATATTATTAACTGAGCTATACTTGGTTGAAGGGGGTACTTATACTTTTATCAGTTAAGGTGGTCTTGGACAAAAAATCCAATATTTTTCAATTTAAAAAAAATTGAAAAAATGCAATCGTTACAGCTTTCTTGATCATATCTGTATAATTTTAGACGCAAAAGTATACGCAAAACCCGAGATATGCGGCTTATCCTGCATCTTCTTTGGGTAAAACCATGATTTTACCCTAAGCAAATAATGGTATGTGGTTGGTTGATTCTATGTCCTTTTCTTCTATTAAATTGTTTTATTTAAGTTATTTTATATAAGTCTATTTTTTTTCAGGTGGTCATTTTACACGTTGTCTAACACTCTAAGATTTTAATACTGAATAAATCTTCCCAAAAATTGTAGTGTTGAATAATTACTAATAAAACTATGATGTAAACCTCAAATATCAAATAGAAGCAACATATATTTTGAAGTAAAGCGAATTTAGTTGAATCCATTTTCCGATCGTTTCAAACAAATTAAACGTTTGAGATAATAAACTACAAATATCTATATTTTTGAGGTTTACATGTAGGATATACCTATTGCCAATACTTTAACCTTAATTATATGTTATTCTATTCTTCACTTCTTTTCCTATTCTGTCCCGAGCAAGCGCCCGTAATCAGACTGTTGAGGGCGTTTCTATGTTACCATGGTAACAGCACATATGCAGTTCCCGCATTTAGTACCAGGAAATTATATCCTATTATTTTCATCCGAAATATATTTTAAAGTACAAACACCGACAATTTTTTCAAGACCACCTTAAAAAAAACGAAGGCAAACAAATAAGGAATGGACCTTTGGAAAAGTGATCGGGGGAGGGGACAGAAAAAAAATCACGCAAAAAAAAGTAAAAAAAGAAACAAATTCGTTTCAGAAACAAACTGCAAACAGAACAACAGTAGATATTTAATTTTAAATTTACATGATTCATAAACTAGCTTGCCCAAAACTAGAAAATCTGATGTGCTGCAAAACATGCACTTTATGATAAGCCTAATTTCTATTTGGGATGACAGTTGCAAGCATGTCAAGGTGCAGGCGGATGTAATACTGTGGATAAATCTCTTTAGTTATTACCATGGCATATAGCACACACAAGAAAAAATAGGTTTTATAGGCTATTTGGTATTAGGGGCATAATCTCTGCTTTGTCATGGCAGCTGCGACGACCAGATGAAAATGAGGCTCTAATAGTAAAATCAACTTTTGTTATAACATTTTTTTCTAAACGACAAAAATATTAGTTAGTCAATATGTGAAACAAACAAAATACTGACTGTCAAACAAAACTGAACTAGACAAATGTCTCTCAGCTTTGTCAGAATGTAGAAGTGGAAAATGTTTGTGAGTGAAGTTGGCCGTCTTTCATTAAGTTGCGGCATTTTCGGTCCAACCAGCTAAATGGTTTTGCCTTTGTATTTAATACTTTATATCTCAAGTGAAACAGACAAATTTATCTACTTTATTTCAGTTACCAGTTGTTTGGACTAACGTTCTGCGGCGGATCGCCGAGGCATTACAGGGGAGCTATGTTAATAAATGGCTATACTGATGTTACTATGACGGACTGTGAAAGAGGCATTGCAAAGTCCAAGGCCTCCAAAAATATCCTTCAACTTCAGTTGGCTTTCTGCTACCCCATTGTGTCTATATCAATAACGATCTCTTATAAATGTTATTTATATTAAGTTTTTCGACGCTGTCTGGTTCAAGATATTTAATAATTTTAGGAACATTCGCCTGCATGTCTGCAGCCTTCAACGGGTGTGTTACAATGAAACATTACAACGGTTTAAAACTATATATCTATATACAGACAGGAAGATAGAATGACAAAGAGTGTCAGATCTGTCTACATATATGATTATAGTAACTAGATAGCATATTTTTTGCGTTAGAAGCGCGCCAGGATTCCAATGTTGATCTGTGTCCAATTTTGAACCAGAGAGCGTCCAAAAACTTAGTATGAATAATCCTGGTTTCGCCTAAAACATCTTAAAAAATGCTATTTAGTCAAGTATGGTATGTCATGATGCCAAATTTGATATTTATCTATCTATCATGCATCTTGTTGATTTTATAGCAATTATTGCCAGAACATCTTGCAGTGTGTAAGAGACAGTCTTTTCAAAAGAACAATTTTAATACTTTTATAGTTGTATTGACTAAAAAAAATTTCCATACAAGGTAACATATCCATAAAAAAATTGCATACACAGCTGACTAAATGAAAAAACCCTAGAAACATGAAGAAAATACCCCCGCCCCCCACCATAATTTTTCTAATGGTCCATCCCTAAGCGGTTTTGGTCTTTGATGACGCCACTGGGACAGTCCTTATAATAGCGTATGCATATAATTGCTGACGCGTCCGTATACACTTAAAAACACACCCTCTCCATGTGCGTGCTTAAACTATTACTGTCTGTGCGTGCGCAAGATTAAAACATGCTAGACTATGGCGTCGCCTTCGGTAATTCGCAGACTTAAGAGAAGACAATTTTAAAAATAAAAAATGAATAGAAACCAAACTAAAGCGACGAAAAGCTCTGAACTATTTTTACTCATATTTGAAATAAAGAGTTTCATGTACACATTACAAAAATTTTGCATGCACATTAAAGAAAATGCATTCCATATGCTTGAATTATAAAAAAGTTATTAATGAAATTTTATGAAGTATAGGGTTTTAAAATACTCCAGGTTTTCCGAACATTAATAAAATAGAGCAGCATACGATCGCATGACTATTCTGAATTGTTCCAACTACGGCATCTTTGAAGAACAGGCTACTTAATTTCACTTCGGTTGAACACTGCGGATTTTCGTAATACTAATTAAATACATGGAATGGAACAGACACAGTCACATAAGTGGTCGGACCTGATCTGATGATCTCATCTTTCAAGAAGGGGCAGACGAAACCGAACAGAGGAAGTATATAGGGTTCATCGGCTGTTTCCGCAATTTCCACTGTGTATGACTTGCTTTAACAACGTATGTACATAACACGGCATGTTACAGTATTTAATGCTTTTCCAACATAACTAATATAACGGCGCCTCATAATATTAATCAATTAAGTACATATACAACTGCATATGGAACATATCATATATAATAACACAATGGTTGGTACATATAGAAACGGTACAAACCAATGCCTTTTTTCACATAAACTGGGGGGAAGCTCCAAGTTGGCCTCCACCCTCAGTTAACTACTTCACGCCCCCCCTCCCCCCCAGGAAGTAAACGTTTCTTTTGTCCAAAATATTAAAAGAAATAGAAGAATGACTTAGTTCAGAAGAGGGTCATGATATTTTAAAAACAGCACCTTCCCAGCCGGCAAAATTACGTCGATTCGACGTTGAAACGACGCCGATCTTCGACGTCGATGTGACGTCGAATTAAGGTTGAAAACGCAAATTGGAGCAACGTCGTTTTCAAAACGACGTCGCAAAATGACGTTGTTTCGCCGTTGAAACGATCACAATTATCAACGTTGAAATGACCGCATGCGCGTGCTTTAAAACATAGCTAATTTGAAAAAACATCATATCTTGACAATAAAAATCTTTTATTTCATTATAATAAGATACATTAAAAAAATTCCCAGACTTTTAATGGCTAATAAAATTACACAATAAATGATGGCCTATGACCATAGTTTTTCAAGTTAACGTTTTTGTAAACTCAGCCAAAATGGATTTGTTATTTTGCATAGTATCCATCACAACGTATACCCAATAATTTAATTAAAAAGCACTGACATTTTTTTTCAAACTACTAAATATTGGACAAGTTAAGCTTAAACACTGTCCTTTCTTCCACCTCCTCCTCGCCTATCTGGTGCATACTTGAGCAATTGCTGCACAGCTCGTTCCACCTCTACTGCTGTCGTCTTTTGGCTTTTCGATACAGATTTAAAATAATGAGATTACACGATATAGATTTAAAATAATGAGACAACGCATTGAAGCTAGTATGCTAAGCAAGACTGCAGATAAGCGACCTGTCCTTTCCTACATCCAGGTCTCAAAGAACGCATCTTTAACTGAGTTTTATTATTGACAGATAGTTCAAAGATTATATTTTCATCATTGAGCATGCTTTTATACGGGCAGCCCATGATCTGTCATGGTGAAAATTTACCGATTGTGCAAACTGTTTTCGGAGGGACGAGACTAAGATGATTTCAGATGGTATATATGATGCGGTGGTCGTGCGCGATCTAATGCTGCAAATCGTAAGTATAGAGTGTTTGGCATGGACATATTATCGTGTATACACAACAACGGGCAGTACGACGAATGATGACGCAGTATAGTCAAACAGAACTTAACTGCAACCCAAACCAAGCACTGGCATCTATTAATTCCTCTCATGGACAAAGAAATATGTCAGCTCAAACACGTATAAAGTTAGTACTACGCAACGAAACAGCCGCAGCGGCATTATAACAAGAAAGAAAAGCAAAGGACGATCCGGATATATAACACTGAGATAAACATAATTGCATGCTGGATAATACTAAAGGTCTAGGGGGCATTCGGAATCGCTTAGCTCAAGTATATTGTAAGTATATACAGGCGAATTCAATCGATTGCGTTATATTTCGTTTTTAAACCAAACTAAAATTTATAAATATAATTTATTTTACTGCCATTCTGATAACACAAAAATTCCGGAACTATAAGTCTAGATTTATTTAATATTTCTCGTATTGCGCAGCTTGTGATATATTTGACTTATTTGAGTCCAAAGCTTGATCATTGTTTTGAGGCCAGAAAATCTCTGGAGCTTGATCACATACTACCGTATATACCGTATTGTTTCAAGGCCAGAAAATCTCTGCAGCTACTCCATAATATTATGATTATAGCAAAAAATGTCATGATCACTAAATTCGCCATCATAAAAAAGATGGCGCCGCGTTGGATTATTGGTAGATCGACATGTTTCAGATATTCTGTCATTTCTGTGATTTTACGAGTGAGTTAAGGTTTCACAAAATACTTTGATAAAAACACACCAAAAGTAAAACTAAGACAACCGATGAAGGGACGTTATCTTAGCTGTCTTCTGAAAACTTCTTGTGTGCTATAATGCTTGAAAACAACTAAAAATAGCCAAACTAAAACATAAAAAAATAACTATTAATATACATATTATGAATCGCACAAAAAAATGTAATACAAACAAAGAACAATAGCCTTTCTATGTTTTGACATACATTTGTGTGTTAAAACGTTTAAGAAACAACTAAAATAACGAAAAGTTTTCTAACTTTAGACAACAACTATAGTAACGCGCATGAATCAAACTTTCGCTTAAAACAGTGAAAGCTTTTGCGAATTACAGAGAAAAACTCAACACAAAGAAAAAACAAAGTTTTACCATACTTTCAAGATGTTTTTTGGAAAGAAAAATGATCGTTGAATAAATACTTTGTTTGCCCTCAAAAAATCACAGAAATGATAGAATATCTGAAACATGTCGACCTACCCATAATCCAACGCGCGCCGCCATCTTTTTTATTCTGGCGAATTGGCTGCACCTATATCTTGTTGCATGAATTACAATGATGATAAAGTTGCTAAACCTAAGATGTACCATGATCGAAAACTAAAACATACACCGCTGACCTCAATTTTAATTTCGCGTTAACTTATAATACTAGAAGTTGCTCTCACAGGGAAAGTGTTGTCGAATCCAGGCATCAACACAATTGCTGTGCGTGCACCGCGTCTTGGAAAACTCGAGGACGGACGAGGGAAAACAGGAAAATAACGCATAAAGATCACTTCAGAAACATTTTGCGAAAAAGAGCAGCCATACGGTTGCTTAATAATTCGAGTATGCTGTACCCAGAGCTGCTGAATTACTGCCAATTACATTACAATTACTTGCTTCAAAAGGTAATTAATTCCTAATTGCAATTACCCCTTTTCAAAAGTAACAAATTACAATTACAAAATTACCTCCTCAAAAAGTAATTAATTAAATACAGATTACATTTTGTAATGTGGAGCTGGTGCCAAATAAACGTCTCACACCAGAAATAAAAATATACCAGGTTCAATAATCGTTAACTTCGCTACTTCCACAGAGAAACTTGCGTTGTAAATTGTTGTAAATACTAATTCCGAAAGGTGAAAGCGCTGAGACAAAGATGGCCACAGAGATTATTCTTTTTGCATTTTGATGGCGTATCTTTTCCGCGATGGTGAATAACATTTATTCCATTTACGAATGTTTTCAGAAAAGGAATTTGTAATTTTTCTCTGCTAAAGGAATGCGCTGCTTTGTTTTGTTTTGTAATTTAATAATTACCATATTCCGTTCCTTTTTAAAAAAGTAATTAAATGTAACGCGGGGCGCGGGTCATCTTAGACAGGCGCTGATACAACAAAAATGGCGCGGGTTCGACAAAACAGGTGCGGAAAAAACTTCCGAGGGCGCGGGAAATTAATTCCGGGTCCCGAGTAATGAATGCTGGGGCACGGGTACGTTTATCGTATAGCTTCACATTTTTCAGTCAAAATCAAATAAATGTAAATCTTTTAAATTAAAACCATTTGATTATGAAGCGAAGCTACGACCAAATTCTGTCAATTATTTTCGACTGTTATACCTAGAATATTGCAAGGAAGGCGTCAAGAATATCCTTCTATGCTGTCAGCAAGTTAACAAACAATGGTGGGACTGATGCAGCTACCAGTATGGTGATTTATTTAATAAATTTTCACTACTGTTCTTATAAACTATATTTCAATTATATAAAACCAACGCTGATGCTTTCATTACTGCAAAAAAATCGATTCTGCCCAAAATTCTGTCAATAATATAAATAAATTACTTGAATATAGTGTATTTTGTTCCATCAATGGCAGCTCCAGGGTGCGAAATGTGGGAAGGGAAGGTTGAGAGACGAAGGCGCAATAATCAACAGGCGTTCTCCCCAGAAAATTTTAAATCTAGATTCCTCGGCTTACTTATTTTTGGGCCTATCCTACAAACTTACTCCCCCCCCCCCCCGCAGTACCCCCAACCCCACACTTTTTGCTTCCGGTTTGAACAAATTGTAAAATTGACTGTGGAGACAGACTAATTTCTAATTGAAGTTAGCATTTCTAATTGTATCGTCGCCAGTCTAAGATGACACGCGACCCGCGCCAAATAGACTATCCCTCGTTCAAGATACGATTATGTAGGGAGCAGGAACTGGGGGCAGGGGTGCAACGGTGCCCTTTTGATTTAAGGTAAATATTTGTTGTTATAATATAAAGAATTCGTTCTCGTTCTTATTTAAAACTATAAATCTTGTTGTAGAACTTTGTAAATTCATTAAAAAGGAAATAGCATTTACTTTAATGTTTAAAGCTATTTTTTAAAGCTATTTAAACTTATTATATATTTTCGGTATTTCATCAAGTGAACAATCAAAACAAGAAAACCAAAAGTTCCAGAGGTAGTTTTCGGCTGTTTAAGAGTTTAAGGCTGTAACTATTAACAACTTCCAGAGTGTTATTAACTTACAGAATTTACGGCTGTAATTATTAACAACTTGGAGAATTTTAATACGGCTGTATAAATATCAGCAACTTCCAGAGCTTGTTTACACCTGTAAATATTGACAACTTCCAGAGCACGTTTGCGGCTTCAGGTTCGTCAGCTGGGACTGGCTACCCCTGGCAAGGCTCTGCAACAAGGTACAAAGCATTCAGTTCAGAATCAGTGCAGCTTAAAGTGCGACGTGAGTGCGGATGATGGTTGTCATAATATGAGTCTTCACACCCCAGAACCCCTTCTCCCACAAATATAATTATGTTGTATTTGAATTGCGTTTTATGAGAATGGTTTTATGTCAACAGCTTGGGTCATTAACTGAGACTTCAATCTGTTTAGATGGGATATATGAGAAATTATTAGGGAAACTAGAATTGACAAATTGGCGAAGCAATGCAAGGTAGGAGAACAAGGAAGCATCGTGTAATTAACAGTCCTCGAGTGTTATAGCAAGAAATGCTTGTGTCCTTTTCTAAGTGTATTACTTGATATTGCAAGTCCTTGTTGTTCTGTTGTTCAATACTTCCTTGCATCATAATCCATTAGCTATTGACTTTTGAAACAATAACCCATAACATTCCAAATTAATGCGAATTGTTTTACTCTCTCGTATGCCAGTATGTCAATTTAATGGTTCATGTGCACGAATCTCCCTTTGACGAATAATATGATCGATCCAGTTTGCGACTAAAGAAAATAATCAAGAACCTCCCGTTAAACTATTAAATTGTAAAGTATCCCAAACAGCTCTACTCTGTAATGCCAGACAATTTTAGTAATGGTCTTAATAGGTTAACCAGATTATATCTGCGCGCCCTTGTCTCCCGTTTCCTTTGCTAAATCTACACTAATATTCTATATTTCAACATCTATTCTCTGGAACTGGGTTACTCCGTTTCGTATATCCTGCTTATAAATAGGTGTCCCAAAATGATAAAGCTCATATAACAGTCATTAAGCTGGCCAGCCCACGAGAAGTCAGCGGCAGGTTGGAAATTACAATTTTTCTTGCAGGAATGTTAAATATTGTCTATTGCGTAAACATATGTGAAGTAAATATTATATTGTAAAATCAAGGCAACCGTTCTTGGGTGCTATAGTAAGAACTATTTGTGTGCTTTGGCAAGTATATCACAACATATTCAAAATTATATAAGTATATAAGTCGTAACAAGTGTGTTTGTTCAACGTTTGCTTGCATCATAATCAAATGCCACATATGACCCATGAAATGAGAAACTAATCCAGCATCTTTCTTCGACTCTTTCTTATGCCAGTATTAATGAATCTCCCCTTGATAACAAATATGATCTGCTGTACGACTGACTCGTGGGTTTTCTCCGGGCACTCCGGTTTCCTCCCACAGGGAAAGTTGACTGGGGGCGTTAGAATATATAGATTAAAGAAAGTAATATCACAATTGTTGTAAAATATATATTTAGTATAGGCTAAGTCCTAACATATTTCAGCGAGATACTTCATGTAATCTATCACTGAAAAGCCCCGAAGGGGAGTGAGCTGAATAATATATATATGCCATTTACCGGCTGGGAAGTCCTTACTGCAAAAATGTTTTCCCGAGGTCCCAAACGGTAAATAACGTATTTATTTTTTTTGCTCCATAGTAAACTGAATCATGAGAAATTCCAGTGTTGGGAACTAAGTTTGAGATCAGTGGTGTTGCATAATCAAAGGCTCAAAGCATCGCTGACGAACATTGAGAAGCAAGCATGCGAAAACGTGTATAGTTGTACACACTTTTTCAGAATTATGGTAGTTACAAAGTCTAGCAATCAATTGTTTTCGCCTGGGGTTTCGGTACTTTACAAATATCGTGGCTTTGGGAAACGTTACATCCTGGACGGAGAGAGAGGGTGCGCATGCGATTCAACATGGTCAGTGGAACGATTTAGGGAACTCAAACCAGGGACGTATCTACGGGGGCATTTGGGGGGGTGTCACACCCACCCATGAATTGTATTTGGAGATTTAGTCGGCAGAAGCGAGATTTGAGTCGGCACAAAACAATACAAGTCGGCACAAAACAAGTCGGCACACAAAACAAGTTGGTACAAAACAAGTCGGCACAAAACTAGTCGACACAAAGAATAGAAAAAGGGAATTTTTGTTTTTAGGAGGTAAATTTTTTTACAAGTAGAAACTTATTTATTTGGTTAAATAGTAATATAAGCACGGTAGTAGTCCGGAAAAATATTTTTTAACTCCCCCCCCCTCGAGACATATTTCTTAGTAATTTAAGTAATTTCCCTTCGCATACTATGCGCATAATTTTGTGCACGGTAAATGGAAAATCATCATTGCATTCGCCATAAAATTCCGCTTATTTTTCATACTAGACACTACATTACCAGAAATATGGGACAAGATGGCGACGAGCATGCGCACATTACGCCAAATAATTCATGGTTGCGTAGCTCGATGTTAGCAGCGACGTGAATAAGCAAAATTTGTATACCAAAATAGCCAGCATTTCCCCACGTCTAGGAGGTTCCCGAGATTGATGCAATTTCACTGCCAATTCGATGCATTATACAATAGAATCTATAGTAATTTAGGTCGCGCATGAGATAAAACTTCGTCGAATAGTCCAACATCCTCTCGAGCGATGTAAAGTGCGCAGCTCGCTATGAATTGGGCGATGTTTGAACTGTTAATTTAGCTAAAATAAGCGAGGGTTATTCCACGGCAAACTGGTTCCAAAATCGTTTGAAAACGTGCCTTTTTGTTGTTCTAACAGTTGTCAATATGATATGGTGTCTTGAAATTTGTCTTTGAGCGAAATAGACAAGCCATAGTGCAGTTTTTTTTGCTCTTTTCAGTCGCCATGTTTTTGTTTACAAGCAAGGGTTCGTTCCCAGTCTATTTCCGTGTTTGTGGAACTCCGTTCCCGTGTTTATTTCGCGGTTTTTTCAAAAAAAATTTCGCGGCTTAATCAAAATGTCGGACATCCTCGAAGAATACAAGAAGACAAAGTTAGACTGGCAGTAAAATTAAGTTCCGAAGCCCCTCTTAGTTATGTTAGGAGACAAGTGGATTTATCAAACCAGATTGTGCTTTGTGTGGAGATTCCATGGCCCTTACTGAATTTGTGGTTTAACATTCATGATAGTTCATCCGGCCAAAATGTAAATTACGTTGATTTACTGAATTCAAACCGTGACCGATGCTTGGTTTGTCGTAATAAGCGTACGTATAGAGGAATTACTTCGCAAGAAATCAGCAACCGTAAAACATGCTTTTGGACATACAAAAGGAAGAAAGCGAGCACTCTTAAATGACAAGGTGTATAAAGTCAGTATCAAAAGGGGAGAGATAGAGTCCATTGACCGTGTCAAAGCTGATGTGAGAAAAAGCAATGAAGACCTTGAAGAGTACAAGATGAAATGCAGTGATTTAGAAGCAGAGAGAAACAAGTTATTGAAAGAAATGATTGAGGAGAAAAATAATATGGAACGGGAAATATCTGACCTGAAAAAAGTAAACAACGAGTTGCTAGACTATATTGAAACTTTAGAAAAGAGAGACTCCTTAAAATGTCAGGGTAGGAAGATCGACGAACTTGGTGCCAAGCAGTCGGGGAGGAAACTCCAACTTTTAAAAAATAAAGCACAATGTGCTTTATGGTTTCTTAAGAGCTTTGGCCTTGAAATTAGCCAAATTAAATTGAAAGATGGAGAGGGTAGTAACTACTCCATTAATTACACTGCAGACCAAGGTACCCCCTCTAATTTAAGTGAAAATTATAAAGAAAGACTTGAACAAGTTCTCTTTCTTTTGGAAAAATTTTGTGTGGGAGATGCGGTTTATCACGAACTTACCATATTGTCAGAAGATATACCAAAGACATATCTGGTGAAACAATTGAGAGGGAAAATGAACAAAACATACCACATTGAAAGGACTCGGGGGTATCCTGGTGCAAGGCTTAATTTTACCTCCACACTGAGAGACCATGTGCAAGAGCTATTGGCTCAGCAACCAGGTTTGAGCGATGGTGTTGTGCAAGTAAAGTTAAGTGGTGATGGTGCGCGTATGAGCCGGTCCACCAATTTTATGATGTTTTCATTTGCCCTTCTACAACAAGATAATGTTATGTCATCTAAGAGTAACAGAACTGTTGCCATTATTAATGGAAAAGAGGACTATGCAACTCTTAGATAGATAGATAGATAGTATTTATTAGAAATTACATTTGCAGCTGGATAGCTGAATTGCGTAAATCTTTACATCTATAACAAATTTTAAAATACAATTGTTAAAATAGCCTACAATAATCAGTTAATATTAAAAAAGATAAAATGTCTAAATTTTCTACTTTACTTACAATTACTGTATATGAAACTGTTTTTCAACCTATTGGTTCTACATTTGGGCACATTAAAGTTCCGTTTATTTCTAAGGTTAATGTTACACATGTTCTGATCAGGTAATAAGCAGTGTAAGTTGTGATTACTATTGGACGCGATATCTTGGAAAAGTTCTTTCGTAAGGCTGTCTCTTCGATCGTAAAGGGAAGAGAGGCCACTAGCCGCCAGGGCTTCTCGATAACTCAGCTGGTGAGAGAAAATTATTCTTAGGGCCCGTTTCTGCAGTCTTTCTATATCGTCCGCTAGGTATTTTGGAAGTCCGTTGTGAAAAACTTGGCAAGCGTACTCGGCAATGGGACGAATGCAAGTTACATAAAATGTTAATAAGTCTTTTGTTTGCAGATTTGCTCGCTTTAATTGCCTTAGGAAGTACAAGCGAGTAGATACTTTACGTACAATTTCGTCTACGTGGAGGTTCCATTTAAGATCTTTCGAGATGTTGAGACCAAGGAGTTTTACACTAGGAACAAGTTCCACAGGGTTACCATTGATAATAACCGGGGGAAAATCAGGAGCTGACCTGGCGAAGGATATTCTCAATTCTTTACACTTAAGACAGCTCTTCCAGACTTTTTCAAGGAGGTCAATGCTCTCATTGAGAAAGGTAGCATACTTGTTGACGAGAAGGAAGTCAAGTTGGAATTTTTTTTGGGTGGGGATTACAAATTCTTCTTGATGATCATGGGATTGAATTCAGCAAATGCAGACTATGCATGTTTGTGGTGTGAAATCCACAAGCAATTCAGATGGGACACAAGCAAAGATTTGTTATTTTGCAATACTGGGGACCTTAAAAGGACCCTGGACAAGATTAAGCAGAAATGTCAAAGCAAGAGCTCCAACTATGGCTGCATTAATCCCCCCCCTGATCAATATAGACCTGGACCATGTTGTTGCTGACGAGTTACACCTCATACTGAGAGTAACGGACAGAATGCTCCAAAATGTTATAGATGAAATTTTGGAAAAGGATGCAATTGAAGACTTTAACAAGCCAAATGGACAGCCTAAAGGAATACTATTAAACAAGTTTGTTACAGATGTAAATGAACTTGGTGTAACATTTTCTGTCTGGTACAAGAAAAATGCAGATGGCTCAAGTAGCAAAGTTTTAGAGTATACAAGCCTTGTTGGTGCACAGAAAAAGCTGCTTTTAAACAAACTGCCTTCCAAGTTGCACAATTATCTATACTCTGATACTGCTGCCACTGTAATAAAAATATGGTGTGATTTCAAGGAATACTATGATTTAATATCTGATATTAATTTGACCAGTGACACATGTAACACAATATTTGAAAAAGCAAAACAGTGGCTGGAGTTATTCTGTTCCATAAGAGATGTTCGAACTGGGTACAAGAGAGCAAATGTTACTCCATACATGCACATTATGTGTTACCATGTTCCATTTTTTATGCAAATGCATGGTTGCTTCAAAAGGTTCACTGCAGGGCAAAGAGTGGAGAAAAACAATGACAATGCAAAGAGGATTTTATTTCAAAAATCGAATAAATGGGACGCGGCAAAAGATATCCTTTTTCTGGAGAGTAGGCAGTGGGAGCTTAAGAAGCATGAGAGGAATAAGGCCAACTACACTAAAAGAAACTGTGAGTACTGGGATGTTGAGATCAGTCAAAAAAGGAAAAAGAATAGGCCTCTTGTAGAAGCTCCCATTATTCAGGAAGATGACCAAGCTGATGTTGCAACTGGTTCAGTTGATTTCAACAGCTTCACAGTTGTTCAGTTACAAGAAGCGATCAAGACCAAGGGCATAAATCAAAGAGGACTTTCAAAATTGAAGAAAAGTGAACTTATATCTCTCCTTGAAACTTCTTGAAAGGTTCAAGGAGAGATATATGAGGGACCGTAGCACCCCCTCCAACTCAATTATTTCCAGTGACCCACCCCCAAAGAATGAATTTTTTCCAAGTGATCCCCCCCCGGCCCTCCATAAAACGTGATTTTTGAACTTTAAAGATTTCATATATATTTTAATACAATTTATAGGTTTTTGTGTTTGTATATTTTAAAATAGGTTGGTTATAGACATAGAAATTATTAAAAACTTGCAATGTATAAAAGCTATTTTAAATTTCATATAAAGCTGTACATGTTGTGATTTTTCACTCGGTAAAAAGCAAAGTCAATTTTTTGGCATGTCCCACCCCTCCTTCACAAAAATGATCACACGACCTACCCTTTTTCAGCCATTTTTTTTTTCGGGTGACCCACCCCCTATTTCCACCAGCCCAGTGAGCCCACCCTCCCCGAAAAGTGAAAAGTTCACTTTTCTTCAAATATGGCACCATTAAGGTGCCATGCACCCTACTTAAATATTTTACTCTGTCCGATGCCAGGCAATTTCATTCATCAAGGGGAGAACTTTCTGTGTCTTGTTAATCCATTATAAGTCTCAATGTGCCCCAATGTTCCCTTGTCTATTATTTACGGGAGGATTTGCGAATTAAGGGCAGCTTCCTGAATATTAATGCTTAAGAGAGTATGATGATCAAGCCACATTACTATATCTATGATATAATTATGCAGTAAACCCAATGCGGCCCATGTCATGCTTGTGCTGCACTCGGCTACAACCATAGAATGTTTCAGATTTTGATATGTTCAATCCTGGTCGTACTTTCAGCATATTTAAACACATTAAGGTTAAGCAATATGAAGCTGCAACCTTACCACTTGTGCCACCTTTGCATAGTGACAAGTAAAATGAGAATAAGAAATTATAAATCAAAGTACTAGTATAAAAATATGTATATATTATTTATAAACAATTTTCAACATTTTTGTATATCAAGGGAGATTTTATGTACATAACTGAAATAATTATCCAATAAAATGTCAATAATAAACTATATACAATTTTAAAACCTAACCTGGAACAGTTGGAGAAAAGCAACTATAAGTCCTCTGGCAGGAATCGAACCTGCGATTCACCGGAATTGCAGGGCCGCAGATTCAATTCCTGGCGGAGGGCCTATAGTTGCTTTCCTGAAATTGCTCCTGGTTAGGCCTTAAAATTGTACTTTTTCACTCAAAATATCCATCCATGCAAAACCTTGAACATTTAGTTCTATCGAGCAAGATAACCAAAATTCTTTATCTTGTAAATAAGCTAGTTTAATTATGCATATACATTACACTTCTCAGTACACAAGTGGTATAGCTTAAAAGTGGGATCCCTGCTTTTTTAATTGATACAGTTTAAATGGATAGATATTAAGAGCAAGAAGATGCAATTTTAATAAAAGTTAAAGAAATTTTTTCTATGTGAGACCGAGGCGTTTCCAAGATCTTTTCCCCTACTTTTTGAAAATTCCTAGGTGTGCGACCAAGAAATGCTCTCATCTTCACTGGAAACCTAACCTTGGCTCCATCTCCATGTAGGTCATGGACGCAACTCCAGTTGGCTGGCAATTTACATTTTGAGAAGTCCTTCTCCTCAAATAATGTCCAAGCTCGTTGCTCAGCTGGCCTCCCTTTGTCATTAAATAAGAAGCCATATACATCATGCCTGAACTCTATAGTCAGCTTCTGTACTGCCCATTTGTGTTTCAAGGCAAGCATCACCTCAGATCTTAGCCTGTCGACACAGGCCTCAACCACATCAGATGGGGGATGAGGATTTTCAAAGTACCTAGGGTAGAGAATATGCATCACAAAACATGTCTTGTTTCACAGGTTTAACATCAATTTGCTTCATATAAATAAATGGAAAGTTTTGACTAAATTTGGTCTTATATTAACAAGATTTCCCGTTTTTATTATTTCTTGAGAATTTAAACAGAAATATGTAATCATTCATATTCTACACGATATTCAGAAAGCGACTTTCATATTAAAGAGAATTTATGGGAGAGCTTACCTGAAAGAAGCTGGAGAAATGTGCTCTTCTGGCTCCCAAGTATTTTGGAAAGAGCTAAACCCCTTCCACTTCACCAAGTATTTAGATTCCTGAAACAAATGAAATGTTCGAGGTTGAAACTTCAACATATATTATATAAAAAGCAACTGTTAGGGCGCTGGTATTGTAATAACAAGTTTTTAATCGATAGTTTGTCTGTCGAGTGTGACAATGTGTCATTGTATGATATTAAGAATTTTTTTTAACGCACCTTTTTATCCGTTCTTCGCGCGATCAAACGATCGGCTTCATAAACGCCAACTACCCGGCGCCTTTTCTTTGCCTTTCTTTCGTCGATCAGAATATCCACCGAACTCAAATTGTTGAGAACACTGTACGGGACAGAGCCTTTCTTTGAAGTTCTAGTAGTCGCCATTGTGTTTGCTCAAAAATTTCCTAAATTCTATTATCAAGCGACTTTCCGCTGACTGAACGCGGCCGCAAAATTTCCCATATTTCTGGTAATGATTTGTCATACTATACAATGCAAAACTTTTATTGCGGGTTTTATGCGCTGCCTGACAATAGAATGTTGACTTAGTCTCAGAATATCGCAGAATTGGTCGCTCTTATACTGTGCACAGAATTTTGTTCACAGTAAATGAGAAATCCAAAAGCACCATCGAATTTTACGTGAAATTCTATACAAAGATAACCTAGTATGCCCTTTTCAATCAAAAATCCTAACAACATATCAGGACTTCAATATCCTTAACAAACAATTTCTCGTATAAACCAATTTCTGAAAGACTTATGTTACTACAGAACATTTTCTAAACAGAAAATTGGAATTTTAAATCTCCACCGCGCCTACGCCCAGCAATGAAAGATGCCTCGGCCCTAGAGATCTCTGAGAGGCTTTACCTCCGCCATAACAGTAAGGGAAAAGCCAGGGAAAACCACTGAGGGAAAATTCCTTTTTGAAAAATCGCGCGAACAAATTATTATTGGGGGATGTTCAGGGTTATTGTGGATCATAGCTAATTTATTCTAAAGATTTCCACTGACCATGTTGGATCGCGTGCGCACCCTCTCTCTCCGCCCGGGATGTAACGTCTCCCGACAAGAAAAGGTTCGTGCTCTCTTGCTTTGCCTTTGCCGATCAAAAACATCACAAAAATATAATTTGGTTTTTATTAAATCGACGCTTTTCTACTCAAAAGACAACGAAGAAGGTATGTTGATTACAATTTTGTACTTTTCTTGTTGTTTTACGATAATAACAGCTTTGAAAAATGTTTTTTTAACACGCAGCCTTAATTTTACTTTGGCGAAAACACTTTATTGTTGACATTGTTTATGAAAAATATATGACACAATTGAGTCAACAAATCTATGTACTGCAGTGGAACGTGTTTTTTCAAAATTTGATGATTAAGGAAAAGTTGTATGTTCAAATCTTTCTGTTTAAACGTTTATTTTTCTACTTCTAAGGGTAGCTGAAATGCTGAATACTGCATGAGTTTTTATAAACAAAACAAATACAGTACAAATATTTGGTCCATTTTTTCGCATTTTGTTCAGAATAGAGTTAATTCCAGTGTACCTTCTGCTTAGTACGAAGTTCATATAAGCAAAGTCAGTTTATTTTTCCACTTCCACTATTTTATAGCAAATTTTAATATTTTTGGTATTTTTTTTAATTTTTTAATCGTCTTCCCTCCTATGTTTATTTTGGCGCGCGAAAACGCGATAGGTCCGTATCGTGTGATACGGACCTCGTAAGCACCCAATCAGGAGGCTTGAATTTAGTTACAGATTTGGAGTTACGGACCTAAAAAAAATAAATGTATATATCCCTCTTCATCATCATTTTTTACCTATCTAATGGGAGACGATTTACGGTTGGCCATTAATGCCATTAATACTCTAATAAAAGACAATTCCAGAAGAACGTGAGAATGAATCGTCAGTATACCACAATTGCGCTGGATTTCTTTTCGAAATCAAGATTTTTGGCAAGAACGGCGAGAAAATTGCTGATTTTACTTTGTATTTTCTCGTTTAAAATCAATAATTTTAAAGGTACGTGTTGAAGTTATTGTAGTATATACATGATATTTCACGGTTTTAATTTTGTTCTCTTTCTACGATGTGCTTTAGATGATATTAATTTACATATGTATTGACCTAATTTTCGGGTTACTACTCAAGGTGTAAAAATAGCTTTAAAATATGCTGGAGTTTTTAAACTTTTTCACAGGGAAGGTTAATAAAAATAACATCACTGTATTCATGAAGAGCTTCTCTATCAATCGACAGAAATAAATAAAAAAAACCTCCACAAACAAACGAGGGATCACATTTTGAAAATGGGGTATTTTGTGGCATTCAAGCTGCTAATTAAAATGTGCAATTAGATCGCTCTGCTTCGATTAGTGAGTTGTTCAAAAACCATACGCACATAAATTTTGTGTTTCTAAGCACAAATTTATATGAATTACCCATTAATCGTGTAGAGAAAAGTCTTTATTACGGTCTATACACAGAATGCACAATGTCAATCGTATTACATAGCTACTATGTAAACAACTCTTTGAGTTTTAAGCAGTTAAAAAATAGTAATTTTAACCTAAGGATATCAACTGAGATGTTTTTCTCCTTTCTTTATATTGTAGACAAAGCACTACTGGAGTGGTAAAAGTCAAGTTTATGGGATACAACTTCCTTGTCTGAAAAATATTGTATTACTAATCTAGCATTACCTAATTTAGAATGTTTTAGAATGAATTAATGATCCAAGCACATTATATACTAAAATACACCGGTAAATAATTAAACACACCCAATTTGTGGGAGAACGGGTTCGAGGTGAAGACTGAAGAGAACCAATATTTATACTCTGGTCAACCCAAAGACTCATTCTAGCCTAAAGTTTTCATCCCGCGGGGGTATACATGAGACCCGTTAGGAGAAACGGAATGCCCTAGGGGTAAAAACTCCGATAGAGCCCTGTCATCAAGGTAGCGACCCCCTCCGACATTTGCTGAACCAGAGCGTGTCAAAATAGAATTTTCTATCTATTTTCTATATACCAATGGGTGATAATCCCCCTGGACAGTTCTTACGATTCGACTGATCATATTTCCATGAAATATTCTGAGTCTATGGACAATGAAGTTGACCATTTGGAACACTTCAACCCCGAACCAAAAGCTTTATTCAACATCAACAAGTTCAGATATGTGGGGCCGGGGCTTACTCACTTATTAGATGGGACATATTAGAAAAGGGTGCTTAATACATTTTTCATCTAAAGGGGGGAGGGTATCAGAGAGAGGGCTTATTGGGGGGGTTTATTGGGGGGGTTTATTGGGGGGTGTTTTATTAGAGATTTTACGGTAACAACATAGAGTGCAATGCTACTTAATCCCCAATGCCTCATGATGTAATATTCTACCTACCATCCAATTAGAGTGATAAATAAATATTGTCACCAGTAGCTGCACAGCAGTCATATAGCAGCTGCATTGCTATTGCAGCAAAATGAGGCTCCTCCTTGGTTGATTTACTGCATTGGTTGATGCTTGCAGCAGATATAACTGAATGAAGAATTAGTGCTCCCTCTTTGATCCCATTCGAAACCTTTTCCATTGAAAATAACATGATGCTTTTCTTGTCAATTGTCCTAAGACAAGATATATTCTTTCTTTAACAAAGGCCAGTAGCCTCTCTTTCAATGTCCTTAAGCATCAAGTCAGTCAGGTTGCTTTTAATAGACGGATTTTTCCAGGCAGCATTGGCAATTTGTTTATATGTGCCTCTCAAAAGCATTTTCCCGAGCGATTTCAAGTCAGTTGGGAGCTTTCGCTCGGCATTTTGCGATGGCCAGTTTACTTTAATTGTAACATCAACATCTTGATTTGATTGCTCTAGGTTTGTTGCGTCATCATCCGTCGCGATTGTTCGCTGTGGATTCTGTGCAAGCAATGGAGAAATTGGCACCTCAAATGGCTGTGAACTTCGCTGTGAACCCCGTACTGGAGTTGAAATTGTAGGCAGTGGACGCTGTTTCGTCGGTGGTGTGAACGACGATAGCTCGCTGTCCTACCTTTCCTCACGTACAGTGTCTCTTCATGGTTGATGAACTACTCGTTTATTTGGAATTGTATGACTTTTGAATCGCGCTTTCGATATCTGATAGTTGATCAATCAGTCCTTTACGTTTCTTCAGCTGAGAAAGACACTGTTTACATATAAAGCTGCTCGAAATCTTCACAATAAAAGGGAGATTCTTTAACGCCTCTAATACACTAAATTTCCCTTTACTTTCCACAAGATATCTCTCCTTGTGTTTAACAATATCTCGTGAACATTATACACATGAATAATGCATACAGAAATGATATATCCTAATACCATAATCAACTATAAAGTATGTAAAATTTGGATTTGCATTGCAATTCGCAATTTAGGCGCCAATTTTCCTGAAGCCTGCGAACAGCCTGGTTTTCAAACGTTCATGCGATATCCAATCAGATTTGATCTAAGTTTGGACTTAACAACGAGGCAATCAGGATCTAGTACTCAAATTCAGGTACACGACGGGAGTCAGGACAAGAACGTCATCACTAATTCGCAGACGGATATAATATACGTCTGCGGCGCAGGGTACAAATTGACACGATTGACGTCATATATCGCGCTTTGCCTATTGTCATCGAAATATGATTGGCAGTAGAGAATTTCGATTGCCTGAGCAAATTGCATTCGTATTGCACGTGTCTGGACATACTTTGAAATTTGATCAGAAATATTTTCTTGTAATTTTGGTGGGTGTTGATAGACTTTTCCCACTTGTTGTACAGTAAAACAAACCTCAATTTAATGTGTTGTCTCATTAACTTAATTTATACAGTTATCATTTTACAGTGCCATAGACAGTTTGTATTTCAGGCCTGGTTTCCATTTGGTAGTAACTGTTATGACTAAGTCATGTTCGAAAATGAGAAATAGTGTGGATCTGTCTTGTCTTTTGTGTGCTCTATGTAAACCAGTTTTTACTCTACGTAGTAGATATATGTCCATACTCTGTTACATTGACCATCTTGATATGTGCAAAGTTATGACTAAATAGAGACCAGCCATTATGTAACTTTGAGTATGAAAGCTGAAAAAATGAGATATATCTGTGTAAGAAAATCGGCATATCAAACTTCACCGAGCAGTTCACATATAGACAGGGGCGGACTGGCTACCTCAGATGGGTCTGGGCTAGAGGGGGGCCCTGTACTTTTCGAGTCGTATGTAAAAGCCCATTTCAAGAGGCCCAAAGGGGCCTCACATGCAGGTGCCCACTGGGCTTTTCCCAATGCACTCTGGTGCTATAGTGATGTTTGCATAAAAATTGGCCCTCTAACAACAAATTTGTTTTGCTTTAAGGTAAAGACATTAATATCCACAACTCCTTAGCTTATTGTCCAATACCCTCAACCTTATATATTAATTAGTCCATCTCAGAGATACTAAATCTTAAGTAATTTAAAAATATACTATTATTTTAAAAATTATGTATTTTTTTCCATCATATATTTTTAAGATTTTAATTACTACATGTTGTGCTTTAATTTCTATCTGGACGTAATTGATGAATAGTCAAATACACTGAGGTAGCCTGTAATTTAATATTGTTGATGGTTGTTTTTATAGGTGTGTTCATTAAGTGCAACAGGGCAGCATAATTATGGTAGCTGACTTAGATACATTGGTCATGTGTTTGGTAGCAAGTACATGTAATGTACAGTAGTTGTTAGACATCAGTTCCTAGCTTGCTATCATATATCTGAAATTGACCAGCACATTAGCATTTAGGACAATATAATAGACTTAGTTAAAACCCACCTATTTATTGTATATTTAAAAAATTATGTTGTTTAATTATGAGATTTTATATTTCAAAATAATTTATGTCTATTTTGGCTTGCGGCGAATCTGTCAAGTTCAGTAACTTTCGATGTTCATTCATCTGCATAACAATAATGACCGTAAACCAATCTCAGGTAGCTTGGCTGGCTTGAAATAGTCCATGCATGTTGTCAGGAAATATTCATGTAATTAGCTCCTTTGTAACATAAAGCATTACATCTCAGGTGGTATTGTGCTAGCCGAGGGATTTTTCATTGATTAATTGTATTGCAAGCATCTGTCCGGCTGTCCGTTTTGATTCATACAATAGACATGATGTACACATTTCTTTGACATTTCTTCCCACAATTAAAGATCATAACATTTAAATACTGGTTAGAATGTATGTGTCATCAATGCAACTACCTTATGAATATCAATCTCAATTTTGAATATTTTTTATATATTTTGAATATTTCATTAAACAGTTAATACATTGTATTACATATGTTTTATTTACTGTCAGTAAACCAGTCCAAACAGAAAATATCCTTTGTCTGTTAGTTATAATGCAATTATATTAATGCAATTATATGCAACAGGGTACAAATACAATATTCACACTAATAGAATTAAATGTTGTCTGTTGAAATATCACATGGGGAACTTTCATGTTTATCATGTCATGATTTTTTTTTATAAATCAAAATAATTTATAACTGGTATTGAAAATAATATGGTTATTTAGTAAAATTTTTAAATACCTTAGCTTGGGAATAAAAAGAAAAAATGCCTGTACGTTTATAATCGTTTATAATTTACTTCTGTGTTGATGTTGTCACTACGACAGCGCCAACCGAAGAATCAACGACTCGCTCCGGCGCAATGCATCACGGTATATCGAAAATACCTCCTCTGGGTCATCATGTATAACTGTGGAATTTGTACTAAGTATCACTCCGTGGTATTGCAGCGTTAAGCTTATTTACTGTAAATATCACCTGTTCACCATTTGCCTCCTTAAGAATTGCGCACTTCCTCTCAATTTAGAGCACTGGATATATCAATTAACCAATTATTCAATGTTTCAATCAATCAATCACAACTTTGTTTCTATACATTTATCTATAATAATAATAAAAATTCCACCATATGGGAAACAAATGTTGAAGTTGGTCTTAAGCAAAACAGATCCAAACAGATTAAAAACTTCATTCTCCCCTTTAATGAGTCACAAATCCGAACAAGAATATGTACTTATCTAATTACCAAATACACACAAATACAAAATTTATGGCCGGGAATCCGCAGCAGCAGCATAAGCTAATTACTGCTGGACCAATTGGCAATTGATATAAAAATATTGAATTAGAACTACAATTATTGTCAATGAGTGATAACACACTAAACAACTAACAGCTGTATATTTCGTTACGTACACACAGCACGATAATGACGTTGTGAGACTATATGGACGTAGTTATACTTTAGAAAAAATGTTTTATAACTACGATGATCATCAACATTAGAACGTGAGTTCGGAGACGCAATATTGAACATAATTGAGTTAAAATGGAGAACGATTGGGCGTTGGTAAATTCAATTCATCACCGAGATGGCTCCACATTCGAATTATTCTTGTCATGAAGGACTTTTGACACCTTACCGTTATGCATTTCGGAACGAGAAACTTAGGGCTGTTTATCTGTGGAGCATCTAGTATGTCAGGGAATGCGAATTGTTTGACGTAGGAAGACTGAAAGTTAACTATTATTCGTGAGTTACTTTACAAAGGGCATCATGTCTAGGTATTTTGCATGCCAATATCAGATATGTAAAAGACCGAAAGTTTCAAATCTGGTGGTATAGTGAACAATATATATATACATGAAGCTACTATTGTATTCACTATAAAAGCACATGTTTTTTCCCAGACCCATTCTACTAACCTCCAGACGAAGGGCCTTCGCTCGAAATGTCGAAGTTCTTATTGTATTTTCAGGTAGTTTTACACAACAGCCAACCGCCGTATTTGCTATACTCTAGCCACACTGGCACCGCACGTTCGAGATATCGTACAAAGGCCTTTCTTATTGATTATCATCGCATAGTAATCACGTTTGTGATTTGTGTGGGAATAGACATGTTTGGCGGAATTCTTCGCTCAGAATATATTTTTGAATTTGGGCAACTTCAGTACTGATCTCAGTTCTGATGTTTTCTGAAGCAATTTGTCAATGAATTGTGCATAAAATAACTATATATACAACGAATATCTGGGGGTTAAATAGTAGTTTTCAATTCAAATAATACAATGAGAGTCTATATTGAACGAAATGTCAATATTTTTCTTGATTTCACTTTCTATTCTAGAGTTCGCGCAAGTATTCACCACCCACGATGGCGACGACCTTGGCCAATACACTGTAGTCAGAGCAACAGCCTTGCACCTCTGAAATCCTAGCTGGCTTAAATTCTCGATGTGGTTTTATAGTCGCGTAAAAAGATGGAATCAACGCAATAGGTTTTGTCCAGTTACTCGATTCTCTCACAAGGATTGCTTATACTGGCTACGAGTCTAAGAGAGTTGTTTAGCAAAAATAGGTTAGGAACTAATATCAAACTATATAGAGAACAAGGTACTTACAGTATACGTAAGGACACCAGACCTTGAAATACATTCTCTGGAATAGTTTTAAGTTTATTGTTGTAGAGATTCCTAAAAGGAAATATTAAAAGTTAGGAATATCATGGTTTCATTATTGACAAACTATTTTATATAAAAATCCGTACTTGGAATAGTAACACCTTGTATGTGAATTGAGTTAAACATATGATTATTTTACATGTCGTTTCTATCCCTACGCAGTAATTACTTTTTTCTCCATTTTCATATAAGTTTTAACACCTCAACTAATTCTAATATCAAATTAGCAATTGTCTGATTTTGGTCAATGCATTTCAGACTTTTGTCTTTGTGAAAGGTAAAAATTATAATATAACGATGGAAACAAAGTACTTGACACTGTTACATATATGTGCACTCTTCACATTGATATAATTAAGCCAGTTTCAAGCAATCTAAAGAGTCTTATTCCTTATCATTTGGCTTCCTTGAAGTCAACTTCTGTTAAGGAAATTTTAAGCGGGCAGGCTTCCTATTTTTGACAGTTTTTCGTAACTGTATATTTTCTGTATTTATTTCAACATCTATACTCTGGAAATGTGTTACTCCGCTTCCTTATATCCTGCTTATAAATAAGGGTTCCAAAATGATAAAGCTCATATAACAGTCATTAAGCTGGCCAGCCCGCGAGAAGTCAGCGGCAAGTTGGAAATTATAATTTATGTTGCAGAAATGCTGTCTATTATATTGTAAAATCATGTCAACCGTTCCTGAGTGCTATAGTAAGAACTGATTGTGTGCTTTGGCAAGTATATCACAACATATTCAAAATTATATAGGTGTATCAGTACCGTATATATTGCAAGGCGTAGCAGGTGTGTTTGTTCAATGTTTGTCTGCATCATAATCAAATGCCACATATCACACATTAAATGCCAAACTATTCCAGCATCTTTCAGGGGCGTGGCGACCGCGGGGCGTGGGGTGTGACGCCTCCCAAATGATTCTAAATATTAAAAAGTTGGTCAAAAAATGGTTTGTTGTTGGTTAAAAAATATTGAGAAATTATGCGTTGAGACTGTGCGCTGAAATTATAAAACGTGCAACGCAAGTACAATAATTCTAAATATTAAAGAGTTGGTCAGAACATTTGTTGTTGGTTAAAATATATAAGAAACAATAAGTTCTAATATTCAAATATTATGCGCTCCTGAGTACGTGAGCAGTTGAGCAATAGACTAGTGCAGAATTACTGGAGTGTAGCATACACGCATTGCCTCAACATCATTCTTTGATCCTTTCTATTTTATAAAAAGTTTAAAAATGCTTGCATTTGAAAAATTTACTAAAAACAAGGCAATAAAGGCAATTGAAAGCTGTTTGGGCCGGTTACGAATAAATTTCATAGTTAAATTGTCATTGGTAAACATGCTTGTTAGCAATGTAACATTTATAACCCTTTCAGAGTCGAAGTAATATATGTGTAGTTCAAATAAACGTTAGATGCGGTTTAGCACAGGGCCCTTTTTAATTACCCTCCTGTAAAGCTTGGTACGTTTCGATGGGATATATGAAAAATTGTTTCTGAAAATGCAGGAAATCAAGCCACAGAGACTCAAGAATACGAAAATTTTCTTGGAGAGGAGTGGAGGACCCCCGACCCCTCGCCATGTTCGCGAATCTTCAATATACCAGGTTTGTTAGGTCCCTTTTCGTTGATGCCTCCCCTAACCATTTCTTAAAAAAGGTCCTGGCTTAGCAGAGTCCCTTTCATATCCGATCATACAACTATTCAGGTTTGTATGAATTCTTGCGTTTTCCCCTAGCGATAATTTTTATGCAAAAATTTGTATATAGAAGGACAAAAAAGTTGGTCATTTTCATCGGAAAAGTTGGTCATAATGACATGACACCCCCCCAATCGTGATTCGTTCGCCAGGCCCCAGGCATCTTTTTTTCTACTCATACTTATGCCAGTATTAATAAATCTCCTCTTGACAACAAATATGATCTTCTGTACGACAGACGAAAATAATGAAGCAGAGCTACTCAGCTTAAAAATGCCGCAGTTGCAAGCACAGTTGCATTATTTTGCTCCTTAATGGCAGACACTATCACGCAGAAAATCCCCTTATACATTATAGTGGGTCACTGTAACTCACTGAACAACAAAATAGACACTTAAAGGACACGCCCACCGTGTATTACTGTGGTCTGTGGAGTTAGTAGCTACTAAGTATCACTTGCACTGTAACATTAAGTTAATGTTAAAATCTCCTGTTTGGCCTCTACCTCATTTGGAAATAAGCACTTGCTCTCAATTGAAAACACTGGATACGTATATAAAACGATATACAACAATCTTGTGTCTATGCATGCATTTATCTGTTGCAATTAAATTTTCCGGAATTCTAAAAAACGAGATTCAAAACACACATAATTTATGACCGGAAATCCGCATCAGCGTAAGCCAATTACTGCCGGACCAATTAATATAGAAACATTAAATTATAACTACAATTACTGGGATAACACAGAACATCTTTCCTATTTGGGGGAACTTCAGTACTGATCTCTGTTCCGACGTTTTCTGAAGCGATTTTCCAAATGACTAGTGTCTAAAATTTATATATATTCAGGCGTTTGAATAATAGTTAACGATTTAAATAATACAATGAGAGTCCATGCTTACAGAAATATCATATTTTTTCGTTATTTCAGTTTCGTGATTGCAGTATTCAACGCCCACCAGTAATCTGTTTGTTGTTCGTGGGCATGGCCTATCTGCAGGCATGACGTAATCTCCAGAGTCATTACTATATTATAATCTGGAGATCTTTAATATGCAGTAACACAAAAAATATTATTAGTCAATGCGATAGGTTTCGGTCCAATGTCTCTAGTTTTTCAAAACGATTATCTATACTGGGTATAAGAATCTATAAGAGATTTGTTTAAAAATAAATATATTCGGAAGTGATATCAAACTATATAGAAAGAGGTACTTACAGGGAACGTAAAGACACGATAACATGAAATGAATTTTCAGGAATACTTTGAAGTCTATGGTTTGACAGATCCCGAAACGAAAAAGTTACGAGATAAAATATCATTTTTAATTTATTATTAGAAATGTTTTATATAAGAAAACCGTGGTCAGAATTGTAACACCTTTCAAACTCAAGAGATGAAATGAAATAAACATGTAATGTGGAGTTTATATGCCGCTTCTATTCGAGAAATGTATTTTTTCTATTCTTATTGAATATTTGTATCATACACATAATATCCATTTACAATTTAATCAAATATTTCCTAACCACCAAAGGATCCTGGCCTGATAGTTTCAATATTATTATACGTTAAATAGCTATAAAACAGAATACAAATGAAATGAAAAAAGGCTAAAAGTGAAATAAATTACAATTTAAGTGCATTTGGACTACTTTGTTTGATTGGCTGTTTATTATTTCAATTTAGTTGGTTGCAGATAGCTCGATGACGCCACTGGGTCAGTCCTTATAATTGCGTATAAATTCATATAATTTGTGACGCGTCCGTATACATGGTATGAAGAATTATGAAAGCCTGTGTTTGTGTTATATGCAGAAACTGAAAGCTGAGGCGTTGATTATTATTCATATTACGCTCAACCTAGCTCATTCAATAATAGTCCAGGGGGGGGTTATCGTTGCCCAACTTGGGGATTTATGAAAAGTATTGATTTCAAAAATAGATGTTATACGGAGGATTAATGGGCCGTCTGCCTCGTTTTCATGCATTTACCGTCGTTTTGGTGTATAAAAGGGTATGACGTCATTCAACAAGGAATGTTATGAAAGTGAGTGATGTTGGTCAAATTGGATTTGCTGATTTCAAAAATCGATGTTATATGGGGAGTAGGTGTAGTTATCTGCTCGTTTTCATGTTCAGCCTAGCTCGCTTTGGTGAAAATATGAGATGACGTCACGGACGAGATAGGTGATGAAAGGTATTAATTTGATCAAAGTTGATGCACTGATTAAAAAATCGATATTGGTGGGCATTATGCCTCGTTTTCATGCATTTAGCCACATTTGGGCAAAATATGGGGCTTTTCGTCACACAAGTAGGGACGTTATGGAACGTTGTTATTTTGGTCAAGTTGGGTGCTTGGATTTCGATGTTATGGAAATGTTTCCGCCTGATGTCTCTTATTTCACATACATTTAGATTCGCTTTTAGGCATAGTATTTGAAACAAAGTAGCATCATCACCAATAAATTTTCACAATTACCATTTTGTAATAATCAAAATTCATCGAGATCAATTGTAAGACCTAAAGTCCAAGTCTGCATTTCTGAGAATGTAGACAGTATTGCTAGATCTTCTTATGTGATATCCTCGTTGCCTTAGCATGGTGGCGTCAAACTTAGGCCGTGTGCTTATCATTCTTAAATTTCTCCCCGAAAACCGCTTGTTGAGCATTGTTGACCAATTGGAGATGTGGATGTCTGTTTAGGAGCATGTTAACTTTTCTCAACTTCACACTTATTCTGCAATTGGGTCAACTTCCCAACCAATGAAAGTAAATCCATCAACATGTTCGTTGTTAACCCTTTCAAAAAGGAAGTTGAATATATAGTGGTTACGCAAAAAAAGTGAACAGTAGGGCTTACTTTTTGTTTTCGGTAAATGCTTTTCGCATTTTCGATTGCATTGTCAGTCAGTATCTGCATAATAGGGACATTGTGAGCAAGAAACCAGATGGGGAGCGTACCATAATAGCATTGCTGTCATGTTTGAGAAGTAAACGGATTACTGTACCAATATGTAAGACCAACTGATTGCTGTATCTAGTTGAAAAGCATTTCTTGATGATAACAAATCTCACCATTTCCCCTATGTGGAGATATTGACAATGCAGAAAAAAAGTAGAACAATTATAGATGTGACCTCTTCAGGAGTGTCTGCAAACCAGAGATATGATATATTGGGAATATACGCTTTATATACGTCCAGCATTAACAAGGTTTCTGAAAGGCAGTGACAAGGAACACCAAGAATGTCGATTTGCTTGCTTCCATTATTGGCTGTGTAGTTGATCCAATTGAAGAGTAAGTTTAAGGTTTAGAAAGGTTCACCACCACACCTTCAGTATCCTTCGCAGGCAGTACTGATGGAAATTTACAAGCCTTTTCTCCTGCGTCTCGGTGATATTCCATAATTTACTCCCAAAGGTAAGTATGATCACAACCGCAGGCATATATAAATGCGCATTTTATTGCTCTTACTGAAGCGGTTGTTTCTGCTGATTTTGTTAAGACTGTTGAATGCACCATTAGCTTTTCCAATGCGCAGGGAGTGCTTTGGGAAAATTCCAACTATATTTCCTACATACTAGCTAAGACATAAGAACCAATAAAGAGCCCGGAAGAGTTTGGGTGAGGTAAAGATGAAAACGTGGTCTGAAGCAACAATTCCTACAATCTTGGACATAACCCTTGAGACCATTACTCGCAATATTGCAAGTTTAATGTACACTGACAAAACAAATTTCGTGAACCCCTCCCCCAATTCAATTATGTGAACAACCACGTTCACCCAAGCGCAGCATGATTTTACTGGTAATTTATCACAAGAGGTATGTGAATTTTCCATAGAGGGAAGAGTAGGCTCAACCAGTTATGTCCAAGATTGTCTGAATGTAGGAATTCTGCTTGAATGTGAAATGTTTGTGAGTTATGGTTAGAAAGCCACATATTTGTGTTATAATTGAGGAATAATTATCTACTAAATGCTACATTGCGAGTATTATCGAAATCGTGAATCGAAATATACAACCACATTACCAATTCTTGGAGGTGATACTAATTTCGTATTTATGATTATGAGCAAAGAAAAAATTATCAACTAGGGCATATATAGACGTTCAGATAAAAGTAATTTGTTTATTAGACTTATGGGAAACTCAGATTCTAACATGTTCCATATCATCAATGAAAAGTTTGTATAAAAGAATGTAGAAACATATCCAACATTTGGCATACACAAATTGATCATGATTGGTAACAGGGTTTGCTCTACGAAACAGCTATTTATTTCTTTACTAATATTTACTAGGATAAGAGCCCGTCAGGAATAATGCTGATATAAATGGGTGTCTTAGACAAAATACAAATTTAAGTTACAAATTTGCATACATTTTAACAGTTATAATTACACGATTTGAATTAAAAATATATACAAATAAAATATTTTCAGCTAACATGTCATTAAGATCCTAAAAAATGACTTCTAAGTTCACGTTTAAAAACAATAAGCGATTGTTCTAGCTTTAGTTCCGTAGGTAGTAAATTAAATTCTCGAGCACCATTGAAGAAAAGAGATTTCTTGGCTATTTCAGTTCTTACTTTATGCCGAATCAAATTACACCTATTACCTCCAGTACTATATGTATGACTTACAACGTGAAATTAATTGTTGAGAAATATAGGCACATTACAATTCATGCATTTGAAGGTGAAAATGTTTGTATGCATTCTTCACATTAATATGAAAACATTTTCCGGGCTATCGGAGCCAGTTAGTTATTTCTAGAGCATAGCTACGAAGTTTAGAAAAGGGAAACAAAATCATTGTCAGGCCAAAGACTGTATACAAGGCTATTTTATTAGGGTAACATCACTTTTCACGGGATATATTGCAGTATAGAGACCACCAAATGGGAACAAAATGCGGCACTACAATCTTCAAATTGGCCTTGATAGGGAATTGCGAGCATCATCCTATGATGTTAGCAGCATAAACGTTATATAATAAGATACTAGCTAAAGCATTTTGAACGACTAACGAAAATATTTGATGTCGTTTCAACGGTTAACGGAGATAACAGCGAAATATTATAGTAAATGCATGATAGGTCTAGACATTGTTTTATATTGAGTTCGCCGTTAACCGTTAAAAAGCCACGTTAACCGTACTTTTATCAAACCATGATAAAGATTACAGTTGGTTAACCATCTTTTCAAAAACTTTTGCTTAAATTATTAGTTTCAAGGGCGAGATTGAGACTCATAAAATAATGCGAACATGACGTCATTTTCTGATACAAAATGGGAACCATTTTAGTATGACAGTTGAGGCTAGCATGGCTGTGCCGTTTACGCCCTGTGGCTGAAGGACATTTCCGAAACTCGTCCTCGCAGCATGGTATCAACCGCTTTAGGCAAAAGCCAACTTCACACTTTGGATGTACTAACCAGTAGCTACAAATCATGCATAATTCAGGACACGTCACTTTTTAGGTTGCTTTCAAATAGCCAATATATTACTTATATTTTAGATGAACGAATCCATCGCTTAAATAATCTCAGTGAAATAAAACTTTAAAAATTTAAGTTATGACGTACAATTAGGTTCAGTGTGTTTCCGACCTGTAGCTTGATTTGAGCTGATTGCATCAAAAAGCTTCTTCTAAACGACAAAACAGCAGTTAACGCTTCCTGTTCCGATGATGATGAGGTATGTGACACTGATGAGGTCAAATTTTGATTATAGGTCGTACAATTAATTGCAATTAATTTTTTTTGGTTACAAAATAGTGATCGTGCCAACTTGCCGGTGATGGGTACTACTTTGTTCCAAATATTATGGCTAATAGCGAACTTAAATGTACGAAATAAGAGAAATTTGGCCCCAATATTTCCATATGCTATAAAATCGAAATCCAAGCACTCAAATTGACCAAAATGAATAACTTCCATAACGCCCATCATTGTGTGATGCTACCCCCATATATGGCCCAAACGAGGCTAAACGCATGGAAACGAGGCCTAATGTCCTCTTAGTCTATAAATAACACCGATCTTTGGTATCAATGCATCAAACTTGACAAAAATTGATAACTTTCACCAGTTACCTCATCCGATGACGTCACGAAAACGAGGCTAAAACATGAAAACGAGGCAGGCGACCACGCTTACGCCCATATAACATCGATTTGTGAAATCAGCGCATTGAATTTGACCAAAATCACTCACTTTCGTAACATTGCTTGTCGGATGACGTCATACCTTATATATAAACCAAAAACGGGGCTAAATGCTTGAAAACGAGGCACAAGGCCCCACTGATCATCTGTATAATTACATCGATTTTTGATTGTAGCGCAAACTTAGCGCAGGTAAATCGTTATAAATCTCGAAAGTAATCACCAAGTTTCATGCCGGTTATTTTCCGAAAATATCGGCTGCCATTTTGTTCGGGGGGTGAATGCCTCTCGTTACCGCACTGGCTAAGAACATGGCGGCCGGCCGCCAAATTAAGAAAATAAGACATTTTTCCAGAATAATGTCGTTTGGAAATTTAAAAACAATTTCCCAAGAATAATGTCGTTTGGAAATTCAAAATAGGAATAAAACAAGACGAGTTTGAGAGACTGTGAATTTTCCACTCTATTGTAAAGTCATCATCAGACAGAATAGCGGCCGGTTACGCAGTTTGCCTGAAGTGAGACCTCTGTATAGTGTCTACTCTGTGGCATGATGCCTTGTTTATTTTTGGTTGCAAGATTTTATATATACTGTATCACTTGTCAACAGAAGTCGATCTGCATATTTTAATAATTTATAAACGAAATGACTAAAAGCGAATCGGAATCTCCCTGGTCATCATCTGAAGAAGAGCTGGATTTGAATATTTCACAGGAGGGCGAAGTAGAAAGCATCTGTCTTCCGTATCAAGATGAACCTTTGGCATACAGTGATGCCTCTAGCGATGAATCCGACGAGCGCGACGAAGATGGATTATCTCCTTCAACACTGGAGAGAAGATACGATAAAACTGACCCTGTTGAATCTTGGTATGTAAAAGTATTATTTGATTAACAATTTTATATTAGTCAGCCTATGTGAGGTCGTCAAGAAGAGTGAAAATACTCTACATGAATATGTCAGAGGACCATAAAAAGTACAGTAAATAAACTACAAATGTGTTTTGTCTACTGACAAGGCTTTGTCTTGTTGTAAACTGGTTTAAGATTGATTTATAATACACTTGAAAGTACAGAGTCTTAAAACGTACTTTTTAAATAAACTTATAAAACCTTACATGTGTTTGATGAATTTTTGTTTATATCCAATGACAAAACTTTCCTGTATTAAAATGTAATATAATAAAATATAGAAGTTCACTTTGATTTTGTTAAATACTCTTAATTTCCCATTTTCTTTATTTTGTTGAATATGATTTTTGTATCTGCGAATGCAGATATATTGCCATCGTGCGAGTGTGTTAGCTTGTAGCCATTCAGCGACGAGCTTATATCAGCCAATCAGCGATTAGTTTACACGTCGTTTGACCAATCAGTGACAGCTAGCTTAAAATGACGTAATTATATTGTTACTCTTTGATCTCGATGTATAACTGGATTGATATTCATTATTTCAAAATGGCGGACTACAGAAGTGCGAGAATTGTAAACATGAGTAAATATTTTAATTTTACAAAGAAAATTATACATCAAACCAACGATATTTTTATTTTCTGTACTCTTTTGAGCATGGCAAAAGTCGAGGGAGTATTTTTGTAAGTATTGGAAGTCTTCATAACATTTTAAACTGTGGAAATGAATCGCTAATTTACACAAAGTATTGACTTGACTGGACCTGCTATATATCAATGTCATTTGAATCAAGAAACAAGGTATGCCTTTTTAAATATTGTACGAATATCCTGCATTATTCGAGCTTCTATTTCGATAAAGTTTACTCATAAAAGTTTTAAAATATTATATGTCTCAACACTATTTGGGTCAAATCGACAATAGTTAATGGTCGTTGTTTGTCATTTCCATAGTCAACATCGCCTCATACTAAGTTTACTTTTGATATTTGATTGGTAAAAAGTAATAGGCACAATTTGGCATTTCTATCCCAAACTGTTGTGGCAATAGGGGGACTAGGTGGTGTACTATGTAATATTTATATGTGGTGTGTAAATACTGCTGTTTACTACAACCTTTATTCCCAAGTATAAAAGATTAAAATCTGAAGGTTTCACAATTGTTTTAAAAATTGCTCCCATGGGCTATAGGCCCTCATCCCTCAATGCACAATTGTTTAGGAGCAGTATTAAAGTTCATACACTAATAGACCTCTTGTATTAATTGACCCATGAAAAAGAAGTTACAACTCTTTTATTACTTTATTAAATTATACAATTATGCAAATACGCATGAGCAGATACATGTACGCTTAGCGTACCTATTTATATAATATGTAGAGAATTCTTCATGCAGTGTATTTTTTAAATAATGGCAAGCTTTTCCTGGAGTATCGTGAGGGATTGTACAAAGATTTACTACGGTATGTGTACTGTATGTCTACAAATGTTTCATCAACAAGACAGCCTTGGCTTTTAATTTCATTTAGGTGTTTGTGCAGTCATTGCAATGACCAACATTTGGATTGTGCCCTTGAGTACAGATGCTGCCAAGAGGTGAATCCAGTTGTCCATTTGCTAGGATTTGATGGCAGTTGTGAAAAGATAAAATGCATTACTGAACATCCTGATTTTGGGCCTATGACCAATAGAGCAGTGCTCACAACTGTTGCGCCATTACTCAAAGATAAGCAAGGGAGAGGTTATCACCGTCAGCCTGGTAAATCTGAAAATGAGTAAGTAACAATTTTCTTTTGCAGCCGCAACTCCATGTACACTACCCCCAATTTTTAGATAATAAAACTGCATATACATTATTATATTTATTTAATATTAAATTGCAGACTCCTGAGAGCCACAGCATACAGATGGCTGATAAGGTGGCTGTGCGGCTCTTTAGGGTGGGATAACACTCGACCATTACCAGCATGTATCTACCACAGCATAAGGACAAGGATTTATACAGAGAACAGAACAGGATATGCAACAGCACAAGAGAGGGGTGACGAGTGAAATTGTATGCTATATGTTTTTAAAGTACTGTACATATGAAGACAAAATAGAATGTAATGCATGGTTCAACTCTGTCTGTGGCCATCTACCCAGTGCAACAGAACCCAGAATTGCCGAGGTGTATGGAATTGTGTTGATCGTTTAGTCCTGAGAATGCATGGCCACCATGGGGGCTTGAGGATGGGGAAGGATTACCCCCTGTCAGGCTTTTGTGAGCAGTCTGATCAAGATGGCATCTGATTTTGAAGCTTAATATATTTCAGATGTTGATCTTCATGGTGCAGCCATCAGGCAGTACACAGGGGAGGTGAGGGGGGGGGGTGTGGTAGGTCTCAGGCAGAATTGAGCCATGCAAAACAAAAAGTGTCTAACATCTAATTAATGTCATACAGTACTAGCATCACTAAGGGCACCGGGTACGGGGACCCTTCATGGGATGAAGGGTACGGGGATGACCCTTCACAAAAGAATAATGATCATTTACCTGCTGGAAATAGCTCTGTCCTGAGTTTATTTCTTTCATCTTTGCGCCGTACAGCCTCTGCTTTCGACACCCTATCATCAAATTGTCTGTTGAGGGGATCTGGTATCTTTGCCTCATATTTCTCTAGTATCTTCGAACGGTCTTTGGCTGATTGACTGAACAAAACTTCTCTAATATCACACACATAGCCTGGAATGGTTAAATAATTACAAATGGTTATGATATTTGAAAACTCTGCCAAATCAAACTTGCTTAATTGGCAGGTGCAATTCTCAAGTATCACCTGTATCACATAATTATACAATTTTTATATTGATATACATACCATAAATTTGGGGAACTGCAACTTCCCTCACAACTTCCTCTCCCTGTTTGAATTTTGGCCAAGTAACTTTATAATATATTTTCCCATCTTTTGTTTTGCGAGCTTCTCTTTTGACATTTTCATTGAAGTGGAGGCTGGCCAAAATATTTCTATTTCAAGGATAAGAAAAAATGAGATGTTTTAGATAATACTGAATGCAGCTCAGTATTATTTATCTGCTTCTGCACCCTTCCAGCATAGATAAATTTACTCATTAACCCATGTAAGTACTCTACCAGTAAAATCATCTGGCATTAGACAGAGTAAAATACTAAAGTAGTGTGCATTGCCAGCTAATGGGTTAAGGAGCATGCATACTACTTTGTGATGTTATTCTAATGCTAGATGATCTTAATTGAATTGATCAGACTATCTTGAAAGTATACCTGCAATATGTCCCAAGCCTGGAGAAGCACAGCATCTTAGGATGTCAGTAGTTTAAAGTGGCATGGTATCCCTCAAGACAGCTGGTCTGGGCTTCAGAAGATAATTTTTTAACATCATTAAGAATTCTGGTGTTCATTAGAATTGACTTCAATTTTTCATGAATTTTTCTTCCTGTATATAATATAAATGAGGTAAAACCTCGTTGCCATGAACACACAAGCATTTGTGTGTGTGTGTGTGTGTGTGTGTGTTTTTACCAAAGTAGGTTAGTACCTATCTTTATCCATTTTCTGCGCTTAATTTCATCATGAGCACATTTTGGATACAAACTATCTGGATGTTCTGTATGTTTATTGGCAACATGCATCATAAAGGACTTCCACTTTGGCAATATCAGTTGCTGGAAGCCCTGTTTTGTACTTGTGGCACACCAGTATAAATGTCTTCGGACTCCTTTCACCCAGTAGGTTATTTTTTCATAACCCTTCTTTTTGGCAGCCTTCACCATCTTTTTAGTGCTCGATCTGGCAATATGCCAGATATCATAGAAATGACTGGTTTTTGGCTGGTGTTCTTTGATCCATTTAGCGATGCCAAGGTGCCTGTCCGAAATAGATACGGAAATTGCAAGTCCTGCCAATAACAAGAAGTCAAAGCACTGTTTCGCTCCCTGTAACTCCATTGCTTGACTACTTCCTTCTTGATTGGCCTAAAAAAACAATATTTGATGTGTGCAAATATATAATATATTATACATCTACAGTAGGCAATCACTGCTGCTTAGTGGTATTGAGATATACATTTGTGCAAATAGTTTGAACGCAACAAGCTAATGCAACCCACAACATCCTTTTCAGAACATAATGGAACATAGTACAGTCGACTGCAACCATTTTGTTAGGAAATTTGTACTTCTATCATTTTTTCACTATATAGCAAACATCTATAGAAGTAAATATTTCCTCTTCTTCAGTTGAAGTTCAATCATCAGATCTGGTATTGTATTCAATTTACCGAGTACTGTCAGTCATGCATCTGTATGGTATATTATATATATTAGCAACTTGAATAAAATACTAGACAGTGATTTTTGTGTAATAAATACTTACTTGGAGAAGCTCAAAGTGCACAATTTTCAAAGTAGTACAACAAAACATTGTGTAGAGTCCATATTTGGCACTATGGCCCATCGAATCGAACCTTCCATCACCACTCCATACAACATCTTTTGATTTTTGTAACTGTTCAATCAGGTTGGCCCTGCGTGTTTCCCAGTGATGTAATATTGCAGGAAAGACAAACCTTTTTTGATGGAGAAAGAATGTACGAATTTACATGATGGATAGCTTCATGTGTCTGCATAACAGAAGAATCTTGCTTATCGGGACCCCAGCCATTAACAAAGCGAAACTGAATAGAATGTTCCCATCTGGATATCGTCCCAGTACATACGGCTGACTTCGCCAGATAAATGGTTTATTCTTGCATTGACTGCATGTTTGAACAACTGTCACCATTGTTCCATTTCTCTTCATACTAACTTTTGGATTGTTAGTTTTGCATTGAAAGCAAAACATTGTGAACAGATTTAAAAGCATAGTGTAGAAAACCAAGAATTTTGGTTCTTGATGAGCTGGTGTGCCAGATTCTACCCTGAAATGTAAAAACGCAATGATAATTTAGAATACAATTTATGTATATTTTACTAATAATAATCATTTTATAAATAATTATGCATGTGCTACTGCTGTATTTACACAATATTCATCTGGGATAAAACTAAGGAAATTAACGTATTGTAAGGGAAGAAGGGTTCCGCCATTACTTAAAGGAGGAAAATATCTTTAAATAACCTTGGTGAAAGGGAACTACAGTATCAGAGGGGGAAGTACAAACATGAACAAGAGGGGAAAGGAAAAATTGTTTATCCTAAGCAGTTTAGAATAAACCCCATTAAGAGCTGCCCAATGTCATTACACAATGCTGACAACATTACAGCATACATACCTTACTGTATTTTTACTTTCTATAACCGGATCTTCATTATCTTCATCATCATCATCAGGTTCCTCTATAAACGCCTCTTCAAAATTCCAGTTTGGATCTTCATCATCAGTGCAACCCCCCTCTTCTGTACAGGTGTCTCGCTCACTTGCAGTATTTTCCTCTTGGCTTGGATAATAGTTGGCTTCTGATGGTTCACAACTTTTCTCATCTTCAAATTCATCAGCTGAAGTTTCAGTAGTATCACCATTACAGACCTATAGTATAAGTGCAATGGTATTGCAAACATTTTGGGTGTAAGCTCATTCAAATAGTTATATTAACCCATTAATGCCCAATAGCTCCCCTTGTCAATAAAATCATCTGACATTAACAGAGTAAAATAACAAGGTGTAGTGCATTGCGGCTCAATGGGTTAATCAGACACATGGCATGATAAGATAGTCTCGTTAACCAATTAATATAAATACTTTTCCCTCAACAGTGCAGTGGTCATTTTAACATGACACTTGTTTATTCTTACCCTATTCAAACGATCTCTTAGTTCTTGTGCTGTTCTTCTCAGATAGCTATTGTTTTTTTGAAGGCGTCGTATAGTCAGACATTTCTTGGGGCACTTCTCGCACGAAATGTGTGTGGGTACACAGTCTTTCTGATAATTTCCTGTGCTAGATTGATTTGAAATGGTCTCTTCCACTACGTTGTCTGTTGCAGTATTTGTATCTAGAAAGCCGGTTGTGGCATCCATATTTATCAAGCTAGTGGTGGCTGCATCCATAAATGGCAAGCTAGTTGGAGGATTCGTGCTTAGAGAGTTCGCTGTAGGAGTTATATCAGCATCTGGAGATTTGCATGTACTGATGTTCGTGTGATCAAAAGATGGCATAAACGTTTGTTGCACTTCGTCTTCGAGCATCTAAAACGTAATATAGGACGGCTTTAATTTCATGCAAGCACTTAAAGTCTTGACATAAATCCATTATGAAGCCGCTACCTGAGGGCAGACAACGACTGTGTAATAATAAATTTAAAAATACAGAGGAAAAATAGTCATACCATTCTCTTAATCATTCTTCTATCGCGAGACGTAAAATCTTGTGTATTCTGCTTTTGCATCTGCCGAGCCGTGTCAATTGTAGGAACAGAGCCTTTGATCAGCCTTCTACTCTTTGATATTTCCACAGAATTAAAACTTTTTCTGGTTCAAGAAGATCCAAGCGACGAGAGAAACAATCTTTGTTGAAATGAACCGAACACAACACAGACTTTTTTCGTTTTAAAACATCATCTGATGGAAAACTATGCATGGAAATACATTCGGTTAAGCTTGAATTATTACAACTTATCTTTCCCGGACCACCAGCGACGCAAAACTTCCCACTAACCCTTCTTTTTCGATCTCTTTGAACGCTACTATGAGTCGCCATGTTTTTTGTTTACCGCTTTCTAACACAACTAATGACGTCACATGGTCCCAGGTTTCTCGATTTGGCGAAGCGGAAAGTGTCTTAACATTTCAGGCAAGATTACTGTTTTCAAAAGCAAAAAAAACATACTCCCTTTTAACCTGTACCCCTGAAACTTTTAGCATCAAAAGAAATAGGTTCACTTGTTCCTTTCGTGCTATTTGCTCTAACTTTAAATTTTCGTTGCATAGGCACTTTAACTGTAAACGTGCAAAATACACGTCGTACAGCATGTTACAGTATTTAATGCAGCTTATCCGATATAACAAAACGCACTTTATAATGTTGATAAATTTTATATAATTGCTTGGTATAATTATACACCGAATAGAAACAGTATAGTACTATATACAGGGCTATATATTTTGAATATCAGTATGACGTTGTGAGACTATATGGACATTGTTATACTTTAGAGAAATAGTTTTATAACTACGATGATCATCAACATTAGAACGTCAGTTCGGAGACGAAATATTGAACATAATTGACTGAAAATGAAGAACGATTGTGCGTTGGTAAATTCAATTCATCATCGAGATGGCTCCACATTCGAATTACTCTTGTCACGAAGGACTTTTGATACCTTTCAGTTCTGCATTTCGGAATGATAAACTTAGGGCTGTTATCTGTGGAGCATCTAGTATGTCAGCGAATGTGGATAGTTTGACGTAAGATGGCTGAAAGTTAACTATAATTCGTGAGCTACTTTACAAAAAGCATCATGTCTAGATATTCTGCATGCCAATATCAAATATGTAAAAGACCGAAAGTTTTAAATCTGGTGGTATGTTCAACAATACATACATGAGAAGTAGAAGCTATCGTACAAAGGCCTTTCTTACTGATTTAAGTCGTATAGTAATCACGTTTGTGAGTTGTGTGGAAATAGGTAGGTTTAGCGAAATTCTTCCCTCAGAACATATTATGAATTCGGGCAACTTCACTACTTCAGTACCGATCTCAGTTCTGATGTTTTCTGAAGCAATTTGTCAATGAATTGTGCATAAAATAACTATATACATACCGAATATCTGGGGCTTAGATAGTAGGTTTCAATTCAAATAATACAATGAAAGTCTATATATTAGCCGAAATGTCAATATTTTTATTGATTTCACTTTCTATTCTAGAGTTCGCACAAGTATTCACCGCCCGCGATGGCGACGACCTTGGCCAATACACTGTATAGACAGAGCAAGCGCATTGCACCTCTAAAATCCTAGCTGGCTTAAATTCGCGATGTGCAACGTGGTTTTAAAGTCGCGTAAAAAGATGGAGTCAACGCGATAAATTTTGTCCATGCAGATACTCTGGATCCTCTCACAAGGATTGCTTATACTGGCTAAGAGTCTAGGAGAGTTGTTTAGCAAAAATAGGTTAGGAAGTAATATCAAACTATATAAATAACAAGGTACTTAGGAATATCATGGTTTCATATTGACAAACTATTTTATATAAAAAGCCGTACTTGAAATAGTAACACCTTGTATTATGAATTGAGTTAAACATATCTTTATTTTACATGTCGTTTCTATCCCCACGCAATAATTGCTTTTTTCTCAATTTTCATACGTTTTAACACCTCCACGAATTCTAATATCAAATTACCATTTGTCTGACTTTGGTCAAGGCATTTCAGACTTTTGTCTTTGTGAAAGCTGAAAATTCATAGTATAACCATGGAAACAAAATACTTGACACTGTTACATCTATGTGCTCTCTTCACAATTGATATATAATTAAGCCAGTTTCAAGCAATCTAAAGAAACTTATTCCTTATCATTTGGTTTCCATGAAGTCAACTTCTGTTGAGGAAATTTTAAGCGGACAGGCTTACTATTTTTGACAGTTTTTCGTTACTGTACATTTTCTGTAAATATTTCAACATCTATACTCGGGAAGTGGGTTACTCCGCTTCCTATATCCTGCTTATAAATCGGGGCCCCAAAATGATAAAGCTCAGAGAACAGTCATCAAGCTGGCCAGCACACGAGAAGTCAGCGGCAGGTTGGAAATTACAATTTATGTTGCAGAGATGCTGCCTATTGCATAAACATATGTGAAGTAAATATTATATTGTAAAATCATGTCAACCGTTCCTGAGTGCTATAGTAAGAACTGCGTGAGTGCTTTGGCAAGTATATCACAACATATTCAAAATTATATAGCTGTATCAGTACCGTGTTTTGCGTATACCTCATTTGAAAATAAGCACTTGCTCTCAATTGAAAACACTGGATACGTAATTCAAACGATATATAACAACCTTGTTTCTATACATGCATTTATCTGTGCAATGAAATTTTCCGGAATACTGAATAACAAGATTCAGAGAGCTATATTAACGTCATATCGCGGTTTATTGGATCACGAAAGGGAGAAAAATATTTAGCTATAAATTTATTTACCAAATTCGCTCTACATAAACACATAAGTTATGACCGGAAATCCACAACAGCGTAAACCAATGACTGCGAGAACAATTCATAATTAACATAGAAAAATAAAATTACAACAACAATTACTGGGATAACACAGAACATTTTTCCAATATCGATGAACTTTAATACTAATCTCAGTTCCGACGTTTTCTGAAGCGATAATAGTTAACCATTTAAATAATAAAATGAGAGTCCATGCTTACAGAAATGTCATATTTTCGTGATTTCAGTTTCGTGATTGCAGGTATTCACCGCCCACCAGTAATCTGTTTGGTTGGCCGTGGGCATGGCCTATCTGGAGGCATAACCTAACGTAATCTCCAGAATCATTACTATCTTATAATCTGCAGATCTTTAATAATAAGGCAGTAACGCAAAAACTATTATTAGTCAATGCGATAGGTTTCGGTCCAATATCTCCAGTTTTTCAAAGAACGATAGCCTATACTGGGTATAAGAATCTATCAGACATTTGTTTAAGGTGGGTCAATACAGTTTTTATAAAATGGGGAATTCACGATTTAGATCCGAATTTTTGGACAAGTATTACTTATTAAAAAACAAAAAGTATCTTACTGATGTAAAACAACATCTGAAGGGTTTGAATTTTTTCACAAAAACAATGACGTTAACTCGAAAACGACATCGGTGATCCCCAAATCTTATTTCATAAAATGATTTCTCTTAATATACTCAATTATTTTGACAATTATTCTGTCGAGCCAAAAATTTTCAAATTAAGTAATTGTGATTTTTCGTAATAATTTTTTTCTCGCTCAACAGAATTTTTTTTAAATTGTCAAAATTATTAAGTATACCAAGGGAAATCATTTTATGAAATAAAGTTTGGTGGTCACCGATGTCGTTTTCGAGTTAAATTACTTTAAAGCCAAATATCCGCCATCTTGAAACTTCATTGTTGCCATAGCAACGGCAGTTGCGTAACTTTTGTGAAAATATCCAAACCCTTCACATGTTGTTTTACATCAGTAAGATTCAAAAATTCGGATCTGAATCGTGAATATCCATTTTATAGAAAACTGTACAGAAAGAGGTACTTACAGCTAACGTAAAAACAAAAAAACATGAAATGAATTTTCAGGAATATTTTGAAATCTGTGGTTTGACAGATCCCAAAACGAAAAAGTTACAAGATAAAATATCATTGCTATTATTAGAAATGCTTTATATAAAAAAGCCGCGGTCAGAATTGTAACACCTTTTAAACTCAAGAGATGAAATGAATTGAACATATTATAATGTTGAGTTTACTGCCGCTTCTATTCGGGAAATGTGTATTTTTCTATTCTAATTGAATATTTGTATTATACACATAATATTCATTTACACCTGAATCAAATATTTCCTAACCGCCTAAGGTCTTGGTCTAATATTTTCAATATTACTAAACATTAAATATCTAAAAAACGGAATACCAATGAAATAAAAAAAGGCTGAAAGTGAAATTAATTACAATTTAAGTGCGTTTGGACTACTTTGTTTGATTGGCTGTTTTGGTGCAGATAGCTTGTGGCATTGGTAGGCGTGATGTAAATGCTACACATATATTGCCTTATATTATTAACTGAGCTATACTTGGCTGAAGGGGGTATTTCTATTTTTAGTGCAAAGTTTCTTCGAAACTTTTCAGTATTGTGGTGAGTGGCGAAAATTCAAACGAGTCAGTCATTCATTCATTCATTCATTAATTAATTCATTCATTCATTCATTCAATCATAGAGTAGTAGTGTATGTGGTTTTCGAGCCTTATTTTTAGGGGGGCGCAGAGGGGGCGCAGGGCGCAGGTGGGTTTAATTGGGGCGCAGGGGGCGCAGGGGCGCAGGGGGGGTTTTGAGGGGGGCAGGGGGCGCAGGGGCGCAGGGGGGCAGGGGGCCTGGGGCTGGGGGGCGCAGGGGGCAGGGCAGGGGGGGGGCCAGGGGGGCGCAGGGGGGGGAGAGGGCGCAGGGGGGCGCAGTGGGGGCGCAGGGGCGCAGGGGGGGCGCAGGGGGCGCAGGGGGCGCAGGGGGCGCAGGGGGCGCAGGGGGCGCAGGGGGCGCAGGGGCGCAGGGGGGCAGGGGCGCAGGGGGCGCAGGGGCGCAGGGGGCGCAGGGGCGCAGGGGGCGCAGGGGGCGCAGGGGGGCGCAGGGGCGCTGGGGGGCGCAGGGGCGCAGGGGGCGCAGGGGCGCAGGGGCGCAGGGGGCGCAGGGGGCGCAGGGGGCGCAGGGGGCGCAGGGGCGCAGGGGGCGCAGGGGCGCAGGGGGCGCAGGGGGCGCAGGGGGGCGCAGGGGCGCAGGGGCCTGGGGGCGCAGGGGGCGCAGGGGGCGCAGGGGCGCAGGGGCGCAGGGGGCGCAGGGGGCGCAGGGGCGCAGGGGGCGCAGGGGGCGCAGGGGCAGGGGGGCGCAGGGGGGGCGCAGGGGGCGCAGGGGCGCAGGGGCGCAGGGGGGCGCAGGGGCGCAGGGGGCGCAGGGGCGCAGGGGCGCAGGGGGCGCAGGGGCGCAGGGGCGCAGGGGGCGCAGGGGGGCGCAGGGGGCGCAGGGGCAGGCAGGGGCGCAGGGGCGCAGGGGGCGCAGGGGGCGCAGGGGCAGGGGGCGCAGGGGGCGCAGGGGCGCAGGGGGGCGCAGGGGGCGCAGGGGGCAGGGGGCGCAGGGGGCGCAGGGGGAGGCGCAGGGGGGCAGGGGGGCGCAGGGGCAGGCAGGGGCGCAGGGGGCGCAGGGGCAGGGGCAGGCGCAGGCGCAGGGGGCAGGGAAGCAGGGGGGCAGGGGCGCAGGGGCGCAGGGGCAGGGGCGCAGGGGCGCAGGGGCGCAGGGGGCGCAGGGGGCGCAGGGGCGCAGGGGGCGCAGGGGCGCAGGGGGCGCAGGGGCGCAGGGGGCGCAGGGGGCGCAGGGGGCGCAGGGGGCGCAGGGGGCGCAGGGGCGCAGGGGGCGCAGGGGCGCAGGGGCGCAGGGGGGCGCAGGGGGGCGCAGGGGCGCAGGGGCGCAGGGGGGCGCAAACGCAACTCACATTAACATAAACATAATTAATTATGTATTGACGTCATAATTATATACAAGGCGCGTTTGGGCAAAACAGTCATTAAGCTGAGCTCAGCATTTTCGTCACAAAAAGAGTTAATCCTTACGCTTTTTATCACAATAGCTATAGCGTCCCTATATATTTTACCCAGCTTTGTTTGAGCATCATTTACAAGCGATACGATGGAGTGTCTACATGGAAAACCTGTGTCCTATTCGACTACAAACCATGGTACATTTTGGTTCTGTGGACAAAAACCTAGCTGTGATTTCTTTTGCCGAGATGAAGATTGTTATATGTTCACGAAAGCCATAGAAGATTTTAGAAAGAGTGGTCCTCAACATCCTGTGTGCCCTACACATCAAAAACTAGCAAAGTTACGTACAGTTAAAGACAAGATGAAACAAAACTATGGACGACCGTACTTTGTATGTTCTGAACGAGAGAATCCCTGCAAATTTTGGCAATGGGGGGATGTATTCGAAGAGCCAAGACCTATATGGAATGGTATGCTGTGAACGAAAAGTCAAGAAAGATGGACCAAACCAAAACCGTCTATTTTACTGCTGCCCCAAAGAAGACGCTTGTGGTTTCTTCGAATGGAAGAAGCAAGAACCTCGTGTGATCAATACTGGCATTGAACTTTTCAGTAATCCACTACAATACCGATACAAGATTGAAGAAACAGAAGAGACATTTAATAGTACTAAATCTAACACTAAAGAGGCATACGCGGAATATACATTTCTTAAATCTGTTAATGCTTTAACAAGTGAACTTGATGAAATAGACATCTTTTAGCTGTATTTATATATGTGACAATAAATATGTTTTAAAAAACACTGTGTTGTGTGCTTTTTCGTTGCTATATGCGTCGCTAAGTCATTATAAAGCGATCCACGAATTTACATATTATTGAGATGTAAATAACATGTATATCTCACTTGCCTATTAACCTTTGTGGTGAAACGGTGAAATGGAGAATATAGATATAATTTATGACGAGTTAAGACGAAATGAGAAAAGTGTCTTACAAATACATGTTTGCGAAGCGAATATATAAACATAACTCTAAGTCAAAGCTTTCATTTTATTACCAATAATAGATTTAACATTACACTATATAAAATCCGCGAGACATATATACGAGAAATTTAAAAGAGAAAGCTAACATAATTCTATGCGTTGCCATGTCTTGTTAGGTGAAAGCAATTAAATCTAGTTTTGCATAGTACATTTTGTACTTTAAATCATTAAACCGGTGATTAACACAGCCAAACAGTCATCTCCCCAGACATGCCTGAGCGAACACAAACCAGATAACTTTAAGCAAACGGGTTTTACTTTTGTAAGATACTGTATGATGTCCAAAGATAGTGTATGATATCTTAAGATACTGTATGATATCCTAAAATGATATCCTAAGATACTGTATGATATCCTAAGATACTGTATGATATCCTAAGATACTGTATGATATCCTAAAATGATATCTAAGATATGGCATGATACCTTTCTAACCTCCTTAACCCCAACCTAACTTTGATACTTACGCTAAAAATAGAAATTTTCAAAACCACATATCAGTTGTCTTTGCATGGGCGGGAGCGCCTGAAACCCAGGACTCCAGGTCGATAAAAGTCCGCCGGGACATATTGACTTATGTCCTGGCGGGACTTTTTGTGTCCCGGAGTCCTGAGGAAAATTGTCTTGCAAAAGTTCGGGAGCTAAGCGTTATGAGAAGAAAGTAAAACAGAGAATTATATTTTGGAAAACAGATTTATTTCGATTTAGAACTTACAAGTAAAGGTAATATACTTCTAAGAGTATACAGTTTATAGGTAGTTTATTTAAGCGTGTACAAGACTTATTAAGAGTCATTGTCACTATTTACGTGTGCTTCAGGATAATGTTGGTCTTTCAAAATTCTTTTCAAAATAAATTTTCTTTTATCAATAGCAGCCTCTAATGCTTCTTCAGGGTCAAAGTTATCATCGCTCACAAATGCATCCCTTGTTTCCATAATCTTTTTGTGTATTGGATCTCTCTTAAGGTCTCTTATCCATAGTAGACGTTCCAGATAAATATTTTGCAAGTCTTCACGAAGCTTTGGTAGGATAAGTAAGTACGCCTTACTATTAGCTTCTTCTTCAGCAAGACCATCTGCAGTGAAGTTCTGCGTTAGCTCTTCGAATTCTGCTAAATTTCGCTTTGATACTTCCTCTTTTAAAGGTGCCCATGGATCGCTTTCATATTCACCATCTACTTCGCTGTCAGTATTATCTAAACTATCCAAATCACTCTCTGGCGTAGTATCAGTTTCCACTTCATTGTCTGTATTATCTGAATTATTAAAATCGCTTTCTGACGTTTCATCATCAGACTCTACGTACTTTCTTTTTCTACCCATCTCTACGCTGTGATCTGAGTCAGATTCTGCTGCTGAGTTGTGATCTCGCAGAGTATATAGTATTCCTTTCGCGTCTTCTTATGTTAAATCAACGATTAAACGATAGCTATAACTCCCACCTTCATCGAAGCTAGAACAGGCCCGATTTTACCCGATCAGGCACTATCAGGCCTGATTATGCACTATCAGGCCCGATGGCCCGATGCTTGGTCGGGCATACCTTGCGTGGGCAAGCCCAATTCTCCAACCAACATTTTGTGCCTTGTCTACCCTTTTGGCCATACAGATCTCTTTCTTTTAGAGAGATGGTTAGGGTTAGAGAGAGGGTTAGGGTTAGGGAGAGGGTTAGGGAGAGAGAGAGAGAGAGAGGGGTAGGGTTAGATAATTTATTTTTTTTCTTCTGACTTATGACTTATGGCTAATGACTAATGACTAATGACTAATGACTAATGACTAATGACTAATGACTTGACTAATGACTTATGACTTATGACTAATAACTTATGACTAATGACTAATGACTTATGACTTATGACTTATGACTTATGACTTATGACTTATGACTTATGACTTATGACTTATGACTTATGACTTATGACTTATGACTTATGACTTATGACTTATGACTTATGACTTATGACTAATGACTAATGACTATGACTTATGACTTATGACTTATGACTTATGACTAATGACTAATGACAAATGACTAATGACTATAGTCATATATGACTATAGTCCATAGTCATCGCCTATAGTCTATGACTATAGTCATAGTCATTAGTCATTAGTCATTAGTCATAAGTCATAAGTCATAAGTCATAAGTCATAAGTCATAAGTCATAAGTCATAAGTCATAAGTCATAAGTCATAAGTCATTAGTCATAAGTCATTAGTCATAAGTCATAAGTCATAAGTCATTAGTCATAAGTCATTAGTCATTAGTCATTGGTCATAAGTCATTAGTCATTAGTCATAAGTCATAAGTCATAAGTCATAAGTCATAAATCATTAGTCATTAGTCATTAGTCATTAGCCATAAGTCATAAGTCAGAAGAAAAAAAAAATTCTCTAACCCTACCCCTCTCTCTCTCTCTCTCTCCCTAACCCTCTCCCTAACCCTAACCCTCTCTCTAACCCTAACCATCTCTCTAAAAGAAAGAGATCTGTCGGGCCAAAAGGGTAGACAAGGCACAAAATGTTGGTTGGAGAATTGGGCTTGCCCACGCAAGGTATGCCCGACCAAGCATCGGGCCATCGGGCCTGATAGTGCATAATCAGGCCTGATAGTGCCTGATCGGGTAAAATCGGGCCTGTTCGTTCGGGCCATTATGAATTATGTATAAGTATAATTATAATTATAGAATGTTATGTTGTTCTTAAAATGAAACATTCACTGGTTAGCTTCGATGAAGGTGGGAGTTATAGCAATCGTTTAATCGTTGATTTAACATAAGAAGACGCGAAAGGAATACTATATACTCTGCGAGATCACAACTCAGCAGCAGAATCTGACTCAGATCACAGTGTAGAGATGGGTAGAAAAAGAAAGTACGTAGAGTCTGATGATGAAACGTCAGAAAGCGATTTTAATAATTCAGATAATACAGACAATGAAGTGGAAACTGATACTACGCCAGAGAGTGATTTGGATAGTTTAGATAATACTGACAGCGAAGTAGATGGTGAATATGAAAGCGATCCATGGGCACCTTTAAAAGAGGAAGTATCAAAGCGAAATTTAGCAGAATTCGAAGAGCTAACGCAGAACTTCACTGCAGATGGTCTTGCTGAAGAAGAAGCTAATAGTAAGGCGTACTTACTTATCCTACCAAAGCTTCGTGAAGACTTGCAAAATATTTATCTGGAACGTCTACTATGGATAAGAGACCTTAAGAGAGATCCAATACACAAAAAGATTATGGAAACAAGGGATGCATTTGTGAGCGATGATAACTTTGACCCTGAAGAAGCATTAGAGGCTGCTATTGATAAAAGAAAATTTCTTTTGAAAAGAATTTTCAAAGACCAACATTATCCTGATGCACACGTAAATAGTGACAATGACTCTTAATAAGTCTTGTACACGCTTAAATAAACTACCTATAAACTGTATACTCTTAGAAGTATATTACCTTTACTTGTAAGTTCTAAATCGAAATAAATCTGTTTTCCAAAATATAATTCTCTGTTTTTACTTTCTTCTCATAACGCTAGCTCCCGAACTTTTTGCAAGACAATTTTCCCTCGGGACTCCCGGGACACAAAAAGTCCCGCCAGGACATAAGTCAATATGTCCCGGCGGGACTTTTATCGACCCTGGAGTCCCGGGTTTTCGGGGCGCTCCCCGCCCATGCAAAGACAACTGATATGTGGTTTTGAAAATTTCTATTTTTAGCGTAAGTATCAAAGTTAGGGTTGGGGTTAAGGTTAGAGAAAGGGATCATGCCATATCTTAGGATATCATTTTAGGATATCATACAGTATCTTAGGATATCATACAGTATCTTAGGATATCATACAGTATCTTAGGATATCATTTTAGGATATCATACAGTATCTTAAGATATCATACACTATCTTTGGACATCATACAGTATCTTACAAAAGTAAAACCCGTTTGCTTAAAGTTATCTGGTTTGTGTTCGCTCAGGCATGTCTGGGGAGATGACTGTTTGGCTGTGTTAATCACCGGTTTAATGATTTAAAGTACAAAATGTACTATGCAAAACTAGATTTAATTGCTTTCACCTAACAAGACATGGCAACGCATAGAATTATGTTAGCTTTCTCTTTTAAATTTCTCGTATATATGTCTCGCGGATTTTATATAGTGTAATGTTAAATCTATTATTGGTAATAAAATGAAAAGCTTTGACTTAGAGTTATGTTTATATATTCGCTTCGCAAACATGTATTTGTAAGACACTTTTCTCATTTCGTCTTAACTCGTCATAAATTATATCTATATTCTCCATTTCACCGTTTCACCACAAGATATAGAGAGATATACATGTTATTTACATCTCAATAATATGTAAATTCGTGGATCGCTTTATAATGACTTAGCGACGCATATAGCAACGAAAAAGCACACACGAGATTCGTACACGTGCCGTGTAGCGAGTCTAGCGACAAGAACATTATCATATCAAATTATCAATATATAGTATAACTATAAGTATGTCGATGAACCGGAGAGAAATCAGTCATTATAACTGACTTACCAACTTGCCTTCAGTACTGGATAATCAACGGGAAGGATTGTAGAAATTCACTTATTTTCGCTTCCCGAGCATTATTATTTGACATTTGCTTTCGAGAATATGATTATGACAAAGATTAAAGGCTGTGTTATTTCAAATACAACTATAGCCTTATGAACTATAGGGGCAATGCCAATGTCAATAAACATGTGCAAGTCGATGGCTGGATATATATAGTATACTGCGTGTATTCGATCTGTAATCTGTATTATGAACTATCAAAACAGTGTAGACTATAGTATCCGATTTATATTATAATCTCTATGGTATAAAACGGGATCATATAAACGTGCTGCAAAGCCTGCAGTCCCAATAGTCGTGTTAATTTAAACTTTACAGTATACCTTGGATTGATGGGATATAATTGTATTGGGATGTATAATATTTTAAAATAAATGTAAATTCTGATTTTCTGTGATATAAATAATTACGTGTGAACGTAAACAACAGTACTGTTTATATATGCATTGTCATTGACATTGTTAGGAAAACGAAAGTTAAACAGTATTTCCGCTTTGAAAAAAATCCCCTTAAAAATTGTGTAGGTGTTCTAGTTGAAGGCAGTGGCCGACTATACACCCTTAGTTTTTATACTATTGCACCAAACAATTCAGATTTCCGACTTGGACTTACTTAACTTGAGCTAATAAAATTATATAATAGCCGCCCATGTGCAAAATTTGAAGTGACAGTCCGGAATTATAGAGTACAAACATATACAGTAGAGTCATATTACTGTAAACAAAATTTTCAACACAACCATTTAATAATAATATGAACCCTGTAATATTTACAAAACTAAACTATATCATACATGTAACTACTCTTTACTCTTTGTCCTTCTATAACTTAATACTGAGTATAAGTCATAAACATAACGATTAACGAATGTTTTTCTTTCAACACAACGACAACGTAATATTTACTGTAACTATTCATCCACAACATTCATTGCCTTGATAACTTTGTCCTCTCTCAAGATTACAAATAAAATATTTTTTACTAAAAGCAAAGTTTCAATGATCATTTTCTTGGAAAGCTTGGTATAGGGTCCGTCTCTTGTTACAAGTAATTATAAATGGGGCATAATTTGCCTGCGTATGTTTACGGTTGGCGTTAAAAACACGATTTTCAAAAGCGAAGTTAATAATAGGCCGTCGAAAAACAAATGTCATGAGAACTTGACAATCTTGACATATAAATACTGCTAGCTATAATTCCATGCATGACTCATCTATTTACGTCAGCAGTAAATACGCATACACTTCGCACGGCGAATTGTGAAATATTCTTTATCTGTAGGATCAAGGAGAGATTTTCCTGCAACATTACTTGCATTTACTTGTAAATTATGGGGTTACAGGATCCAAAATTCAACAAAAATATGTCTTCGCCGCAGAGTACTTCTGTGCTTCCATATTCATCTTTCGTTTTCCTTACTGAATTTCCCCCCATTTTCACTCCCATTTTCCTCAAAACTTACGGCTCTTTGAAACTTTGCACAATCCTTGGATCCCTAGTTATCAGTTAAGGTGGTCTTGGACAAAATATCCCATATTTTTCAATTTTTAAAAGAATGAAAAAATGCAATCGTTACAGCTTTCTTTATCATATCTGTATAATTTAAAACGCAAAAGTGTACGCAAACCGAGATATGCAGCTTATCTCGCATCTTCTTTGGCTAAAACCTTCATTTTACCCTAAGCAAATAGTGGTATTTGGTTGGTTGATTCTATTGTCCTTTTCTTCTATTAAATTGTTTTATTTAAGTTATTCTAATATTTGCAAGGTTTTCTCAGGTGATCATTTCACAAGTTTGCCGAACACTCTACCGACTTTAATACTGAATAATGTTGTATAATAACTATGATGTAAACCTCAAAAATCATATAGAAGCAACATATATTTTGTAGTAAAGCGAATTTAATTGAAACATTTTGCGATCGTTTCAAACAAATTAAACGTTTGAGATATGTTTACATGTTGGATATACATATTGCCTATACTTTAAACTTGATTATACGTTTTTCTATTCTTCACTTCGTCGCAGAAAAAAATGCAAACAGAACAACTATATAACTTTAATTTTAAATTTACATGGTTCATATACTAGCTTGCACAAAACTAGAAAATCTGATGTGCTGCAAAACGTGCATGCACTTTATAATAAGCCTACTTTCTATTTGGCCATGACAGTTGCAAGCATGTCAAGGTGCAGGCGGATGTGATACTGTGGATAATCTCTTTAGTTATTATAATGGCATATAACAAACAAAAGGAAAAATAGATTTCATATGCTATTTGTCATTAGTAGGCATAATCTCTGCTTTGTCGTGGCAGCTGCGACCAGATGAAAATGAGGCTCTAATAGTAAAATGAACTTTTGTTATAACATTTTTTGTAAACAACAAAAATATTAGTTGGTCAATATGTGAAACAAGTAACATATTGACTGTCAAACAAAACTGAACTAGACAAATGTCTCTCAGTTTTGTCAGAACATAGAAGTGGCAAAGTTTGTGAGTGACGTCAGCCGTTTTTCATCAAGTTGCGGCATTTTCAGTCCAACCAGCTGAATTGCCTTTGTATTTAATACTTTATATCTCAAGTGAAACAGACAAATTTATCTACTTTATTTCAGTTAACAGTTGTTTGGACTAACGTTCTGCAGCGGATCGGCGAGCCATTACAGGGGAGCTAAGTTAATAAATGGCTATACTGATGGTACTATGACGGACTGTGGAAGAGGCATTGCAAAGGCCAAGGCCTCCAAAAAGTACCCCATATCCTTCAACTTCAGTTGGCTTTCTGCTACCCCATTGTGTGTATATCAATAACGATCTTTTATAAATGCTATTTATATTGAGTTTTTCGACGCTCTCTGGTTCAAGATATTTAATAATTTTAGGAGCATTCGACTGCATGTCTGCAGCCTTCAACGGGTGTGTTACAATGAAACATTACAACGGTTTAAAACTATATATATATATATATATATATATATACAGACAGGAAGATAGAATGACAAAGAGTGTCAGTTCTGTATACATATATGACTATAGTAACTAGATAGCATATTTTTTGCGTTAGAAGCGCGCCAGGATTCCAATGTTGATCTGTGTCCAAATATCTGTCGATTGATATGTCTATTTTGAACCAGAGAGCGTCCAAAAACTTAGTATGAATAATCCTGGTTTCGCCTAAAACATCTTAAAAAATGCTATTTAGTCAAGTATGGTATGTCATGATGCCAAATTTGATATTTATCTATCTATCATGCATCTTGTTGATTTTATAGCAATTATTGCCAGAACATATTGCAGTGTGTAAGAGAAAGTTTTTTCAAAAGAACAAAGGCCGTATTCTCTGCTGCATTTTCGTTCAGTTTTGTTCCCCCCTCACGGGGAATACTTTTTAACAAGCAAAATCAATAGATTATTATGTGCAAAATTCAAATTCATTGTAATTTTCACAAACCTGCAGTTTTGTAGTACAACACCGCCAAAGTTTCACTAAATCAACACATTTCGCATTCGTTCGCCGCCATTTTGTCTCGAGGAACTTCATGTAATATATACGATATGGTCAGTTTTACGCCATTTTGCGTTGTCTAACACAACGTTTCTCGAAACTTTCCGCTGAATTATTTTACTTAATTTGCCTTTTCGCGGGAATTGATTGAGGCGGAAATTTTTTTTGTTCTTCCAAAATTCAGTTGTATTTTTGGAATGTTTTTAAACACTGTGGCTATGGTTTATGGCAGAACAAACAACTAAATCGCGTTGTTTGATTCATTTTAATGGGCAGCGTGGCCCTCTGACTGCTTTTACTGAAGTTTCTATTAAAAAGTTTTTACTTTTTCGAGAACAGTGGGTAGCGCTTGATGGTCAACAAAGACAAGTGGCGGAAAAATCATTCGGTGTGATAACCGGCGCAGAGATACCAACAGGTCCAGAAAACCTTTATTACCACAGAGAATGCTATTCTAAATTTACCAACAAATCTTTAGTTACACACGGAAAACGCCGATGCGAAAAGAAAGAAGAAATCGACACAAAATCAAATATTGCAGACGAGACCTTGCTTTCCACCAATGATGAGACACAAGGGCCTGAAAAGTTCCTTAGATCATCTACTGATGAAACTGTGCGCGTGAAACCCAGAAACCCTCATGTACTACCACCTACTTGTATCATATGTGGCAAAGAAAATCTTTACATCACTGATTCAGTAAGAATTACTATGTAACATTCTCATCCTCATTTTTATCGCTTACTTTCAATTTAAATTTAGTAAAATTTTGTTGCATTGGCACTTAAAATTTCAATTATAAAACATTAATTTTATAATTATGACATAATTATTTTATTTCTAATCTTTTTAACACAGATTAGTAAAAAGCGCAAATTTGACAAGCTTATCTCTTCTGAAACAATTGATGGGGGGAAACTGAGAGAAGCTGCAAAGAGGAAGGCGGACCAACATATTCTGATAAATATCGAAGGAAAGGACTGTATTGCACTTGAGGTAAAGTATCATACTCAATGTTACAAAAAATACACCAGATGTGTGACAAACACTAAAGAAAGCGAGAGTGACGTACAAAGTGACAGTAAGTTCGAACGTTCGTTTAATATCTTCAAAAATTATCAAAGGTCAAGAAATTTACGATATGAAGAGAGTGAAGGAAGAATTTGATAAAACTGTCGCACGCGTTGAAAATTTAGATGCATCAAGCTACAAAACGTTTCGCTTGAAAAGAAGATTGAAAAATACATTTCCCCAGCTTGTGTTCTATAGTCCCAAAGCACGAAGTCGGAGTGACATTGTGTTCGCAGAATGTTTAGATTGAGGAAAGGTTGCAGAGACATTTATGTCGCAACAACAGTTATCGGATAGTGAGGAGGAGACTGAGGATAAAAATCATGAAACGGAACGAAATGCACCTCCTGCTAATCATAGATCGTCGTTGAAAGAAATGTATTTCTCTGCACTATCTCTAAGAGAAATCTTTCGTAAATGCGCAGCACAAGATTGGTACACTACATGGCCACCAGTTGCAGCTGATATCAACGTTGCTAATGTGAAAAAGTTAGTTCCTCCAGATATATTCAATTTTTTTGCTTGGGGACTCGGGTTTTCGGATGATCCCGAAGAATCAAAGTACGTAACCTTAGAGGACGATCGCTCTTTAAAAATTGTTTTCCGTATGTCAGGATCTGCTGTACATTTTTAGTGGTGGTAGAACACAAACACCAAAATCGCTAGCATTAGCCATGGCGGTAAGACAAATATCGGGCTGTTCAAACTTAGTAACTCTCCTAAACGGCTTTGGCCATTGCGTATCCCTCTCATCAACAATGGCATATGACACTGAGTTAGCGCAGTTGTCGTTAAATACGTCAAATATTATTCCGAAAGGGTTTATAGCAGAGCGTCACGTTAATGTTGTTTATGACAACATCGATTTTGGGGAAGAGGCTTGAAAACAAACCCACGTAACCAATGGCATCATCATCCAACAGGTTAGCTCACAGAACAACGACGACAACAATATAGACACAACAGTGATAAAGAAAACCCAACGATCGCTAAAGGTGCCTGACATTACTTTAAAGCCTTACAGCATTGGAGTGAAAAAGACACCTGCATTTAACATTCCTGATAGCATCGAAGATTACGGTGAAAATGAGAAAACAAATATTTCACTAAAAACTTATCTAGCATACGTACTGGTAAAGATGTATAATCATTCCGAAGAAAGCCCCCTTCCAGGATGGACTGGATTCAACACGATGCTTAATGAAACTGAAATACCAAAGGAATCAAGAATCGGTTATCTCCCTCCTTGTCATCGATAATTCTCCCACTGAATACTCAACTATAAACGCAATCCTCGAAAATGGTGTTGAAATTGCAAACGCCCTACAATTGGATCATATCGTAATGGTATTTGACGATGCCGTATAGTCGAAGGTGCAACAAGTCAGGTGGAAAAACGAGATATTTTACAACAAACTGATCGTGCGCTTAGGAGAGTTTCATACCATTATGTCCTTCCTGTCGGCAATATCGAAGCTATTTGAAGATGCGGGGCTGAAGGTAAAGTATGTTAAAAACTATTTTGGAGAATTTACAAAATTAGTATTCACCGAAGTAAAATGTATATGATGACGAATGCAAATTTTCGTTTGTTTATGTGTAGGATATACTGATCGAGTCGGGAATAGTGAGTGAGGGATCCATCAAAGGCGTGCTCTCTGGTAAACACTATAATAGGTCAGTGTTCTGCCATAAAATAATGCATGAAGCGTTCCAGCGTCTTCGATTTGAGACCTTTCTGGACAGCTTGGATATCATTGAACAGGAAAAATTCGGACATTTGTAGAAGCTATGGGAGATGGCTTTCCAACGCAACAATACAAAGACGAGCTTTTGAGTCGGGAGTTTGAGACTATATGTGATAAATACGAATTATTTGTGGAAGAAACATCGCTAAAATCAAAAACATTTGCATTTTGGAGTATATATCTTAAAATGACAGGTACATGTGAAACTCACAATACAAAAAGGTAACTTATGGCCTGCTTACAAATATATAAAGAACCCCGAATAGATTAACGGGAGGATTAATACAGGCAGCCATTCGGTTTAGAGCCAAGGTTAAGATTCAGGTCTGCAGATTAGAGTTAATGTATTCAAGATTCTTTAAATGACACAATTGATGCCGTTTTCCACTTCAGCCGTACCATTCAAAAACGTGGCGTATTTCTTTGTTCCCTGGGCACTCGAGTAGAACTAATGATTTTTAAACAAAGAAATGTGCTACGTTTCGCTACGGTACGGCTGAAGTGGAAAAGGCTTTTAATGAGGTGGGTTTGCCATTCGTCATTGTCTGAATGGCCTCTTGCTCTTTGGTTCGTTTAAACAAGAACTAAATATTACTTTTTAATGTAGAAAAATATATTTTTGATGTTCATCCGTGCAACACGACAGATCGATTGGGAGCTCCATTTATCTACATTTAGGCAAATGCTTCCCTGGTTTTTTGTTTCTAATAAGATTAACTATGCAAGATATGGAACAGCTTACTGGTTGGAAATGACGTCTTTGTATAAAACACACCCAGGTAAGGCGTAAAGCAAAAGGGAATGTTCCAGATTGCATGTCTATTTTCTGTTGTTGTCGGTTTGTCTGCACAAGCGAACCGCGCATGATCCAGCTTTTTCTGTGGATGTTGCCTGTAGATCTAGCCTGCAGACACACCATAAAACTACATTCAACTTTCTTGTCCGCTCGCTTATTTTGTTGCTTGTCGCTCCGCCCATTCAGGCAAAGTATGTATAAAGGTAAATATGCCTACAACTAATACCGTTCACCTGAATCAACAGGAATTCGACTTGATATGTCAAGAAATTTGGCCATTCAGCGTCAAAGTCATCATGGTTTCTCTGCGGTTGCATGCGACCAAACGATAGAACAGACAGTAAACCGTGATGCAAAAACTAAGGGAGGCTTGATTGGTTTCACATTGAATCGTGCTGCAGTGCATCGATGGCTTCTTTCACAGTCGGAGAGAGCGGCGATAACCAGCCAATGCAAGAGCTTAGCAGGAATGGAGTGCAAGCCAAGGTATGGCCAAACACTCGTAAAAAAATGCACATTCTTAATCATGTTTAAATGGTTGCGATTTCAATGTTGTTGTTTTTTCTTTTAGAAAACGTAAAGACCTCGATCCTACTAAATGCGAGCGCTACGAGAAGTCGGTAGAAAATGTAATAACCACCGTTTCGAATATGCTAAACCCGTTTGACACAGAGCAAAAGAGCCTACTATCGTTATCAAGTGGATTTGTCGTTGATGACAATGTTGCTGATAGTTTACTTGGAGCAGAACAGATTGGAGAGGATCAATTTTTAGATTTTGTTAAAAACAATTTGACTATTGAAGAACCAGATATCTTCCAAACAATTAAAAAAAACAAGCTTCCCACTATCCAGAATACTAAAGCAGGGATTAAAAACAGTGCCGGCAAAGAAACTGGACTCAAAATGAGTAGAAATTTGTTTGCAAGGCTTTTGCTCGTTGCTAAAAGCCGGGACATTGATTTGCAAAATGTCCTGTCTTACTGCCTTGGTGCATATCCCTTATCACTTGCCTCCGTAAGTGGCAGTCTTTTAAAGACGGCAAAATCAAAATTGGCGGACATACTGGAACGTGAAAGCGGAAACCCGCATGTCGACATAACAGACATCCCTAATGATAATGTACTCGTTGTAGATGCCATGGCTGTTGTGCAGTGCTTGAAAGGAAACTGGAAAACCATTGGTGATTTTGCGGATTCAGTTTTCAATTTCCTCGTGCAATTAGCACAGGATTGTCGTGCATTAAGACTAGATTTTGTCGCCGACCGGTATCCTGCTCTGAGTATCAAGAACACTGAGCGAGCCAGACGCGCTACACAAGGAGTACAACGAGTACACATCTATGGCCAAGAGCAGAACATCCCTAAGCAGTGGAAAAAATTTCTGAGTTCTACAGAGAACAAAGAATCATTATTAGAATTCTTCATCAAACATTGGAAATCATACAAGTCATGCTAGTTTGCTTCTGTTTCTGTTTTGTATGCAACATCGAAGGATAAATGTTATACATACCATCCCCATCGAAATGGAGATGACCCTGTTAGAACAGACTCGTTTCCACCACTCGATAGCAACCACGAAGAGGCAGATACTCGCCTATTGTTGCACTCCAAGCATGCCGCAAGCACGTATGACACAGTGATAATCAGAAGTCCTGACACTGATGTTCTGGTTCTTTGCACTGCCATGCAACAGTTGTTTGAGAAGGATGTTTATATGATGACAAGCTCAGGAAATAAATTTCGTTGTATACACATTAACACAATTTGCGAATAACTCGGTGACAACACATGTAAATGTCTGTTAGGTTTTCATGCATTTTCAGGTATTGTAGAACAGTTGTTGATGATATGAATAATTTGTAAAAAAGTAAATAATTTCAAACAGATCTTAACAGATATTAAAATATTTAAATACTTTTGTAGGGTGTGATTCCACAAGCTCATTCCATGGAAAGGGAAAAATTAAAGTTTGGAAAACATTATCTGACAATCCAGAATTTACAGAAACCTTCAGCATGCTTGGCAACATGTTTCCACCATCTGACCTCCTAGTCAGTCAACTCCACCGGTTTGTGTGTCTGATGTATGGCGATAAGATTGCTGTTAATACTGATGAATGCAGATATAACCTCTTCAAATCAGGGAAATATTCAGATGATGTGTTACCACCAAATTCAGACTGTCTTTTAAAACACATTGAGAGAGCTAACTATCAAACAGCTGTGTGGAATCAGTCCCTGTCACCTCAAATGAATATTCCATCTCCTGCAGGCAATGGTGGATATTAGACAGTGACTATAAGATCCTGTGGATGACACTTCCTGCCGCACCCAATTCTCTCCTTGAAATTGTAAAGTGCACACGTAAGACAGGGTGCAAAACCCAAAGATGTTCATGCCTTAAAGCTCAACTGAAATTTAGCGACTTATGTTCTTGTGTAAGCTGCAGCAACATCGTAGCAGTGGATGAGGACATAATCCTAACAGAAAATGATGGTGATTTATTTGGCAACAATGATGATGACAGTGATGATGATGAGTTACTAATTATGTAATCATTGCTGTGAAATTCCAAAATAAGTTCATAGTGAAAATAGACCTTTCTTGTAATTATGTTATAAAACTGCATAATTGCCTTCTTGACCTGGAGGTGAGATTTAACAGCCATAGATGAGGCGTTCACTCCTCTGTAAATGCCCGTAAGCCTCATTCCAATACCTGTGACATAATTTCCAGAAAGGTATATTTGATCAATAACACAACATTCATATCAATTATATCATAACATAGTGACCCAGTAATCCAAGGTAGAAAACTAAGGTAAGTGAGATGTAATTAGGTATTTAAAATTTAGTATATCAAATCGGTAACCGGTGTGAATTTTTCATCATTTATTTTAACAGAATTTAATCTTGCCACAGCTCACAGTACACTTTGAAGTTTTCGATAGCACTGCGTAACTAAACGATTAGGAAAACATCTATCTTTTATCCAAAAACTGTAAAAACGTATAAATTGACAAAATTAAACATAGATAGTTGAAAAAATAACTAAAAATTGTCCAGTACCACCGTGGAAACCTACGCCATGTTTACATTTTGAGCCGTTGTTTGATGGTTTGTTCAGCGGAATGTCATAAACTTCATTTAAAAATTGACGAAGGTTTAATGAAAAATGGCGGCGAACGAAAACGAAATGTGTTGATTTAGTGAAACTTTAGCGCTGTTGTACTACAAAACTGCAGGTTTGTGAACATTACAACAAGTGAATTTGAATTTTAAACATAATAATCTATAGATTTTCCTTGTTGAAAAGTATCCCCGTGAGGTGGGAACAAAACTTGTTTTCTAAGCGACTTTTTGGCAAACAGAATACGGCCTCAATTTTAATACTTGTATAACTAGTTGTACTGACTAAAACAAATTTCCATACAAGGTAACATATCCATAAAAAAATTGCATACACAGCTGACTAAATGAAAAAACCCTAGAAACATGAAAAAAATACCCCCGCCCAACCCCCCACCATCATTCTTCTAATGGTCCATCCCGAAGCGGTTTTGGTCTTTGATGACGCCACTGGGACAGTCCTTATAATAGCCTATGCATATAATTGCTGACGCGTCCGTATACACTTAAAAACACATCATCTCCGTGTGCGTGCTTAAATTATTACTGTCTGTGCGTGCGCAAGATTAAAACATGCTAGACTATGGCGTCGCCTTCGGTAATTCGCAGACTTAAGAGAAGACAATTTTAAAAATAAAAAATGAATAGAAACCAAACTAAAGCGACGAAAAGCTCTGAACTACTTTTACTCATATTTGAAATAAAGAGACACATATTTCACGACGATCGCAAATGCCAGAAAGGGGATTTGATTATTTTGAATAATTTAACTGGCAGGTGCGGATGACGATTGTCTTTTATACCTTTTAAATATATAATGAACAATTATTGAATTCCTTTTTCGCATCGTACGAAGAATTATGAAAGCCTGTGTTTGTGTTATCTGCTGAAACTGAAAGCTGAGGCGTTGACTATTCATATTATGCTGAACCTCATTCAATAATAGTCCTGGAGAGGAAGGGGGAGATGTGGGGGATATCGTCACCCAACTAGGGAATTTATGAAAGGTATTGGTTCTATAGTCAAGTTTGATGTGCCGATTTCAAAAATCGATGTTGTTCGGAGAATCAGTTGGGTCGTTTTTCCCGTTTTCATGCATTTACCCTCGTTTTGGTGTATATAATGGTATGACGTCATTCAACAAGGAATGTTATGAAAGTTAGTGATGTTGGTCACGTTGGATGTGCTGATTTCAAAAATCAATGTATGTAAAATTCAACCTTAGACGTGAAGTATAAAACGTTTCGAAATCGTCATAAAACTAAACTGATTTTAACCAATAAACTTATGACATAACATGTACTTTGTCATAACGTCAAAGTCATTCCTGTTATAGGAATTAGGGTCTGAAGTAAACATATCTATGGTTATCATGCGATTCTAAAGCTAATAACTATTTTTCTAGCTTTTTTAGTATATTCATGGTTGTAATCCAATCCTCACTAAATTCAATATTTCGTAAATGCGATATATAAGGTCTCATAATATGAATCAGCTAAAAATGAATATTTTTGGAGTTACACTAACTGTTAACATTTTGAAAGTTGTCTTTAGACCACTGGTTATATATTCTTTGAAATAATTCTAAGACATAATTATTATATCAACGATTTTGGTTCACATCTCCTTTATGTACATGCAAGCTATACTTGGTACTTCTTGACTCATATAACAGTCATTAAGCTGGCGAGCCTGCAAGAAGTCAGCGGCAGCTTGGAATTTACAATTTATGTTGCAGGAATGCTGTCTATTGCATAAACATATCGGAAGTATATATTATATTGTAAATTCATGTCACAATTTCCTGAGTGCTACAGCAAGAACTATTTGTGTGCTTTGGCAAGTACATTACAATATATTCAAAATTATATAGGTGAATCAGTACCTAATATTGCAAGTCGTCGTAACAGGTGTGTTTGCTCAATGTTTGCTTGCGTCATAATCAAATACCACATCTGACCCATGAAATGCGGAACTAATCCAGCATCTTTCTTCGACTCTTTTTTATGGCAGTATTAATGAATCTTCCCTTGATAACAAATATGATCTGCTGTACCACTGACGAAAATATAACTGATGTAGCAGAGTTTATTAAACTATATATAACGCTCTTCAGCTTAAAAATTCCCCAATTTGCTCTGTTGAATTATATTGCTCCTTAATGCATGCAAGACAATGTCACGCATTATATGCCCTTGTACATTAATGGGTCAGTGTAACTCATTGAGCAACAAAGCGCCCTACTTTGCAGATGCTCTTTCTTGACATGGTGAAACTGTCGTGGTCTTAACCGGTTAAACTAAATTACTTCCTCATGCCTCTTGTCAATTAATCCGTTTGACCGCAATGCATCCTAACGCACCATCTTTGTTATCTTACAGTGTTTCCCGTTGATTACTATTTAGTTCAATATTTCTTTAATCGATTTAAAATTCACGCAGTTCTTTCAGCATTCATGTATATTGTGTTTGAATAAGTGTGTTTGGGAGAAGTAAAGGTAGAAACAAAATTGGTAGACATAAGGAGATTTTCATGTACACATTACAAAAATTTTGCATGCACAATAAAGAAAATGCATTCCATATGCTTGAATTATAAAAAAGTTATTACTGATATTTTGAAAATGTATTCGCCCAATTTCATTGAAATAGGGATTTTTTCTTACAAGAATTTTTCTTACGAAGCTTTCGTGAAAAAAAGAAAATTCAGTTTTGCACCATTTTCTCAAGAAAAATATTTCAGGATAGATCTTAAAAAAGAGATGTTCATAAAATAAGTTTCTTTCTGAAAGATATGATGTTAAAAGAAACAGATTTCATCGCTTATATATAGAAATAATATATATAAAATGCGTACGAATTGTGTTTAAATTGAGTTATATACCAACGAATGTCAGGGGATTAGTCGATTCAAATAATCCAATGAGAGTTTGGATTAGCCGATTAGCCTTTTTTCCCCTGATTTCTGTCTCGCTTTTGGAGTTCGCCAACACACTGTAGTGTAAATTCCTAGCTTGGTCGAATTCTTGCTGTGGTTCTATGGTCGCGTAAAAATATGGTCAACGCGATAGGTTTTGTCCAATAAGAATTTACGTCCGTTATCTTGACAAGCCGGTAATGCGACCAACATGTTTTTAACTTTGTAAATGCTGAATGCATGAATGGTATAACAAAGATTAGAGATTTAGAAATTAGTTTTCAAGCTATTTTCATATTTAAATTTTGGCTTCTATTACCGTGGTTTCAAATCCTTACAGCATTTTTACAAAGTTTGAAAAGAATCGCTACCCTCATTGGATAGGCCTGTCCTCGACATTTGTACAACCAGCCCCTGAAGTGTAAGAATTGAAATAAAAATACATCCCATCAATTATCTTTGTAGTAATCACGTTCTGAAGTGTGGAAAAGTCATTAAGATTGAAAGTTGTGTTTAACCCACTATTCTCTGAACATAATTCTAGCTGAAGGTTATAATTATTACATATACGACCTTTATGTACAAGCTATGCTTGGTACTTCTTGAAAATTTCCCATTTGTTTTACCCAGCCTTTAAGTGGGTGAATAAATGAGTTTATACCCACTCCAATTCTTTTTGGTGCCACCCATAGACATAAATAATGACCGGTCGCTACTGCAACTATCAAATATCTTGTATACTTACAAATATTCCAAATCTTTAAGACCAGAGAATATTCCATCGTCAAGACGCTCTATCGAGTTCCTGTGAAGATATCTATAATTGAACAGAAACGGTTTTTAGGTGAAATTCGAGTTGAAAACGCAGTCACAAATTCAATATATTTAAAAGAAACACAATATTTCTTAGTTCTCCACTCGCAAACCCATAGTTGGACGCTACTAACGAACCGATTAATCTAGTTATAAAGCAACGACAATAGATAGCTAATATCATGCAGTCATAACCCATAACACATGAAAAGTTTGTACATCTACATGCGGTTCTATTTACTGTTTTAAAATACTCCAGGTTTTCCGAACATTAATGAATAGAGCAGCATACGATCGCATGACTATTCTGAACTGTTCCAACTACCGCATCTTTGAAGAACAGGCTACTTAATTTCACTTCGGTTGAACACTGCGGATTTTCGGAATACTAATTAAATGCATGGGATGGAACAGACACAGTCACATAAGTGTTCGGAACTGTTCTGATGATCTCATCTTTCAAGAAGGGGCAAACGAAACCGAACAGATGAAGTATAAAGATAGGGTTCATCGGCTTTTTCCGCAATTTCCACTGTGTAAGACTTGCTTTAAGAACGTATTTACATAACACGGCATGTTACAGTATTTATTATTAGCATGACAAAATTACTGGATGCTGATTGGTTGAGAGGAGTACAATTATTTCATTAATTGTACTGCAGTACAATTTTTGATTCAACAAAAAAAAAAAAAAAAATTTCATGCATGTAATAAATATAAAGTACAGTAATCATGTTGTTCGTACTCGATATTTATAGTACTCTCGTGATGTGTTTGGAAATTTTACAAACATCGTCGTACTAATATCTAAATTGTACTCGCCATCGCATGATAACCTATACTTAATGCTGTTCCAACATAACTAATATAACGGCGCCTCATAATATTAATCAATTATGTACATATATAACTGTATATGGAACATATCATATATAATAATACAATGGTTGGTATACATATAGAAACGGTACAAACCAATGCCTTTTTCCACATAAACTGGGGGGAAGCTCCAAGTTGGCCTCCACCCTCAGTTAACTACTTCACCCCCCCCAGGAAGTAAAAGTTTATTTTGTCCAAAATATTAAAAGAAATAGAAGAATGGCTTAGTTCAGAAGAGGGTCTTGATATTCTAACAACAACACCTTGCTTTTATAGGTAAATTTATACACGATATAGATTTAAAATAATGAGACAACGCATTGAATCTAGTATGCTAAGCAAGACTGTAGATAAGCGACCTGTTTCAAAACAGACGATTCCTTCCCTGCATCCAGGCCTCAAAGAACGCATATTTAACTGAGTTTTATTATTGACAGATAGTTCAAAGATTATTTTCATCATTGAGCATGCTTTTATACGGGCAGCCCATCATCTGTTATGGTGAAAATTTACCGATTGTGCAAACTGTTTTCGGAGGGACGAGACTAAGGCGATTTCAGATGGTATATATGATGCGGTGGTCGTGCGCGATCTAATGCTGCAAATCGTCAGTATAGAGTGTTTGGCATGGACATATTATCGTGTATACACAACAACGGGCAGTACGACGAATGACGACGCAGTATAGTCAAACAGAACTTAACTGCAACCCAAACCAAGCACTGGCATCTATTAATTCCTCTCATGGACAAAGAAATATGTCAGCTCAAACAAGTATAAAGTTAGTAGCTACTACGCAACGAAACAGCCGCAGCGGCATTATAACAAGAAAGAAAAGCAAAGGACGATCCGGATATATAACACTGAGATAAACATAATTGCATGCTGGATAATACTAAAGGTCTATCTAGTTAAGGGGCATTCGGAATCGCTTAGCTCACGTATATTGTAAGTATATACAGGCGAATTCAATCGATTGCGTTATATTTCGTTTTCAAACCAAACTAAAATTTATAAATATAATTTATTTTACTGCCATTCTGATAACAGAAAAATTCCGGAACTATATGTCTACATTTATTTAATATTTCTCGTATTGCGCAGCTTGTAATATATTTGACTTATTTGAGTCCAAAGCTTGATCATTGTTTTCAGGCCAGAAAATCTCTGGAGCTTGATCACATACTACCGGATATACCGTATTCTTTCAAGGCCAGAAAATCTCTGAAGCTTGATCACACATATATACTACTCCATAATATTATGATTATAGCAAAAAATGTGATGATCACTAAACTCGCTATAATAAAAAAGATGGCGCCGCGTTGCATTATGAGTAGATCGACATGTTTCAAATATTCTGTCATTTCTGTGATTTTACGAGTGAGTTAAGTTTTCGCAAAATACTTTGATAAAAACACACCGAAAGCAAAACTAAGACAAATGATGAAGGGACGTTATCTTAGCTGTCTTCTGAAAACTTCTTGTGTGCTATAATGCTTGAAAACAACTAAAAATAGCCAAACTAAAACATAAAAAAATAACTATTAATATATATATTATGAATCGCACAAAAAAATGTAATACAAACAAAGAACAATTGCCTTTCTATGTTTTGACATACATTTGTGTGTTAAAACGTAAATTAAGTAACAACTAAAATAACGAAAAGTTTTCTAACTTTAGACAACAACTAGTAACGCGCGCATGAATCAAACTTTCGCTTAAAACAGTGAAAGCTTTTGCGAATTACAGAGAAAAACTCAACACAAAGAAAAAACAAAGTTTTACCATACTTTCAAAATGTTTTTGGAAAGAAATATTTTCGAAGTAGTTCACATGATCGTTGAATAAATACTTTGTTTGCCAAAAATTTTCGCTGTTTATATTCGCGATTCCTGGTGATCTTATTCGGAATGTCTTCGTGTATATTCGGATTTCTTTCGGATTCATTACCAATTCAAAGTAAAAGAAATGCAAAATCCGAAGAAATCCGAATATCCGAAGACATTCCGAATAGCAAGTCTGAAATCGCAGATCTAAACCACATCGAACATTTTGACAAACAAAGTATTTATTCAACGATTTGAGCTACATTTCATCCAAAATGTACTTGAAAGTATAGTAAAGCTATTGTTCTTTGTTTATGTTACTTTTTTTTGTGCAATTCATAATAATTTTCATAATTTAAGCAAAAGTGTTAATTCATGCGTGTTATTTTTTATGTTTTAGTTTGAAAACTTTGGCTATTTTTTGTTGTTTTCAAGCTTTATAGCACACACGTAGTTGTTACAAGACAGCTCAGATATCGCGCCTTCATCATTTATCGTTAGCTTTGCTTTCGGTGTGTTTTATCAGAGTATTTTGTCAAAACTTAACTCATTCGTAAAATCACAGAAATTATAGAATATCTGAAACATGTCGACCTTCCCATAATCCAACTCGCGGCGCCATCTTTTTTATTATAGCGAATTGGCAGCACCTATACCATGTTGCATGAATTACAATGATGTCATTGTCTAATTTTGCGTTAACTTATAATACTAGAAGTTACTATCACAAGGAAAGTGTTGTCGAAGCCAGGCATCAACACAATTTCTGTGTGTGCACCGCGTCTTGGCAAACTCAAGGACGGTCAAAGGCAAACAGTAAACTAACGCAAAAAATCACTTCAGAAACATTTTGCGCAAAATAGCAGCCATACGATTACTTAATCCCCGAGCCGGCGCGAAGCGCCGTGCGAGGGTACTAATTCCGCTCGGATATTTACACCCGGGGTATGTGAAATATGGTCGTCCTCCATTTTTTTTTGTCATGGACGGGACGGTTTTGTAAGTTATGCGCATGCGCGAGTTCAAGCCGAGAGAAACTTCCTTTTTGCAAACTTTTTTCAAAAATAGTTTTGCACTAATTTTACTAAGCAAGTTTTAACAAGATAAATGAAAATTATTTAGAGGACAAATAAACAAGAGGAAAAACAGTCGAGAGACCGAAAAAGGAGCGTTTTAAACGGGCAAGTGTCTATTTTGCATGCTTTCTTTGCCGATTTATAGCATGCAGTATAGTTTGTGAATTTGAAAATGTGTAGAGCATGCTGTGTGGTCAATACAACATTGATTGATCTTTGAGTATTTTAGTATTGATTCAAATACGTTATAGAAAAATAAAAAACATATTAAATCTCAAGAACTTCATTTCAAAAGCAAGTGCGAAGTATAAAAATACTGCTCGAAAAGCAGTTGAAGTTTTATGAAAATTTCGAAACGTTTTGTGAAGGTCTAAGGTTGAATGTTACAGTAAATCAAAGCTAAAAGAGTACATAATAGCATATACCCACTTTATATAGTTGGCAATTGATAATTTTTTAGTTAAAAACAAAATAATATTTTGTACAAATTAAAATATAAAAAATATATAATGTTGCGTGTTACCATGGTTACATTCGTCGACTCAGTACTTCATGTTACAATAACTTTTGGAGAGTAAATTGTTTGGTTCAAATGGGCGAGGGGTTCTGCATGCATGTATTTCTAGTAGTTGGAGTATGTTGTACCCAGAGCTGCAAAATTACTGCTAATTACATCATGATTACTTGCTTCAAATAATTAATTAATTCCTAATTGCAATTACCTCTTTTCAAAAGTAACTAATTACATTTACAAAATTTCCTCCTCAAAATGTAATTAATTACAGATTACATTTTGTAATGTGGAGTTGGTGCAAAATAAACGTCTCACACCAGAAATAAAAATATGCCAGGTTCAATAATCGTTAACCAAAATCGCTATTTCCACAGAGAGATTTGCGTTGTAAATTGTTGTAAATCCAAATTCCGAAAGGTGAAATCGCTGAGACAAGATGGCCACGGAGATATTTTTGCATTTTGATGGAGTATCTTTTACTCGATGGTGAATAACTTTTATTCCATTTACGAATGTTTTCAGAAAAGGAATTTGTAACTTTTCTCTGCTAAGGGAATGCGATGCTTTGTTTTGTATTTTAATAATTACCATTTTCCAACACTTTAAAGACAATTTAAAAATATATTCAAGATGGGATAGTCTATTTGGCGCGGGTTCGACAACAGGCGGCAGGAATAAATAACTTTCGAGGAGGAAACTAAAACTGGAGGGTATGGTAATGCTGGGGTACGTTTATCATATACCATGACATTTTCCAGTCAAAATCAAATAAATGTAAATCTTTTAAATTAAAACTATTTGATTATGAATTACGGCTGTAATTATTAACAACTTGGAGAGTTTTAATACGGCTGTATCAATATTAGCAACTTCCAGAGCTAGTTTACGCCTGTAAATATTGACAACTTCCGGAGCTCGTTTACGGCTGTAAATCGCTATATAAGACAGTCCAATTGTTTTTTGGTTCAGATTCGTCAGCTGCGACTGGCTACCCCTGGCAAGGCTCTGCAACAAAGTACAGAGCATTTAGTTCAGAATAAGTGCAGCTTAAGGTGTGACGTGAGTGGGGATGATGGTTGTCATAATATGAGTCTTCACACACCAGAACCCCTTCTCCCACAAAGATATGTTGTATTTGAATTGGGTTTTATGAGAATGGTTTTATGTCAACAGCTTGGGTCATTAACTGAGACTTCAGTCTGTTTGATGGGATATATGAGAAATTATTAGGGAAACTAGAATTGACAAATTGGCGTAGCAATGCATGGTAGGAAAACAAGGAAGCATCATGTATAATTAACAGTCCCCGAGTGTTATAGCAAGAAATTCTTGTGTCCTTTTCTAAGTGTATTACTTGATATTGCAAGTCTTTGTTGTTCTGTTTTTCAATATTTCCTTGCACCATAATCCATTCACTATTGACTTTTGACACAATAACCCATAACATTCCAAATTAATGCGACTTGTTTTACCCTATCGTATGCAAGTATGTCAATTTAATGTTTCATGGGTACGAATCTCCCTTTGACGAATAATATGATCGATCCGGTTCGCGACTAAAGAAAATAATCAAGAATCTCCCGTAAAACTATTAAATTGTCAGGTATCCCAAACTTTACTCTATAATGCCAGACAATTTTACCTATCAGAAAAAGAGCATTCTGCAGGAAAAGTGTCGTATGTTAATGGTCTTAATAGGTTAACCAGATTATATCTGCGCGCCCTTGTCTCCCGTCTACTAAGTATAGAAACCGATATAGTGTTTACTTACACTGAATTTGACTGTACATTCACCTTTTTTCAGTGTTACATAGATGCAGCTGTGTGGACAGCAACTCGGCATAAATCTGCACCAATATTCGATATTTCAACATCTATGCTATGGAACTGGGTTACTCCGCTCCCTATATCCTGCTTATAAATAGGTGTCCCAAAATTATTAAGCTCATATAACAGTCAAATAAGCTGGCCATCCCTCGAGAAGTCAGCGGCAGGTTGGAAATTACAATTTTTGTTGCTGGGATGTTGAACAGGTGGGAATTTTGTTTCAGCATCCGTTAGAATTCGCGCGGTTATTAGAAATGAGATCTGGGGCGAGTAAACTCGGCTTTTGAAATTCCGAGCGATATTTACAGATTTTGGCCTAGTTTTTCCTACCAACCAAAAATATTTAATATGTGATTGTTTGAGGGTGCAAACAAGGGAAAAATAACTTTTGAAAATTTAAAAATCATTTTTTATGTATCGGAACAGATCGGAAGCTCCCGGAATTCGACGGGAAATCCCCAAAATTATTACTTGCGTGAATTTTGAGGTAAACAAATTTCCCCCCGATACAAAGTATATGCTAAATTTCCCCCCGATATAAAGTATATGCTATTATAATTATTTTAAAGCATATTTGGTGTTGAGGCTCTCGACAAAATTTGGAAATATTTTACTTCTTTTTGATTTCACTGTGCCGATTTACACACCTTGAATTACTATTTATTATATTAATGAGAAAGGGAAACATACTCACATGATTTCAAAACTGTCTGTATTTCTGCAATCAATGGGCTTTAATCTCTCAACTTATTCGCTTTAACAAGCAAGAATAGTATAAACATGGAATTTCTGGCAGGATTTTTCAAGGTACTTATGGAAACAATTACAGATTACATAAACAGTGTCGCCGTTTTTGGTATCAGCGCGAATATCCATCGCGCGGATAATTTTATATCCATCTTACTTTGATTAATTTATTAAGAAAGCTTCAAACTATCGTATCAGGATAGTCTCGTTTTGAGGCTCTCGGCTAGATTTTTTACAATCTGAAGTTGAAAATTTGGCTTTTTCTTATTTTGCCAAAAATGGCGAATTTCGCCCTACCAAATCTCACAAGTTTTGATGATAACAAAACTATTTCAGTAATTTTTGTATAGAAAAATGGGTAAAAAATTCAATTCAATCGCACCATAAGTTTGACTTTTTAATTTTATCTGCTCACGGATCGAAAACAAGTAGCATTTTGGAACAAATTAAAATTTCGCTCATGTTTCATCGTATAAAGGATATTCCTTTATAATTCTCTCATTTCAATCCAATTTCTTTCGTCCTGTTTATTTTATCATACATTTTGCAGAAAGGTATTTTAACACTGATAAATCCACCGCTTTCTGGCCAAAAAAGACATTCGAAACCTTGTTTTTGCTCATTTTAACAAATTTTGAAAGATTTTTTTGCGTGCGACTTTTTGAAACATGGCGCGAATAAATTATTATTGGGGGATGTTCAGGGTTATTGCGGATCATAGCTAATTTATTCAAACGATTTCCACTGACCATGTTGGATCTCGTGATCATCTCCGCCCGGGATGTAATATCTCCCGACAAGAAAAGGTTCGTGCTCCCTTGCTTTGCCTTTGCCGATCAAAAACATCACAAAAATATAATTTGGTTTTAATTAAATTGACGCTTTTCTACTCAAAAGACAAGGAAGAAGGTATGTTGATTACAATTTTGTACCTTTCTTGTTGTTTTACGATAATAACAAGTTTGAAAAATGTTTTTTTAACACGCAGCCTTAATTTAATTTGGCGAAAACACTTTCTTGTTGACATTGTTTATGAAAAATATGACACAATTGAGTAAACAAATCAATGTACCGCAGTGGAACGTATTTTTTCAAAATTTGATGATCAAGGAAAAGTTGCATCTTCGACCTTTCTGTTTAAACGTTTATTTTTCTACTTCTAAGGGTAGCTGAAATGCTGAACGTTTATTTTTCTACTTTTAAGGATAGCTGAAATGCTGAATACTGCATGTGGTTTTATAAAACAAAACAAATACAGTACAAATATTTTGGCCATTTTTTCGCATTTTGGTCAGAATAAAGTTAACTCCAGTGTACCTGCTGCTTAGTACGAAGTTCATATAAGTAAAGTCAGTTTATTTTTCCATTTTCTTTATTTTTATGGGAAATTTTCTAACTTTTTTGGTATTTTTTTTAAATTTAAAAATCGTCTTCACTCCAATGTGTGATACGGACCCAGTGAACTCAATAATCTGGTAATCTGGAACGATAACAGCGAGCGAAAAGTGAAGCCGAAAAAAATGTCACGCCATAATATTCGTCATCAATTAAAGCTTAGTCTCCCGCGCGGTTCATTATTCATTTGTCATTTTGTCACTTTAGAGTGCAGACCTCCATACCTCCATAGGAAAGTGTATATTTAAAAGTGATGATTCTTAAAGTCGTCATCAACACTGATCAAGTCGGACAAATTCAAGAATCAAGGTAAGCTTTTAACGGTTTTGACACTCGATAAGCAATCTATTTATAATATTTTTTATGTCACATGTGTTGAAAATTATTTTGTTTTGCCCTTTACTTCTATCAATAGTTTACCGGTTCAATAACCTGCATCTCACATACTCACCACACCACACAAATAGTCATAGATTAGTACAGTCTGCAGTAGTTCGTTTGGAAAATTATAGGTTTGTATAAAACCTAATTTTAGAAATATTGACTCTTTGATTTTAATACATGTATGCTTTCTACAATATATCTTTACCAATATTTATTATTAACATTCATGTATTTTCACGTACTCAAATCAGTTTAAATCACTATGCTAAACCTTCGTCCTCAGATGATCTTGCCATAGCTGTGATTGGAAATTGTGAAGCTGGGAATGGTGTGGATTGAACAGTTGCAATCGTTGGTTGCATCATGGATTGGATCAAAGAGATGTTGAGAATGGAGTAAATCCGAGGAACCATCAAGAAGAGGGATCAATTGAAGTTAACGACCCCCCGCCCCAAGGGAGTCGCATATATACGACCTCCCAAAAAATAGCTTTTTATCAAGATGGCATCGAACTTGTTTTCGCCGGCTCATTCTCGCCACATAAATTTGTCAAGTTATGCAATTTGTCAATTGATCCAAGAAGAGTATTTACTAGCAAAGTTAGATCTTGCTTGGGATGTGTTGTGGTTGCATCTGCTGGGAATGGTGTTATTTCAACAGTCTCAGATATGGTAACATCATTGGTTGCATCATGGATTGGATCCTACTGTAGTTGTGTACTACTGTAGTTGTGTTTACAAATGTTTCAGGCATATTATCCAGCACTGATGCAGCTAGGATTTATATTCTCGGTTACGCAATATTGTATCAAGAAATTGTAAGGGCCTTTGTTGCTTTGGGGGCCCCTTTTGAGCTAGGGGGCCAGGGCAGTGCCCCCCCCCCCCCCTCCTGGTGGGTCTGTGTGCCCTAATGTACCCTTCTTTATTCTTTTACTGTGGGTAATACTTGCATGTAGACAAGCTTACTTGTCAAGATAAGAGTTTTGTGTGTTAATTAATATCAACATATTTTCTTTCAGCCCCTTTGAATCAGAATAAAAAATCACCCTTCTTAATGGAGTATCACTGCAGATAACTATATCTGAACTCTTTTTATGACTGGGCTGTGACAGCTGTTGGTGACACATCCAATGAAAGTGCATGGCGTATTTCTTCCCTGGCAAAAACTTATTCAAGGTCTTCCTCAAATTCATACAATAAGATATAATTAGGCTGTACATGCGAGGGGTGAGTGCCTGTTCACACCACGCCCCTTGGACAGCTTCTCTTTTAAATTTGAGTGAGACCTACACTGTATGATGGATAGCTTGCAACCTTGTGGATTAAATTGGAAGCAACATTTTCTTTGCAGCAGTGTTTGCAGTCAACACTCATTCCAAATTAACCCGCAATGCACCCTGATGCGCTATATCTCTGGCTAACACCAGATAATTTTACCCCTCAAGGGAGTCTTGGGCATTGATGGGTTAACCAAGCTATTTGCCTTCAATAGCCTGAGTAATACTTTGTATATACTGTAGTATAATGAAGTACGGATCGATATATAGTAATATTTTTTCAATAAACAGGAGCTTTTTGTTTGGATAAATTAAAATGTTCAATATATAATTTATGTACAGTATGAAAACACTATAAAGCTTTTGTTCAATATGGTGAACTTGAATGATGTTTTCTGCACTTCATCTGGTTGAAACTGATTACTGAAGTTGATGGAATCCTGCGATCAATTCCTGCCGGAGGACCTAGGTCCAAAAATTGCATATATTTTTCACTTGGATATTCCATCAACTTCGGTAATCAATTCTTTTATTCAATATACACACTGTAACATTAATATTTAAAATACCAGTATATTATACAATGTTACGTTTTCTCATATAATAAACCTGCTGTTCGAGAAGTCCGATTTCACAATAGATTTTTTAGAAAATATGTTCTTCATTTGGATCCCAAAATATGTGTATAACAAAAAATTATCTGTGGAACTTTTGAAATCATTTTGCCTGCCATGAAATCGTAACAATGCAAGTCATCTACTGAAATTTAGACATAACTTCCTCCCTGTCGTCGAGTTGAACTTCGCATACAAACGCTTTCGCTCTGTGAATCTTGCCACACAAACATTTACAAACTTTAATTCAACCCTGGAAAAAAGCCCTTTTAAAAAAATATATATATCCCGTTCGAGTATAGTAAGCACAGCTCCTGGATAGTCACTCGGCATTTCATTTCAAAAATTTGCGAAAAATGGCAACGGTAAAGACAGTTAATGTTACATGTAATTTACCTACTTGTGAAAATATATTTTTTCGCGACAATTTTTCTTTCCGAACTGCTTGCTTGTGCACCCAGAACGACGCAATATATCAGCATATTTGAAAGCAATTTCCCTATAAAATTATAGCCATTGTTTTCTCAGGACGGAGAAGTTTTCCTCGAGTTTTTCTTTGTCACAGCGAACTCAATGCACTAAATTTTAGGAGCAAAATAGTTTGTTCCTAAAATGTAATGCATTGAGTTTGCGATGTTTTTCGTGTTGCATTCAAATTTATACTGGCCGTGTAACGGTTCGCGGTGGGGGACTAAAACTGACGTACGGACCGCGTGAAATTGACTTTTGAGGGACTGAAACTGACGTATGGACCGCGTGAAGGACTGGACGCTTCACTTTTTTCCGCCTGAATGATTGAATGTTATCGTTCCAGATATTAAAAATTTATGGAGTTCACTGTACGGACCTCGTAAGCAGCCAATCAGGGGGCTTGAATTTAGTTACGGACCTGGAGTAACGGACCCAAAAAAAATAATAAGGACTTATTAACCGACTACGAGGTCTGTACGGGAAAGTATTGCCTGAGGTTTTTCGTACAGACCGAGCGACGAAGGAGCGAGGTCTGTGCGATAAAAACCGAAGGCAATACTTTCCCGTACAGACCGAGCAAAGGAGGTTAATAAGGGATTTATTATATGGCTTTGTCGCATCGCAGTCTTTTCTGACTTTTTGAAAAAACCAGAAAACCTTTTTGCAGCTATAAAACCGCTTTCAGCCGTATAAACTGGCGGTTTCTGTCGTCGCGCTTGCTGATTCGCTGATAACAACAAAACAATTAATAAAAATACACCAAAGAAAAAAAATTAACCTTCAAAAATATGTTTTTTTACGTTTTCGTGATAAACATACAACAAAAGTTCTATGACAGATAAATCCATTAAAATTTAAGAACAAAATGTTTCCAACATTTTTTGACAGTTCGTCGAACGTTTTTGAAGGCAAAAGTCTGTAAACAACTTACAACTATGTAGTGTAAAGTAAAATGCAAAGCATTCAGCGCAAGATATGACAAATTATACGAGTTAAAATGTTCAAGTGAACAAAATACAATATTAGAAGTCTGAAGCCTAAGCCTTTAATCGTCTAGGTCACTATCAATTACCAGTCGACGGCGCTTGCTTGATTTTCTTGGTTCTTCCGTATTTTGTTGAATAGTCACAGGACCACGGTAGATATGAAAACTACAGCCAGATATGGTGTGGACATTTGACCGAGCAAACAAAGGCACTTCGGTGGCTTGCGGAGGTGTCATATTTAATGAGTGCGACACATTAGATGCAGAAATGAACGAGTTTTCTTCTGTTGTAGACATAAGGGAACTCGAAGAGAGGTTTGTCGTCTTTGTACTTGAGGAAAACGTAGGTTGACTGGACTGACTTGATTTTGGGTTGCACCTTGTTGACTGACTCACGTTGGATTTAGCTTGGATTTGACCTCTACTTAATGTTAAAGACATTTTTCGCTGATGTTGTTGGCCTGCAGACTTGTACGACTGTAAACTGTCGATGCTTTTATGCCCGCTCAGCTGTGCGACATAATTTTCAGGGATGTCAGCGTCGAGTAACCTTGAAATTGATGTTTTCCGAACAGAATGGTTGGTAATTTTTGCTCCTTGACTTTGTTGGAGGTTCGCCTTGTTTGCTGCAGTTGATAGAAAGTTCCCAATTTCGTTTTTGCCAAGCGGTGACTTCTTGTACCAGATTTGGTCGTTAGCTCTGCAATTGTGTTTGACAGCCAAATAAAATGGCGAGTCCAATTTATTCATTTCCACAGGACGGTGACTTCGAAACATTTTGTAAAATTCTACAGGGCATCTATCGGAGTTTGTAGCGTACAACTTCGGTTGAAATGCTCTTCGGTGACCTTGCTCTTGTCCTGAGCGAGTTTTCGTTCCTCGTTCGGCAAGCCAAACCAACATTTCACGATTGTCTTCTGGGTCGTTTTGTAGTTCAACGTCGCCCCAGCGTAACTTTCGACTTTCGTCTCTGGCACGAAACCCGAAGTGCATAGATAGAAACCACCACATAGTTCTTTGCAACGCACTTGGAGAGCTATCGCCAAACTGGCCAGTGACAAATAGAGTGTTCTCTTCGTCGTCCGTAAGTGCTCTCGTTGCTTGTGGTTTGCATCCTTTTCCTTGTTTTACAAGATTTTTTCTTTTGGCAGCTAAGACTTATCGAGACTTCTCGAATTCAATGTCTTTTAAAATGTTTGTTTGAATGTTACTTTCAGTTAAGTATCGTTGTAAACTTCTCTGGAAACTTGAGAGTGAAGACGGTTCGTATTCGTCGCCATTTGCTTTACGGACATTGATAAAAAATTTGCAGAGTAAGTGGTCAAGTTCTGCTTTCGGTAAGTACTCAATTTGTTTTTCACCTTTGTTAACTGTCTCAAGGTAACGCTGGAAAACGTTCATGTCGCTTTTCGTTTTCGTTATTGTGGTTATCGCTTTCTGGTTGTGTATAAATTCTTCAATTTTTTCTTGGCTGTTTTTGTTGTTGTTTTGTTCGGCGTTTTCGCCTTGAAGCGTACCATTTGGGTCATTTCTTTCATCCAAGATTTCATCAGGATAATAAAATTCACTCGAAGAGTGCTCCTCGTCGTCACTATACCGCATTAAATAAAGTTTACCAGCTTATTTTAGAAAATATTTGGACAGTGTTTTTACAATTTCACGAGCGGGCAAGATGAATTTCTGAGCGGGCAAGATGAATTTCTGAGCGGGCAAGATGACATTTTCCAGACCGGTAATTAACCAATCAGCGTGCGGCATTTATCTCAGCCATATAATAAATGTATTTATTTTTATCTATGAAAATAAAGCAATCTGATTGGCTAGCGAGCGTTTCAGAGCGGTCCGGATTTTTGCATCCGGCCCGCTCTGAAACTCATCCGGCCCGCTTTGGATTACGCGACAAAACACAGGAGAGAAACAATTTTTAGATTAAAAAATCTACCCAAAAGTTCAAAAAGCTAGCCTAACGATAGTTAGAGTACAAAAATGAATTGCATCAACTCCAAAGGCTTCATACTAAGCACGATACGTTGAGAAAACTAATACATTTGTTTTAAATGCTCGTGTATTAAAACTAATACATTTGTTTTATTGCTCATGTATTTCAGTATTTGGCCACATTAAAGTTAAAAAAATACAGTTTAAACAGATATCATAGAAGAAAAAACTTTTCTCCATACATAAAACTTAGAAATATGGACCTACTGTAGCGAAAACATGATTTTTCTCCTCATTTGTTAAAGTACTTTTCGTATACATATTGTAAACAAAAAAAATTAAAGCCGCGGCCCTCAAACAAAGTTGAGGCTATATGTTTTTTACCGTGAAATGACCAGAAAAAAATTACAGCATACCTTGTTCATTGTCCAGTTTTAGTAGAAAGCGTTTATCGAAGTCAAAACTCATGCATTCACTGCATGATTCACTTTATGAGTTTTTTATGGCCAAAGAAAGTAAACACGAAGATATCCTTGTCGAAGAAACACGGAATACCGGAAAACCAGGCCAAAACCTTTCATTCCTATGCTTTTCTACTGCCATATTTAGAAATATCGTGTACATTTTTATAGAAACTCAGTTTTTTTGTGAGTTTCTTGCCAGTTTTCTTGAGTTTTCGTCTTCGTGTTTTCTTTTGTTAACGTTCAAGTTTTGTCAGCCTCGCTTTGAATTCACAATTGCACTGATCTCAAATTATTTCGCTACACTGGAATTTTCAATTTTAATAAATTCTTAAATTTTACCTATGATAAAAAATAAATACGTTATTTACCGGCAGCGTCGGTCCGGATGAGAAAAACTGTGCCCTCGGTCTTGAAAACGTCCCTCGCCCTCCGGGCTCGGGCCGTTTTCAAGACCTCGGGCACAGTTTTTCTCATCCGGACCTCGCAACCGGTAAATAACATATATATATCCCTCTTCATCATCATTTTTTACCTATCTAATGGCAGACGATTTACTCTTTAAAGGAAACGGTTGGCCATTAATGGCCATTAAAACTCTAACAAAAGACAATTCCAGAAGAACGTTCATGGGTCACAGTCAGAGGAGGAATCGTCAGTATATCAGAATCCATTGCGCTGGATTTTTTTTCGAAATCAAGATTTTTGGCAAGAGCGGCGAGAAAATTACTGATTTTACTTGGTATCTTCTCTTTGAAAATTACTAATTTTAAAGGTACGTGTTGAAGTTATTGTAGTATGTACATGATATTTCACGGTTTTAATTTTGTTTTCTTTCTACGATGTGCTTTAGTTATATTAATTTACATATGTATTGAACTAATTTTCGGGTTACTACTCAAGGTGTAAAAATAGCTTTGAAATATGCTGGAGATTTTTTAAATTTTTTCACGGGGAAGTTTAATAAAAATAAAAATAACATCACTGTATTCATGAAGAGCTTCTCTATCAATCAACCAGGGATCTACACAAACCAACGAGGGATCGCATTTTGAAAATGGGGTATTTTGTGGCATTCAAGCTGCTAATAAAAATGTGCAATTAGATCGCTTGCTTCGATTAGTGATTTGTTCAAAAACCATACGCACATAGACTTTGTGTTTCTAAGCACAAATTTATATGAGTTACCCATTAATAGTGCAGAGAACATCATTCAGAAATTTTATAATGTCTTTATTAGGGTCTATACACAGTATGCACAATGCCAATCGTATTACATAGGTAGGCTACTATGTAAACAACTCTTTGAGTTTGCAGTGGTTAAAAAAAATCGTACTTTTAACCTAAGGATATCAACTGAGATGTTTTTCTATTTTCTTTATATTGTACACAAAGCACTACTTGAGTGGTAAATGTCTAGTTTATCGAATAGAACATTCCTTGTCTGAAAACTATTATATTACTAATCTAGCATTACCTAATTTAGCTAACCTTGAATTAATGATCCAAGCACATTATATACTAAAATACACCGGTAAATAAATTAAACACACACGAAATTTGTGGGAGAACGGGTTCGAGGTGAAGACTGAAGAGAACCAATATTTATACTCTGGTCAACCCAAAGACTCATTCTAGCCTTATCTTTTCATCCCGCGGGTGTGTACATGAGACCCGCTAGGAGAGACTGAATGCCCTAGCAGTTAGATAGCTAAAACTCCGATAGAGCCCTATCATCAAGGTAGCGACCCGCTCCGACATTACCTGAACCAATGTGTGATAATCCCCTTGGACTGTCCTTACGATTTGACTGATCATATTTGCATCAATTAATCTGAGTCTATGGGCAATGAAGTTGACCATTTGGAACACTTCAACCCCGAACCAAAAGCTTTATTCAACGTCAACAAATTTAGACGTATACAACATGATCATTCACAGCAATAAATTTGTTCGTTTTTTCCTCTTGGGTTAATTATCCAGCATAACTAAAGCAAGAACGTATCCAGCATAACAATAAAGCAAGAACATAACCAGCGATATAATTGTTCGTTTGTTCCTCTTGGATTACCCTGCATGAAAATAACTCTATAATGAGATAGATAAATCGTCCATTAGATTAGTTCCTCCAACAGGTAAACAACTCCCCCTGTTGCTGGACAGACTAACAGATATTCTTGTGGTAGTCTTCAACAAACTCTCCAAGTTTCCTGTATACATAAGTATGACTTGTTATTCTTAGAGGACTTAATTACGCCTGTATTCTAAAAGCTCACTCACACTCACACTCAAAGAGCGGAGGTTCAATCTGAGTGTAACTGGAGTGTCAGTGCTGTTTTTGAAAAGCTGGAGGGTTAGTGCCGTACCATACTATGTGAGCACTCACCCACCAAATATTCAAAAATAGCACTGACACCTAAGGGAAGCTTAGATTGAACCTCCACTCTTTGAGTGTGAGTGTTAGCGAGCTTTTAGAATACAGGCGTTAGTCTAGCTAGCAGAGGAGGTCGGACAGCAGGCCGCAAAGCATCATGGGAATTGAGCGCCTAATTCCACGCGTGGCTTCATTGAATGTTGACTGTCGAGGAGTGAACATCTCTCTGACTAAACCAATATGGAAGCTTTCGAACGACAAGAGTGTCAGGCTGAGATACTTTGTGTAAACAGCATGTTATTGCTGTATTGTTGCGATCCTCATTATGACTTCTGTTTTACTCTACCAAGTTTACCTTTTTTTAAATTGCATGGAACGTGCTAATAAATAATCCGTCTGAGCGAAGGAATTGTGTTATTCCCAATAGCGAGGCTCTTCTTTCTAAGTTGGATGGCGTTAAATCTCCGTGTATCATCAACGTGAAAACAAGCGCAGTATTTAAGGTTTGGTATACTACAATGTATTACAATTATCTTGTTATTTAGTCAAATTTCCGCTTTGTTGTTTTTATTCTTGTACTGTAATGTTATAAATACACTGTACAAAATTATGGCGTAATATTTGTGTTTAAATATGCCTCTAGTAGTTACATATTTTTCCATTTTCAGCTGTAAAATATTGCCATATTTGTGTGTAAAATATATTTGTTCTAACAATAGTGACACACTTTTGCATTAGATTGCTAATTTTAGAGATTACAGTGTATGTATAAAATAATAAAATAAAATGTTTCTTGTTATGATTTTGTAGAAAGAGATCTACTTGAGTGGTTGGCTGGTCTTGAACCTGGTCAGGATGGATATGGTAATGAAGGTGATAGGGCAGAAAGTGGTGACCAGTTAAGTGATGAGGATGAAAGTGACGAGGACAAAATCACCCATGCTGTACCATTCAATTGCATCGGTGCTGCTCATGAGAAAAACTACCAACATCATTTGGAACAGGCATACCTTGCTCTTCATGGACAAGATAAACCAGTGAATGTAAGAATACGGCCAGAGCCATTGAATCCAATGGACCCAAGTGCTTATTGCAATTGTCTAGACCATGGAACTGGATGGACACATGTTGGTTATATTGCTTCTGAACTATGCAAGTATTTGCACCCACTAATTGCCGCAGGAGATATCTTAGAGGTCTATGTTCAGCATATCAAGTGTAGGGTTGACGTTTTTAAAATAGGATTTTATCCAAACATTTTCATAAAACGACGTGGTGAGTGGTAAGGAAGAGCATGAGTGTACGTTGACAAGTTGTTTGTGATATAATAGCAACTGACTAGGTTTAGCAAGTTATAGAAATGCTGTTATTTCAATTGGCTAACTTTTTAGATTTTTTTCCAGCATTTTTAAACAAAAACTAGGTTAATCATAAGTGGGTGCGATTAAAACAATGTCTGTCACGCACACTCATGCAATTAAGTACATAATTATAACATGTGCTGTACTGAATTAATAAATACATTCACTTGACCAACTTTGTGAGTAATTTTTCATTAAAATTAATGCAACAATAAAACAAAAATATGTCTATTTATATACATATTGATCAAAGGTCCCACAATAACATGCTGCTGATACTTTGTGGTACATTACATGAGAATACAAAAAAACCCCAGCATATAAGAACCACCATTTCTCAAACATTATCTGCATTAGTTGTGTAACAGCATTACAATTTACTGTTAAAAAAAGGCCAAGTGGGCCTCCATGGATGGATGGTCAAATTAATGTACTGTATATACCTGTCCTTGTAACATTAAATAAAAATTAATTAAGATTCTTTGAAATACAGTTTTGCTCATCAATTTGGCCTGATTCTATATTTTGGGTGCAAACAGTATTGTAGCATAAATTGCTGGTGGTTCTTAGCTACAATGGTTCTTTTATGTAGGTCTTTACTGTACACTTTCTTATATTTACTCTGAATATGAACAACATTGCAACATGACTCTGTAGTATTTTGCATGCTACAAAATGGAACACTGTGTCTATGTACAGTGTACAGTGTACAGTATTCTATGGAGCAGGTGGTGGTGGTAAGCTCTCTGCCCGTTTGAAATGGGCTGTTCTGACACTTAGTTGACCACGCTGAGGGATCACTGCTCGATTTGCCACAAAAACCCCAGGATATGCGTACACGATCCAGTCGTTCTACACCACTACTACTGACATGGTAGGTTGAATGATTGTAACGAACTGTCCTTGTATCTGTCATTGTCCAGATTTACTGAGGATGCTTAATTCTTGCAGACAAAATCATTGACAAAAATAGAATCCAGCCAAAATCACGAATCTCAAATCTATTAAAACAACAGCCAAACAATAAATTTCACTTATAAAATATTGTTACAGAAGTGCTTTAATTATTTACATACTTTAAACAATATATACAATCCATAATCTATCGAAACTTCTATAGTATATCAAATTTCTTTAGAAAAAAGCGAGTAATAGCAGTTCATTATCGATCTGAGCGACAAGGCAGTATATTTTACAAAGGGCTATATTCAACGGTGAATATCTCGAAAACGGTTGCGGGACCGAGGGGGGCCGGCTGGATAGAATTAAAGATTATACTTTTGTTTAACTAATCGTGAAAAAAATAGCGAAATCGAACCATGGGAATTCGAGATTTTTGTCTTCAAAGATTGTTGACAGAAACGGCATTAAATTACATCACGACGGCATAGCGCCTAAGTGAGAGGTCAAAATAAACTGGAAAATGACGCTTACCTTTCAAGATACCGTTCCAATGGGTAGATTAACTGTTGTAAAAGTAGTATCGCGTGAAATTTCCAAAAAAGTTTCCATAACAATATGAAAAAAATCGATATTTATGAGCCCTATGTAAATTTTCGATGACACAAGCTTCATGCGAGCTTGTGGAAAATGGCGCAATCTGATTGGTCGAGATGTTCGCCCAGATTCGCCTAATAGGCTGTCCGACCTCCTCTGTCTAGCTAGCTTATAGTGTATTCTAAAAGGATATAAATAGGTAAGTGTCAATAGAATTGCTATTTTTAGATTACATATTATGTATTTTCATCATATACTAAATATGATTGTACAAGAATATACAATATCAACTTTATATTCAATCAATTGAGTGGCAGCACTGTCCCCTTAAATCATCTGGCACATAATGTCACTATTTTTTCAGGCACCTTGGGGGACGGGGGCATATTTAAAAAGGTGCTTTTATAATTTTCTGTAATATTATATAATTTTGTTCAATCACATTACCATGCATGTGAAAAGAGAAAATTGGGCAGGGGCTTTCTCACTTATTAGAATGGACATTTTAGAAAAGGGTGCTTAATACATTTTTTCATCTGAGGGGGGGGGGGGGGTATTAGAGAGGGGCCTATTTGGGGGAGGGGCTTATTGGGGGTGTCGTATTAGAGATTTTACGGTAACAACATAGAGTGCAATGCTACTTAATCCCCAATGCCCCATAATGTAATATTCTACCTACCATACAATCAGAGTGATAAATAGATATTGTCACCAGTAGCTGCACAGCAGTCATGTATCTTGATCGATTTTTCAAGCCTATAGCAAAATGAGGCTTCTCCTTGGTTGCTTTACTGCATCTGTAAATGCTTGCAGCAGATATAACTGAATGAAGAAGTGGTGCTCTCTCTTTTATCTCACTCGATACCTTGTCCATTGAAAATAACATCATGCTTTTCTTCAAGGCCTGTAGCCTCTCTTTCAATGTCCTTAAGCATCAAGTCAGTCAGGTTGCTTTCAATAGACGGGTTTTTCCAGGCAGCATTGGCAATTTGTTTATATGTGCCTCTCAAAAGCATTTTCCCGAGCGATTCCAAGTCAGTTGGGAGCTTTCGCTCGGCATTTCGCGATGGCAAGTTGACTTCAATTGTAACATCAACATCTTCGTTTGATTCCTGTAGGTTTTTTGCGTCATCATCCGTCGCGATCGTTCTCTGTGGATTCTGTGCATGCGGTGGAGAAATTGGCACCTCCAAAGGCTGTGAACTTCGCTGTGTATTTTCCCGTACTGGAGTTGAAATTGTAGGCAGTGGCCGCTGTTTCTTCGGTCTTGTGAACGACGATAGCTCGCTGTCCAGCCTGTCCTCACCGTGTCTCTTCGTGGCTGATAAACGACTCGATATCTGATAGTTGATCTATCAGTCCTTTACGTTTCTTCAGCTTAGAAAGACACTGTTTACATATAAACCTGCTCGAAATCTTCACAATAAAAGGGAGATTCTTTAACGCCTCTAATACATTAAATTTTCCAATACCTTCGACAAGATATCTCTCCTCCTGTTTAACAATATCTCGTGAATATAATACACATGAATAATGCATACAGAAATGATATATTCTAATATCATAATCAACTATAAAGTATATAAAATTTGGATTTGCATTGCAATGCGCGAGTTACGCTCCAATTTTCCAGAAGCCTGCAAACAGGCTGGTTTTCAAACGTTCACGCGATATCCAATCAGATTTGATCTAAGTTTGGACTTAACAGCGAGCCAATCAGGATCTAGTATTCAAATTCAGGTACACGACGGGAGTCAGAACAAGAATGTTATCACTAATTCGCAGACGGATACAATATACGTCTGCGGCGCAGGCTACAAATTGACACGCTTGACGTTATATAGCGCGCTTTGCCTATTGTCACTGAAATATGATTAGCAGTAGAGTCATTCGACTGGCTGAGCAAATTGCTTTCGTATTGCACGTGTCTGGACATACTTTGAACTTTGATGAGAAATATTTTCTTGTAATTTTGGTGTGTGTTGAGAGACTTTTCCCACTTGTTGTATAGTAAAACAAACCTCAATTTAATGTGTTGTCTCATTAACTTAAATTTATACATTGTGATCTATAAATTGTCTTTATATAAAGATTTGAAGCACTGTTATCATTTTACAGTGCCATAGCCAGTTTGCATTTTAGGTCTGGTTTCCATTTGGTTGTAACTGTTATGACCAGGAGCGCACATTCAACAATGCGCTCAACCTTATATATTAGTCCATCTCAGAGATACTAAACCTTAAGCAATTTAAAAATATACTATTAGTTTAAAATTATGTATTTTTTTCCATGATATAATTTTAAGATTTTAATTACAACATGTTGTGCTTTAACTTCTAACTGAACCTAATCGATGAATAATTAAATACACCGTGGTAGCCTGTAATTTAATATTGTTGATGGTTGTCTTTATAGGTGTGTTCATTAAGTTCAACAGTGCAGCATATGGTGGCTGACTTAGATACATTGGTCATGTGTTTGGCAGCAAGTACATGTAATGTACAGTAGTGGTTAGACATCAGTTCTTAGCTTGCTCTCGTACATCTGAAATTGACCACCATATTAGCATTTAGCACAATATAATACACTTAGTTAAAACCCACCTATTTTATTGTATATTTAAAAATTTATGTTGTATAATTATGAGGGATGAGATTTCATTTTAAAAATAATTTATGTATATTTTTGCTTCGGGTGAATCTGTCAGGTTCAGTAACTTTCGATGTTCATTCATCTGCATAACAATAATGACCGTAAACCAATCTCAGGTAGCTTGGCTGGCTTGAAATAGTCCATGCATGTTGTCAGGAAATCTTCACTGTAATTAGCTCCTTTCTAACATAAAGCATTGCATCTCAGGTGGTAGTGTGCTAGCCCAGGGATTTTTCATTGAATTAATTGTATTGTAAGCATATATCCGGCTGTGCGTTTAGATTCATACAATATACATTATGTACACAGTTCGTTTACATTTCTTCCTACAATTAAAGATCATAACATTTAAATACTTGTTAGAATATATTTATCATCAATGCAACTACCTCATGAATCTCAATCTCAATTTTGAATATTTTTGAAAAACAATAGTGTAGTACACAGACATAAAACAGTTGAGAAGTCTCAAAGAAAAGCCACCAAGTTTATATGCAGTAATAGAATTAAAACTACAGCTATAAAGACTGTTTAATCTGCCTTAATTTACTCCCGCTTAACTATTGGTTGGAGTACCTGGATCTGATATTTTTATTCAAGTGTAAGTCTGGATTGATCCAACTAGGTCTAGACAATTATGTCTCATACTGTAGTATACCAATACGCGGCGGGGTAGTACTACCCAGTATCTAAATATCCAGCATTCAAGAACAAGTTTGTTTCGTGACTCTTTTTATTCGAGTTGCTATTCTTTTGAATGCAATATCAGACACTATTAAAGTTGAAACATCAATAAACATATTTTATAAAATAAGGTTAAATGCTTTTACTTCACTAGACTTCACCAGGTCTTTGATGGTGACAATATACGAACTTATAAATTAATATGTCCTAAATGTCGCCAAAATGTCTGTTTGTACTTGTTAATGTTTTATTGTGTGTGTGTATTATATATGGGTGTTTAATACCTTGTAAGGGACGTTAATGTCCTATTGCATTTAACACCTGCCTTTTGGTAAATCTTTAAATAAATAAATAAATAAATGGTTAATATATTGTATTACATATGCTTTATTTACTGTCAGTAAACCAGTCCAAATAGAAAATATCCTTTGTCTGATGGTTGCATTGCAATTATATCAATGCAATTATATGCATCAGAGTACAAATATAATATTCACACAACATTGACAACAACACTTTTAATATTAATATAAATGTTGTCTGTTGAAATATCAGATGGGGAACTTTCATTTCTATCATGTTAAATTTTTATCTATCAAATAATTTATAACTGGTATTGAAAATAATATGCATTGTTACTAGTAAAATTTTAATTATCTTAGCTTGGGAATAAAAAGCAAAATGCATGTACGTTTATAATCGTTTATAATTTACTTCTGTGTTGATGTTGTCACTGCGACAGCGCCGACCGAAGAATCAACGACTAGCTCCGGCGAATTGATAATATGTATTAATATTTGCAAAACCGCAATGCATCACGGTATATCGAAGGTACCTCCTCTGGGTCATCATGTATAACTGTGGAATCTGTACTAAGTATCACTCCGTGGTATTGCAACGTTAAGCTTATTTACTGTCAATATCACCTGTTCACCATTTGCCTCCTTAAGAATTGCGCATTTCCTCTCAATTGGATATATCAACCAATCATTCAATGATTTAATCAATCAATCACAACCTTGTTTCTATACATTTATCTATAATAATAAAAATTTTCCACCATATTGGAAACATATTATGCAAAACAGATTCAATCAGATTAAAAACTTCATTCTCCCCTTTGATGAGTCACGAATCCGAACAAGAATATGCACTTATCTATTTACCAAATTGGCCATATTTACAGTATTACATAATCACACACAAATACAAAATTTATAGCCGGGAACCCGCAGCAACAGTGTAAGCCAATTACTGCTGGACCAATTGGCAATTGATATGAAAATATTGAATTAGAACTACAATTATTGTCAGTGAGTGATAACACACTAAACAAAGCTGTATATTTCGCTACGTACATGCAGCACGATAATGACGCTGTGAGACTATATGGACGTAGTTATACTTTAGAAAAAATGATTTATGACTACGATGATCATCAACATTAGAACGTGAGTTCGGAGACAGAATATTGACCATAATTGACTTATAATGAAGAACGATTGTGCGTTGGTAAATTCAATTCAAATCCCAGATGGCTCCACATTCGAATTATTCTTGTCATGAAGGACTTTTGATACCTTACAGTTCTGCATTTCGGAACGAGAAACTTAGGACTGTTATCTGTGGAGCATCTAGTATGTCAGGGAATGCGGATTGTTTGACGTAAGAAGGTCGAAAGTTAACTATTATTCGTGAGTTACTTTACAAAGAGCATCATGTCTAGGTATTCTGCATGCCAATATCAGATATGTAAATGACCGAAAGTTTCAAATCTGGTGGTACAGTCAACAATATATACATGACAAATAGAAGCTATCGTACAAAGGTCTTTTTTATTGATTGTCATCGTATAGTAATCACGTTTGTGAGTTGTATGGAAATAGATATGTTTTGCGGAATTCTTCGCTCAGAACATATTATTAATTTGGGCAACTTCAGTTCTGATCTCAGTTCTGATGACTGATGTTTCTGAAGCAATTTGTCAATGAATTGTGCATAAAATAACTATATAGCCATACAACGAATATCTGGGGGTTAAATAGCAGTTTTTAATTCAAAAAATACAATGAGAGTCTATATTAAAAGAAATCAGTCAATATTTTTCTTGCTTTCACTTTCTATTCTAGAGTTCGCGCAAGTATTCACCGCCCACGATGGCGACGACCTTGACCAATACACTGTAGTCAGGGCAATAGCCATTGAACCTCTGAAATCCTAGCTGGCTTAAATTCGCGCTGTGGTTTTATAGTGGCGTAAAAAGATGGAAGCAACGCAAAAGGGTTTGTCCAGTTACTCTGGATTCTCTCACATTAAAGTAGTGCTTATACTGGGGAAGAGTCTAAGAGAGTTGTTTAGCAAAAATAGATTAGGAAGTAATATCAAACTATATAGAGAACAAGGTACTTACAGTTTACGTAAGGACACGAGACCTTGAAATACATTCTCTGAAATAGTTTTAAGTTCATTGCTTGAGAGACCCCTAAAATGAAAGATTAAAAGTTAGGAATATTATGGTTTGATATTGACAAACTATGTTATATAAAAATCCGTACTTGGAATAGTAACACCTTGTATTATGAATTGAGTTAATTTAAACATATCTTTATTTTACATGTCGTTTCTATCCCCACGCAATAATTGCTTTTTTCTCTATTTTCATACGTTTTAACACCTCAACTAATTCTAAGATCAAATCAGCAATTGTCTGATTTTGGTCAATGCCTTTCAGATTTTGTCTTTGTGAAAGTTAAAAATTATAATATAACCATGGAAACAAAATACTTGACACTGTTACATATATGTGCACTCTTCACATTGCTATAATTAAGCCAGTTTCAAGCAATCTAAAGAGTTTTATTCCTTATCATTTGGTTTCCGTGAAGTCAACTTCTGTTAAGGAAATGTTAAGCTTACTATTTTTGACAGTTTTTCGTAACTGTATATTTTCTGTATTTATTTCAACATTTATACTCTGGAAGTGGGTTACTCCGCTTCCTATTTCTGCTGATAAATAGGGGTCCCTAAATGATAAAGCTCAGATAACAATCATCATGCTAGCCAGCCCGCGAGAAGTCAGCGGGAGGTTGGAAATTACAATTTATGTTGCAGAGATGCTGCCTATAGACCACTTTCATAATTCAGATGAGTTTAAATATTATTTTTTTGTGCATTTTAATAAGTCTTATCAGCCTCGTTTCTGTGGCTGAAATTGAATATAATTTATTAACCTGAACGAGGTCAATGAGGCTTATTAAGATGCACATAAAAGAATATTTAAACTTGTCTGAATTATGAAAGTGGTCTATTGCATAAACATATGTGAAGTAAATATTATATTGTAAAATCATGTCAACCGTTCCTGAGAGCTATAGTAAGAACTGCGTGAGTGCTTTGGCAAGTATATCACAACATATTCAAAATTATATAGGTGTATCAGTACCGTATATATTGCAAGGCGTAGCAGGTGTGTTTGTTCAACGTTTGCCTGCATCATAATCAAATGACGCATATATATGACTCATGAAATGTCAAACTATTCCAGCATCTTTCTTCGACTCTTACTTACGCCAGTATTAATAAATCTCGCCTTGACAGCAAATATTATCTGCTGTACGACTGACAAAATAATAAAGCAGAGCTACTAAGCTTAACGCCAGACAATATCACGCATCAAATCTCCTTATACATAATAGTGGGTCACTGTAACTCACTGAACAACAAAATAGACACTTCAAGGAGAACATTCATGGTCCGCCATGCATGTATTACTGTGGAGTCAGTACTAAGTATCACTGGTACTGTAAAATTAAGTTAATGTTAAAATCCCTAGCTGTTTGATGCCTATACCTCGTTTGAAAATAAGCACTTGCTTTCATTGTAAACATTGGATACGTACTTCAAACGATATATAACAATCTTGTTTCTATACATGCATTTATCTGTGCAATGAAATCTTCCGGAATACTGAAAAACAAGATTCAAAGATCAATATAAACGTCATATCGCGGTTTATTGGATCCCGAAAGCGAAAAAATATATATAGCTATAAATGTATTTACTTTATTTACATAACAATACACAAACACATAAGCTATGACCCGAAATCCACAAGAGCATAAGCCAATTGCTGCGAGCTGAAAACAATTAATATAGAAAAATTAAATTACAACAACAATTACTGGGATAACACAGAACATTTTTCCTATTTGGGGGAACTTTAGTACTGATCTCACTTCCGACGTTTTCTGAAGCGATTTTCCAAATGACTATAGTGTCTAAAATGAATATATATTCAGGGTTTGCATGATAATAGTTAACGATTTAAATAATACAATGAGAGTCCATGCTTACAGAAATGTAATATTATTCGTGATTTCAGTTTAGTGATTGCAGGTATTCACCGCCCACCAGTAGTCTGTTTGACTGGCCATGGATATGGCCTATCTGCAGGCATGACATAATCTCCAGAGTCATTACTATATTATAATCTGGAGATCTTTCATATGCAGTAACGCAAAAAATATTATTAGTCAATGCGATAGGTTTCGGTCCAATGACTATAGTTTTTCAAAACAACAATAGCCTATACTGGGTATAAGAATCTATAAAAATTTGTTTAAAAATAAATATATTCGGAAGTGATATAAAACTATATAGAAAGAGGTACTTACAGGTAACGTAAAAACACAATAACATGAAATGAATTTTCAGGAATATTTTGAAATCTGTGGTTTGACAGATCCCAAAACGAAAAAGTTACAAGATAAAATATCATTGCTATTATTAGAAATGTTTTATATAAAAAAGCCGCGGTCAGAATTGTAACACCTTTCAAACTCAAGATATGAAATGAATTGAACAGATAATCTTGAGTTTACATGTCGCTGCTATTCGTAAATGTGTCTTTTTCTATTTTTATTGAATATTTGTATTATACACATAATATCCATTTACAACTTAGCCAAATATTTCCTAACCACCAAAGGATCCTTGTCTAATATTTTCAATATTATTATACGTAAAATATCTAAAAAACGGAATACAAATGAAATAAAAAAAGGCTGAAAGTGAAATAAATTACAATTTACAAGTGCATTTGGACTACTTTGTTTGATTGTAGACTTTAATTCAGCGTCGGCAACGGACATATAGAGACAAATTAGGGTTGATTCGCGTATGCCTAAAAGATATAAACAAAATCTCGACGTTTCGAGCTAAAGCCCTTCGTCAGGAGAAATTAGTAGACAGTTAAAAACCTTCTTTGGTTGTTTTTGTGCAGATAGCTGGCGGCATCTGTAATTGCTACACATATTGCCTCATATTATTAACTGAGCTATACTTGGTTGAAGGGGGTACTTATACTTTTATCAGTTAAGGTGGTCTTGGACAATATTTTTCAATTTAAAAAAAAATGAAAAAATGCAATCGTTACAGCTTTCTTGATCATATCTGTATAATTTTAGACGCAAAAGTATACGCAAAACACGAGATATACGGCTTATCCTGCATCTTCTTTGGGTAAAACCATGATTTTACCCTAAGCAAATAATGGTATGTGGTTGGTTGATTCTATTGTCCTTTTCTTCTATTAAATTGTTTTATTTAAGTTATTCTAATATTTGCAAAAATTTTGAACTCGTTTTTTTCAGGTGGTCATTTTACACGTTGTCTAACAATGTAAGATTTTAATACTGAATAAATCTTCCCAAAAATTTTAGTGTTGAATAATTACTAATAAAACTATGATGTAAACCTCAAATATCATATAGAAGCAACATATATTTTGAAGTAAAGCGAATTTAATTGAATCCATTTTCCGATCGTTTCAAACAAATTAAACGTTTGAGATAATAAACTACAAATATCTATATTTTTGAGGTTTACATGTTGGATATACCTATTGCCTATACTTTAAACTTAATTATATGTTATTCTATTCTTCACTTCTTTTCCTATACTGTCCCGAGCAAGCGCCCGTAATCAGACTGTTGGGGGCGTTTCTATGTTACCATGGTAACAGCCCATATTTATAGTACCAGGAATGATATCCTATTATTTTCATCCGAAATATATTTTAAAATACAAACACCGACAATTTTTTCAAGACCACCTTAAAAAAAACGAAGGCAAACAAATAAGGAATGGACCATTAGAAAAGTGATCGGGGGAGGGACAGAAAAAAAATCACGCAAAAAAAAGTAAAAAAAGAAACAAAATCGTTTCAGAAACAAACTGCAAACAGAACAACAATAGAACTTTACTTTTAAATTTACATGGTTCATAAACTAGCTTGCACAAAACTAGAAAATCTGATGTGCTGCAAAACATGCACTTTATGATAAGCCTAATTTCTATTTGGGATGACAGTTGCAAGCATGTCAAGGTGCAGGCGGATGTAATACTGTGGATAAATCTCTTTAGTTATTACGTACCATGGCATATAGCACACACAAGAAAAAATAGTTTTTATAGGCTATTTGGTATTAGGGGGCATAATCTCTGCTTTGTCATGGCAGCTGCGACGACCAGATGAAAATGAGGCTCTAATAGTAAAATCAACTTTTGTTATAACATTTTTTTGTAAACAACAAAAATATTAGTTAGTCAATATTATGTGAAACAAACAAAATACTGACTGTCAAACAAAACTGAACTAGGCAAATGTCTCTCAGCTTTGTCAGAACGTAGAAGTGGCAAATGTTTGTGAGTGAAGTTAGCCGTCTTTCATTAAGTTGCGGCATTTTCGGCCAACCAGCTAAATGGTTTTGCCTTTGTATTTAATACTTTTTATCTCAAGTGAAACAGACAAATTTATCTACTTTATCTCAGTTACCAGTTGTTTGGACTAACGCTCTGCAGCGGATCGGCGAGCCATTACAGGGGAGCTATGTTAATAAATGGCTATACTGATGGTACTATGACGGACTGTGGAAGAGGCATTGCAAAGTCCAAGGCCTCCAACAAGTACCCCATCCTTCAACTTCAGTTGGCTTTCTGCTACCCCATTGTGTCTACATCAATAACGATCTCTTATAAATGCTATTTATATTAAGTTTTTCGACGCTGTCTGGTTCAAGATATTTAATAATTTTAGGAGCATTCGACTGCATGTCTGCAGCCTTCAACGGGTGTGTTACAATGAAATATTACAACGGTTTAAAACTATATATATCTATATACAGACAGGAAGATAGAATGACAAAGAGTGTCAGATCTGTCTACATATATGATTTAACTAGATAGCATATTTTTTGCGTTAGAAGCGCGCCAGGATTCCAATGTTTATCTGTGTCCAATTTTGAAGCAGAGAGCGTCCAAAAACTTAGTATGAATAATCCTGGTTTCGCCTAAGACATCTTAAAAAATGCTATTTAGTCAGGTATGGTATGTCATGATGCCAAATTTGATATTTATTTATCTATCATGCATCTTGTTGATTTTATAGCAATTATTGCCAGAACATCTTGCAGTGTGTAAGAGACAGTCTTTTCAAAAGAACAATTTTAATACTTTTATAGTTGTATTGACCAAAAAAATTTCCATACAAGGTAACATATCCATAAAAAATTGCATACACAGCTGACTAAATGAAAAAACGCTAGAAACATGAAAAAAATACCCCCGCCCCACCATCATTTTTCTAATGGTCCATCCCTAAGCGGTTTTGGTCTTTGATGACGCCACTGGGACAGTCCTTATAATAGCGTATGCATATAATTGCTGACGCGTCCGTATACACTTAAAAACACATCCTCTCCGTGTGCGTGCTTAAATTATTACTGTCTGTGCATGCGCAAGATTAAAGCATGCTAGACTATGGCGTCGCCTTCGGTAATTTGCAGACTTAAGAGAAGAGAATTTTAAAAATAGAAAATGAATAGAAACCAAACTAAAGCGACGAAAAGCTCTGAACTACTTTTACTCATATTTGAAATAAAGAGACAAATATTTCACAACGACCGCAAATGCCAGAAAGGGGATTTGATTATTTTGAATAATTTAACTGGCAGGTGCGCATGACTATTGTCTTTTATACCTTTTAAATATATAATGAACAATTATTGAATTAGTTTTTCGCATGGTACGAAGAATAATGAAAGCCTGTGTTTGTGTTATCTGCAGAAACTGAAAGCTGAGGCGTTGATTGTTCATATAATGCTGAACCTCATTCAATAATAGTCCTGGAGAGGAAAGGGGAGGGGTGGGGGGATATCGTCACCCAACTAGGGAATTTATGAAAGGTATTGGTTCTAGTCAAGTTTGATGGGCCGATTTCAAAAATCGATGTTGTACGGAGAATCAGTGGGGTCGTTTGCGTCGTTTTCATGCATTTACCCTCGTTTTGGTGTATATAAGAGTATGACGTCATTCAACAAGGAATGTTATGAAAGTTAGTGATGTTGGTCAAGTTGGATGTGCTGATTTCAAAAATCAATGTATGTAAAATTCAACCTGAGACGTGAAGTATAAAACGTTTCTAAATCGTCAAAAAACTAAATTGATTTTAACCAATAAACTTATGCATAACATGTACTTTGTCATAACGTCAAAGTCATTACTGTTATAGGAATTAGTGTCTGAAGTAAACATATCTATGGTTATCATGCGATTCTGAATCACATAACTATTTTTCTAGCTTTTTTAGTATATGCATGGTTGTAATCCAATCCTCACTAAATTCAATATTTTGTAAATGCGATATATAAGGTCTCATAATATGAATCAGCTAAAAATGAATATTTTTGGAGTTACACTAACTGTTAACATTTTGAAAGTTGTCTTTAGACCACTAGTTATATATTCTTTGAAAGAATTCTAAGACATAACTATTATATCAACGATTTTGGTTCACATCTCCTTTATGTACATGCAAGCTATACTTGGTACTTCTTGACTCATATAACAGTCATTAAGCTGCAGCTTGGAAATTACAATTTATGTTGCAGGAATGCTGTCTATTGCATAAACATATCAGAAGTATATATTATATTGTAAAATCATGTCACAATTTTCTGAGTGCTATAGCAAGAACTATTTGTGTGCTTTGGCAAGTACATTACAACATATTCAAAATTATATAGGTGTATCAGTGCCTAATATTGCAAGTCGTCGTAACAGGTGTGTTTGCTCAATGTTTGCTTGCGTCATAATCAAATACCACATCTGACCCATGAAATGCGGAACTAATCCAGCATCTTTCTTCGACTCTTTTTCATGGCAGTATTAATGAATCTTCCCTTGATAACAAATATGATCTGCTGTACCACTGACGAAAATATAATGTAGCAGAGTTTATTAAACTATATAACGCTCTTAAGCTTAAAAATTCCCCAATTTGCTCTGTTGAATTATATTGCTCCTTAATGCATGCAAGACAATGTCACGCATTATATGCCTTTGTACATTAATGGGTCAGTGTAACTCATTGAGCAACAAAGCGCCCTACTTTGCAGATGATCTTTCTTGTCAAGGTAAAACTGTCGTGGTCTTAACCGGTGAAACTAGATCACTTCCTCATGTCTCTTGTCTATTAATCCGTTTGGTCGCAATGCATCCTAACGCACCATCTTTGTTATCTTCCAGTGTTTCGCGTTGATTACTATTTAGTTCAATATATATTTCTTTTATCGGTTTAAAAGCAGCATTCATGTATATTGTGTTTGAATAAGTGTGTTTGGGATAAGTAAAGCGTAGAACCAAAATTGGTAGACATAAGGATAATTTAATGTACACACTAAAAAAATTTTGCATTTTGAATTATATTTTTGACGAATTTTTCGCCCAAATGTGCAAAATCAGTTTTGATTTTCCTCTTTCTAAAGATAAGATGTTAAAAGAAATAGATTTCATCGCTTATACGCATAGAAATAATAGATATAGAATGCGTACGAATTGTTTTTAAATTGAGTTACATACCAACGAATGTCAGGGGATTAGGGTCGATTCATAATGTGCAATGAGAGTCTGAGTAGTTTAACCGGCCTATACAGAAGCGGCGGAAGTAATTAGTATTCATACGTCACGCCCAGCAAGAATAATAATGAGGTGACGCAACGTAAAGCGCCCTATACTTTGCAGCAACATAAAGCTGTTATAAAAATATAAAATGATGCCTCTTGTCAATTAATCCCGTTTAAATACTTCAATAGCGTTGCGTAAATACCAGCAGTGTGAACGTTTTTCGCGTAATCACCATAAAGGGTTTTATCGGTTTAAGTATCATCCATACCGAGAGTATAAAGTGAGGATATATGGATGCTACGGTATATAATCAATGTTCACGGCTTTAAGAAAATGTTTTGCATTGTTGTGCATATTTCTTGAATTATAGAAAGACTGGCTTTGATATATTGTTCATGAGAAAACTTTATTCCTTGTTTTGAATTTTTTCTTAAGACTGATCTTAAAGAAATACCTATACGTGTTAATTTATGTAAATATTCTTGGTCGTAGACAGTAATGAACTTAAAACACTTTGTTTGGACATGGATACTGAAAATATCCGAGTGCCAAAACGATTGCGGAAATTACGGCTTTGGAAAGTCAGTATATTTTGGCATCAGTAATAAATATAAAATGCCATTATTGTGTATAAGTGCTGTCAGGATTAGCAGTATATTCTGCAATGGGAAAGAGTAATAAGCAAAGGGGTTCAGGGTTCCTCCTAGGTTCCCTGGGGTTCCTGGGTTCTCTAGCGTTCCTAGGGTTCCCTATAAAGCGTTCCCTTAACATAAAGGTCTCCTGGGGTTCTCGGGGTTCCCTGGGGTTCCTGGTTGCCCGGTTCCCCTGGGGTTCCCTGGGGTTCTACTGGGGTTCCCTGGGGTTCCTGAAGAACCTCAGTCTTAGGTTCCTAGGTCTCTAAATGAGGACTCCTATAGGTTCCCGGGGTTCCTCAGTTCTCTCAGATGGTTAGTCTCTGCGTTCCTGGGGTAAATCCTGGGGTTCCCTGGGTAAGCTTTTCTCTGGGGTTCCTGGGGTTCCTCAGTTCTGGGGTTCCCTTAGTTCTGCTGGGGGTTCCTTCAGTATGTTTTTAACTCGGGGTTCCCTGGCAGAGGTCACCTGGTGGCCCTGTTCCAGTCTCTCTGGTTCCCTGGGTTCTCGGGGTTCCCTGGGGGTTCCCTGGGGGTTCCCTGGGGTTCTCTGGTGGTTCCCTTTGGTGGTTCTCTGGTGGCTCCTGGGGTTGGGGTTCCCTCGGGAGTTCTCTGAGTTCCTCAGACTCCCCTCAGGGTTCCCAGGGTTCCCTGAGGTTCTCTCGGGGTTCCTGGGGTTCTCCTGGGAAGTGAGCCCTTCCTGGGAAGGGTGCTCAGCTCCCAAGCCTCAGTCCGTGTCCCCTCATTAGGTTCCCTCTCATTTCCTTTGTTCTCTCTTGGTTTTTATTTTAATTTTTAATTTTTTAATTTTTATTCTTTTTTCAAAGGCCAATCGGGCCCCAGTACTCGGACAATATTTATTTCTGATATGCGGCTTTGCGGGGAGGACATATTTAGCCAAGTCCCGTAGGAAGCACTCATTTACGACCTGTTTGCAGGACATATTTAGCAAATCCCGTAGAAGTACTCATTTACGGACTCTTGTATATTTAGGCGTCCCGGGGTGCCGTTCTGAAGGAATGTAAAGCATTGCCATGGAATTCAACGTCTCGAGACGACGCACACATGATGTCCTAGCTCAGATGGTGACGTCCCCAGGAATTTTAGGAACTTGTACAGGAACTTCAGGAACCACTAGGGAAACCCCAGGTCCAGCTCGAGAGAACTGGCTAGAGTTCCCCAGGTCCTTGCAAAACCCTAAAGCATTGATATATAGAACTATGAACAAAACATACTGACTTTTCCAAAGCCGTACTTCTGCCTGGTAGACAATCGTTGGCACTGATATTTTTGTATCCATGTCTAAAACAAAAGTGTTTTTAAGTTCATTATTTTACTGTGTTCACCACGACCAAGAAAGTTTACATAAATTAACAGTTTTATAGGTATTTACGACCTAAAATCATCTTTAAAATCAAAGCATCCATATGCAGTTTCAGAACAATATATCAAAGCCGGTCTTTTCACAAGAAATATATCCAAAATGTTCTTCCATGGAAGACTGAACAATCAATATACCGAGTAGCATCTATATCCTCACTTTATACTTTCCTCGGTATGGATGTTACGCAACGCTTTATCTTTATGTTCCGCAACGCTATTAGTATTTAAACGTTAATAACGTTTTATGTTACGCCCGTCTGTTTCCATGTTACGCGCAACGCTTTATGTTACGCAACGGTTTACGTTACGTCACCTCATTATTATTCTTATTTCCCAGGCGTGACGTTCCATGAATACTAATTACTTCCGCCGCTGTAAATAGCCTGTTAACCTACTGTCTGGATTAGCCGAAATGTCAGTCTTCTGGAGTTCAAGCCAACACTACCTGAAATCCTAGCTTTGGTCGAATTCTTTTTGCTGTGGTTCTATGTGTCCGATTGATAAACATATGGTCAACGCAATAGAGTCAGACCTTTGTCCAGTAAGAATTTACGTAGGTTGAGTGGACAAGGCACAGTAACGCAACCAGTTGTGCAATTAACTTCTAAATGCTGAATTATTAGTGATAACAAGAAGTTTGCATTTTTGAGCGCAGTCGCTGGGAGGTAATGATATAGGCTTTTTCGTAATTAACACATTTTGAGCAGTGCAACTACTGCCAAGGTCATTCAGGCAAATAGTTTTCTGAGGTGATTGTAAATATACTTGGTATACATTCCCCAATGAGCTCGACAGAAGTCACAAGCACGCAAACATTTGCGATTATCGTCGATTAATTATGATATATGAAAACAGGTTTTATGTACTATTGTCTCTAATTATATACACGATGAAAACCCAAAATATAGTTGTTCACAGTAAACAAAACAGAATAAAAACAACAATCAGTGAAAGTAATATATTGAGTACTAAGCGCGCCCAAGTCACGACAAAAATATCTTATGTAGGGTATTTTACTTCTGAATTTATTCCGTATGCCACTTAAAAACCATAAAAGGTCTTGGGCCTCTTCCGGTTGTTTTTGTCTGAAAGTCCAGTTTGGCCGCACGCTAAGATTTCAAATTTCGCCGTAACTTTGTCAATTTTTATTGTTTTTCTTGAAAGTTGGTCAAAGCAGGTACTGTTTTTAATGCTCTATGAAACGGTGTATTAAGGAAAATCACACGGTTTAAAACAGAAGTTATAATCGACCAAAAGTACTGAATATATAATTAGTTTACTGATATAATAAATATACCAGATTACTAAGGTTAAAAACTCACGGAGATCTGTAAAACAATGTGTTTAGCGATTTGTTTGCGCATTAGCTAAGAATACGTTTTTTAGCCTGAAATCGATTTGGTAGTATTTTTCGTCCGTTTTGATGAGAGGGGGCGCCAAAGATACGAGCGCCTGTGGTCATCATCCTACGATATTATTACGTCCTGATAGTAATGATCGAAGTCATACTTCAGGCTAACGAACATCCTACAAAAATGCGTGCTGAAACATAGAGTCGCTGTGGGCACAGGTGCTCCAGCGACTAATTAGAGATTTAGAGTTTAGTTTTCAAGTTATTTTCATATTTAAATTTATTTCTATTTCCGTAGTTTGAAATCCTTACAGACATTTTTACAAAGTTTGAAAAGAATCACTATCTAATTGGATAGGTCTGTCCTCGATATTTGTACAACCAGACCACCTTAACTGTACATTTGAAATAAAAACACATCCTAACAATTACCATTATAGCAATCACGGAGAATTCTAACGCCAAGGGGATAATTATTACGCATATACGACCTTTATGTGCGTTACTTGGTACTTCTGAAATACTTGTATTTTTGAAAATTTCCCATTTATTTTACTCCAGCCTTTAAGTGGGTGAATAAAAGAGTTACCCGCCCCAATTCTCTTCGATGAGGCCCCTAGACATAAATAATGAATGATCCCTAACTTTAAATATTTTGTAAACTTACAAATCTGTTAGATTCTTAAGACCAGAGAATATTCCATCGTCAAGACGCTCTATCGCGTTCCCCCAAAGATATCTAAATTTAACAGAAATTGGTTTTAAGTTGAAATTCGAGTTGAAAATGCAGTCCCAAATTCAATATAAAAGAAACGCAATATTTCTTAGTTTTCCAATCGCAAACCCATGGTTGGACGCTGCTAACGAACCGATTAATCTAGTCATGAATCAATAATACAACGACAATAGATAGCAAATATCATGCAGTCATAACCCATAACACATGAAAAGTTTGTACATATACAGGCTGCTCTATTTACTGTTTTAAAATACTCCAGGTTTTCCGAACACTAATGAAATAGAGCAGCATACGATCGCATGACTATTCTGAACTGTTCCAACTACCGCATATTTGAAGAACAGGCTGCTTAATTTCACTTCGGTCTGTTAAAAACACTCCGGATTTTCGGACTACTAATTAAATGCATGGAATGGAACAGACACAGTGACGTAAGTGGTCGGAACTGTTTTGATGATCTCATCTTTCAAGAAGGGGCAGACGAAACCGAACAGAGGAAGTATAAACATAGGATTCATCGGCTGTTTCCGCAATTTCCATAGTGTATGACTTGCTTTAACAACGTATGTACATAACACGGCATGTTAAAGTATTTAATGCTTTTCCAACATAACTAATATAACGGCGCCTCATAATATAATCAATTAAGTACATATATAACTGTATATGCAACATAACATATATAATAAAACAATGGTTGGTACATATAGAAACGGTACAAACCAATGCCTTTTTTCACATAAACTGGGGGGAAGCTCCAAGTTGGCCTCCACCCTCAGTTAACTACTTCATCCCCCTCCGGAAGTAAAAGTTCCTTTTGTCCAAAATATTTTTAAAAAGGGAAGACTGACTTAATTCAGAAGAGGGTCATGATATTTTAACAACAACACCTTGATTTTATAAATAAATTTATAGACGATATAGATTTAAAATAATGAGACAACGCATGGAAGCTAGTATGCTAAGCAAGACTTTAGATAAGCGATCTGTTTCAAAACAGACGATTCCTTCCCTGTGTCCAGGCCCCAAAGAACGCATCTTTAACTGAGTTTTATTATTGACAGATAGTTCAAAGATTATTTTCACCATTGAGCATGCTTTCATAAGGCAGCCCATGATGTTTCATGGTGAAAATTTACCGATTGTGCAAATTGTTTTCGGAGGCGAGACTACGGCGATTTCAGATGGTATATATGATGCGGCGGCCGTGCGCGATCTAATGCTTCAAATCGTCAGTATAGAGTGTTTGGCAGGGATATATTATCGTGTATACACAACAACGGGCAGTATGACGAGTTACGACACAGTATAGTCAAACAGAACTTAACTGGAACCCGAAGCAAGCACTGGCATCTATTAATTCCCAGTCTCATGGACAATTCAATATGTCAGCTCAAATACGTATAAAGTTAGTACTACGCAACGAAACAGCCGCAGCGGCATCATAACAAGAAAGAAAAGCAAAGGACGAACAGATCCGGATATATATAACACAGAGATATAACACTGAGATAAACATAATTGCATGCTGCATAATACTAAAGCTCTAGCTGGCCTGGAAAATCCGACACTTTAAAGACAATTTAGAAATATATTCAAGATGGGATGGTCTATTTGGCGCAGGTCGCGGGTCATCTTAGACAGGCGCTGAAACAACAAGAGTGGCGCGGGTTCGACAACACAGCGCGGGTAAAACTTCCGAGGGAGCGGAAAACTAATTCCGGGGCCCGGGTAATTAACGCTGGGGCACGGGTACGTATCGTATACCATGACATTTTCCAGTCAAAATCAAATAAATGTAAACCTTTTAAATTAAAACCATTTGATTATGAAGCGAAGCTACGACCAAGTTCTGTCGACCAAGACTGTTTTATCTAGAATATTCGACGAAGCTACTACCAAGACTGTTTTATCTATATAGAATATTCCAAGGAAGGCGTCAAAAAGATTCTTCCATGCTGTCAGCAAGTTAATAAAATATGGTGAGACTGATGTAGCTACCAGTATGATGATTTATTTAATACATTTTCACTACTGTTCTTATAAACTATATTTCAATTATATAAAACCAATGCTGATGCTTTCATCATCGCAAAAAAATCGATTCTGCCCAAAATTCTGTCAATAATATAAAGAAATTACTTGAGTATAGTGTATTTTGCTGCATCAATGGCAGCTCCAGGGTGCGAAATGTGGGAAAGGAAGGTTGAGAGCCGAAGGCGCAATAATTGTCAATATGCGTTCTCCCCAGAAAATTTTAAATCTAGAGTCCTCGGCTTACTTATTTTTGGGCCTATCCTACGAACTTTCCCCCCCCCCCCCACCATGCAATACCCCCACACCCAGACTTTTTGCTTACGGTTTGAACAAATTGGAAAATTGACTGTGGAGACAGACTAATTTCTAGTTGCGAGTTAGCATTTCTAATTGTATCCTCGCCAGTCTAAAATGATCCGCGACCCGGCCAAATAGACTATCCCTCATTCAAGATACGATTATGCAGGGACGCCGGAACTGGGGGTAAAGGTGAAACGGTGCCCTTTTGATTTAAGGTAAATATTTGTTGTTATAATAAAAATAATGTCTATGTAATGTGGGTGGGTTGATTTTGCAAACAATTTTGTATCTAATCCTGCGCTTTAATATTAAAATTGGATTTAATTAATGATAAATTTTTATATATCAAATAGTTTATAATTGTATTGAAAATAATATGCATTGTTATTGGTAAAATTTTAACTACCTTACCTTTGGAATGAAAAGAAAAAATGCCTGTACGTTTATAATCGTTTATAATTTACTTTTGTGTGTTGACGTTGTCACTGAGACAGCGCCAACCGAAGAATGAACGACTCATTCCGGCGAATTGATAATATGTATTAATATTTGCGAAACCGCAATGCATCACGCTATATCGACGATACCTCATCTGTTACATCATGTATAACTGTGGAATATGTACTAAGTATCCCTCCGTGGTATTGCAACGTTAAGCTTATTTACTGTAAATATTGCCTCCTTAAGAATTGCGCACTTCCTATCAATTTAGAACACTGGATATATCAACCAATCATGGGGCCACAGTAATTGGCTGACGCTGTTGTGGACTCCCTGCCATTGAGGCGAAGTTGAAAAAAAAACAAAAAAACCTTGTTTCTATACATTTCTCTTTAATAATAAAAATTTTCCACCATATGGCAAACAAATGTTGAAGTTGGTCTTATGCAAAACAGATTCAAACAGATGTCTGTATTACATAATCACACACAAACACAAAATTTACAGCCGGGAATCCTCAGCAGCAGCGTAAGGCCTGCTCTGGGATCTTAACTCGCCTTAAATCGCCTTAAATCGCGGATAAAAATTGGCAACAATTCTCTTAAATCGCTTAAACTCGCACTAAATCGCCTAAACTCGCCAACCAAATTAAAATGCTGAAAATAGTAAATACTATATACAGTGTAAACACCCTTTCCCCAGGAGAGGGGGGTTCTGGTTGTTTATTTCAGATAAGATTAGGAGGGCGCTTATCCGAGGGGGCTTGCTGGAGAGAGGGGGCTTAGCCGAAACAAGGGAAGTTACATGCTTATTGATAAAAGCCGAAACACAGTAATGCACTAGTAATTGGAAAGCCACGCACCCCCCTACCCAGGGAACAGCGGACATTAGATAAAGGTTGTGTCCTAAATCATTCTAATCCCCAACCTATACATGGCCTTCTTACTAGCCTAAACATGACTAAAGTTCCCCGCTACCCGGGCACCAAAAATGAAGCTACCATAATAATTGCTTTTAAAATTCAACAAACTATTCTAAAATTTCCCCAATTTTGATCATTGGAGGCCAAACATGCAATCCAGAGTTTGTCAAAACTTTGCCAAAGTAGGTAAATATTTTTTCTGTTAGCTGCATTTTGTCTGTTAGCTGTATCTTGCAATTTACACAAAGTCAAATAATACATTATCCTGTAAAAGCTATTTTTAGTAAAACAATGTCTATAGAGTATAGGGTAAATGTCGATGAACAAGGCTTAATAATACATCTCGAACAGACGAATTCCCACTGATTCCCAGCCCATAATGTCTAATGCCCTGAGTACCCAGGCATAACAGATAGGCTAATCTGCAAATAAATCCCCGCTATTTCCCGGCATGTCCCGGATAGGGGGGTGCGAGGCTTTCCATGACTGGTGCATAAGTTACATACTATCAAGCTTATAGGTATATAATATGACATAGGAACCCTTATATTCAAACAGAAAAAAGTCAGGATGGCAAGAATCAGTCTGTTTTCAACATTTTATCTATTTCGATAAGTATAATTAATATGCCAATATTGTGATATGAACTTCCAGAACAATTCATAAATTGTTTCGTTTTCCTTTATTGAAAATAGTGCGGGGCCTATAAATTACAGGGTAGAGGGCTTATCAACTTTCGAAATTTTAAGTGACGGTAAACTGATACTTTTAATAATTCCGACGGCCTTATATACAAGTGCTTGTAGTGCACAACATTTAATATTTTATATCAACAGTGTTCAAACTTACATAAATTGATAAACCACAGCATGATCCTGGTCAACTTTTATAGTCAGCATTGTCCGGTTCATATCGTCTTATATAAAGATCCATGATCGTTTTAATAACCGAGGTTTAACATTTTTAGCGTACGATCTTGGGTCGATAACAAAACCTGGCATTTTCATTAATTCAGTAAATACTTCATGTTAGCCACTGCGGGGAGGGAGCCTTCTCTCAGGCTATCCAGCGGAAATTTATTATTCAAGTCTGGGAAACTTTATATAAACTAAATTTTAACATTAGTGAATTTTTATAAATACTGCACAGTTATATATTGAGGGGAATTAAAATAAATACCAATCAATGTTGAGTTTTACTTATTAAATGAACACATGGAAATGAAATACTATATTTGCAACGTAAATTCAAGCTTATTTGGTAAGTTTAACACATATGTAAATTCGTTTGAATATTAAACTACAATGTATTGCCACATTGGAACATGCATGGTCACAGTTTTAATATATTCTGTACCCTTGGAATTTCCAAGATATTGACAAGGCATTCATGCATTTGGAAATTCTCAAAATATAGGATAGCAACCCCATGGGATGCACTAAATCTTCTCGTTCCTACATTCCAGCCACAACCCTGATTTTTTAGATTTCCAATTGATTGTGGTTCCAGGACTGAACTTAGTAATAGGTATTAGTATGCAATTCAATTTAAAAATACATGTTATTATATACTGGTTTATGTTCTTCATTGTATTAATTCCAGCAATTTGGTGGTATAACCTTAAAATTAGTAATACGGCAAAATAACAAGCTAATTAATAATAAGTTTCAACTGGGTCTTGTTTACATGACAGTCTAACCAGACCCCCTGGGGGTGTGAGGGGAGTGGTGCTCTTTCAAAATACATTTACTATGCACTATTAATTATGTGTTATTACTGTATTTTGCTTAAAGTACTATACTTGCATATTTAATTACCATGTATTTTTTCTTAAATCGCCCTAAAACGCCTTAAAACGCCTTAAAACGCATTACCTAAAAGTTGTGTTTTTTCTTAAATCGCCTAAACTCGCCTTAACTCGCCTTAACTCGCATTATCTCGCGGCGAGTTAAGATCCCAGAGCAGGCCTAGCGTACGCCAATTACTGCTTGACCAATTGGCAATTCATATGATAATATTGAATTAGAACTACAATTATTGTCAGTGAGTGACAACACACTAAACAACTAACAGCTGTATATTTCGTTACGTACATACAGCACGATAATGACGTTGTTAGACTATATGGACATAGTTATACTTTAGAAAAAATGTTTTATAACTACGATGATCATCAACATTAGAACGTGAGTTCGGAGACACGATATTGAACATAATTGACTTAAAATGAAGAACGATTGTGCGTTGGAAAATTCAACTAATCACCGAGATGGCTCCACATTCGAATTATTCTTGTCATAAAGCACTTTTGATACATTACATTTCTGCATTTCGGAACGAGAAACTTAGGGCTCATATCTGTGGAGCATCTAGTATGTCAGGGAATGCGGATTGTTTGACGTAAGAAGATCGAAAGTTAACTATTATTCGTGAGTTACTTTACAAAGAGCATCATGTCTAGGTATTCTGCATGCCAATATAAGATATGTAAAATACCGAAAGTTTCAAATCTGGTGGTATAGTCAACAATACATATACATGACAAATAGAAACTATCGTACAAAGGCCTTTCTTATTGATTATCATCGTATAGTAATCTCGTTTGTGTGTTGTGTGGAAATAGATAGGTTTGGCGGAATTCTTCGCTCAGAACATATTATTAATTTGGGCAACTTCAGTACTGATCTCAGTTCTGATCTTTTCTGAAGCAATTTGTCAATGAATTGTGCATAAAATAACTATATATACAACGAATATCTGGGGGTTAAATAGTAGTTTTCAATTCAAATAATACATATAGTAACCGAAATGTCACCGAAATGTCAATATTTTTTCTTGATTTCACTTTCTATTCTAGGCCACGATGGCGACGACCTTGGCCAATACACTGCAGTCAGAGCAAGAGCCTTGCACCTCTGAAGTCCTAGCTGGCTTAAATTCCCGCTGTGGTTTCATAGTCGCGTAAAAAGATGGAATCAACGCAATAGGTTTTGTCCAGTTATTCTCGATTCTCACAGAAGTATTGCTTATACTGGGTAAGAGTCTAAGAAAGTTGTTTAGCAAAAATAAGTTAGGAAGTAATATCAAACTATATAGAAAAACAAGGTACTTACAGTTCATGCAAGGACACGAGACCTTGAAATACATTCTCTGGAATAGTTTTAAGTTTATTGCCGTACAGATTCCTAAAAGAAAAAAGAAAAAGTTAGGAATATCACGGTTTCATTATTGACAAACTATTTTATATAAAAATCCGTACTTGGAATAGTAACACCTTGTATATGAATTGAGTTAAACATACGATTATTTTACATGTCGTTTCTATCCCTACGCAGTAATTGCTTTTTTCTCTATTTTCATAAGTTTTAACACCTCAACTAATTCTAATATCAAATTAGCAATTGTCTTATTTTGGTCAATGCATTTCAGACTTTTATCTTTATGAAAGTTAAAAATTATAATATAACCATGGAAACAAAATACTTGACACTGTTACATATATGTGCACTCTTCACATTGCTATAATTAAGCCAGTTTCAAGCAATCTAAAGAGTCTTATTCCTTATCATTTGGTTTCCGTGAAGTCAACTTCTGTTAAAGAAATGTTAAGCGGGCTTACTATTTTTGACAGTTTTTCGTAACTGTATATTTTTTGTACTATTTCAACATCTATACTCCGCAAGTGGGTTACTCCGCTTCCTATATCCTGCTTATAAATAGGAGTCCTTAAATGATAAAGCTCAGATAACAGTCATCAAGCTGGCCAGCCCGCGAGAAGTCAGCGTAAGGTTGGAAATTACAATTTATGTTGCAGAGATACTGCCTATAGACCACTTTCATAATTCAGATGAGTTTAAATATTCTTTTATGTGCATCTTAGTAAGTCTTGTCAGCCTCGTTTCTGTGGCTGAAATTGAATATAATTTATTAACCTGAACGAGGTCAATGAGCCTTATCTGAATTATGAAAGTGGTCTATTGCATAAACATATGTGAAGTAAATATTATATTGTAAAATCATGTCAACCGTTCCTGAGAGCTATAGTAAGAACTGCGTGAGTGCTTTGGCAAGTATATCACATCATATTCAAAATTATATAGGTGTATCAGTACCGTATATATTGCAAGGCGTAGCAGGTGTGTTTGTTCAATGTTTGCCTGCATTACAAAAAAATGCCACATATATATGACCAATGAAATGCCAAACTATTCCAGCATCTTTCTTCGACTCTTACTTACGCCAGTATCAATAAATCTCGCCTTGACATCAAATATTATCTGCTGTACGACTGACAAAAATAGTAAAGCAGAGCTACTAAGCTTAAAAATGCCCCAATTTGCAAGCTCAGTTGTATTATTTTGCTCCTTAACGCCAGACAATATCACGCATCGAATCCCAATGTAAATAATAGTGGGTCACTGTAACTCATTTAACAACAAAATAGACACTTCAAGGAGAACATTCATAGCCCACCGTGTATTACTGTGGTGTCAGAACTAAGTATAACTGGTACTGTAACATTAAGTTAATGTTAAAATCCCCTGTTTAGCCTATACCTCGTTAGAAAATAAGCACTTGCTCTCAATTTCTAACACTGGATCCGTACTTCAAACGATATATAACAATCTTGTTTCCATACATGCATTGATCTGTTCAATGAAATTTTCCGGAATACTGAAAAACAAGATTCAAAGAGCTATATAAACGTCATATCGCGGTTTATTGGATCACGAAACCGGAAAAAAATATTTAGCTAGAAATTTATTTATCAAATTCGCTCTATTTACTGTATTTACATAACAATCCACAAGCACATAAGTTATGACCGGAAATCCACAACAGCATAAGCCAATTACTGCGAGAACAATTCATATAGAAAAATTAAATTACAACAACAATTACTGGGATAACACAGACGATTTTTCATATTTTGGAGAACTTGAGTACTGATATCAGTTCCGATGTTTTCTGAAGCGACTTTGCAAATGCATGACTAATGTCTAAAATGAATATATCGTGATTTCAGTTTTGTGATTGCAGGTATTCACCGCCCGCCAGTAATCTGTTTACTTGGCCGTGGACATGGCCTATCTGCAGGCATGACGTAATCTCCAGAGTCATTACTATATTATAATCTGGAAATCTTTCATATAGTGTAACGCAAAAAATATTATTAGCCAATGCGATAGGTTTCGGTGCAATGACTCCAGTTTTTCAAAACAACGATTGCCTATACTAGGTATAAGAATCTATAAGAGTTTTGTTTAATTTGAATTCGGAAGTGATATCAAACTATATAGAAAACGAGGTACTTACAGGGAACGTAAAGACACGATAACGGGAAATGAATTTTCAGGAATATTTTGAAATCTGTGGTTTGACAGATCCCAAAACGAAAAAGTTACGAGATAAAATATCATTGTGATTAATTAGAAATGTTTTATATAAAAAACCGTGGTCAGAATTGTAACACCTTTCAAACTCAAGAGATGAAATGAAATGAAGATATAATGTTGAGTTTATGTAAATGTAATGTAAATGTGTTTATTAAGTTTCTGACATCGCAACCAAAGGTTGAAATACGTCGAAATCAAATTAATATTACAGGTGATTAGAATTTATGTATTACTAATTATTTTTACAACAATTAACTAAGATTTAAGATTAAGAATTCATAATAATATCTATAAAAAGTGTCACTAACATTAAATATCTATGATAGGAAGTTTTTACAATTGACAGTTTTCGTTAAAAATCCCAATCGACGATGGGATGTACGAGTTTTTAAACCGGTTTGTTCTACATCTATAGGGAATTAATTTATTTTGGTACCTCAGATCATAATTAAAGTTGTGTTCATATTGAACGAGTTCAGACAATATTTATATCCGACTGTTGTAAAACATTTTTCCCGAAAAAGGACGTGCACAGTAGGTTTCTTCTGGTAGCTAAGGTTGGTAGATTATATTTTATCAACACGTCGGTGTATGATAGAGATGAATCTATTATTCTCATGGCTCTCAACTGGATCCTTTCAAGTTCCACGCATAAGTAATTAGGAAGATTGTAATGCCATAATTGCGCACTATACTCCACAACTGGCCTTATACAGGTTATGTAAACTGATAGGAGAGTCTTGGTATCAGCACGTGCACGTTTTAGGAGCTTCAACATATATAGACGTTTCGATGCTTTTTTAACAATTTGACCAACATGTTCATTCCATTTCAAATGGTCGTTGAGAATTACTCCAAGTAACTTTGCAGATTGCACGACTTCAATCGGATGATTATTGAGCTTTAGCGGGGGTACGTTTGGTTTATTTTTCCAAAAACAAACCAAAAGTTCCTTACATTTCTTAATATTCAACAACATATCGTTTTCCCCGCACCACTGGTTAATACCGTCCAAAATAGATTGTAACGAAGATGGTTGGTCTCTAGTGAGGTTTTCTGATAGTGTAGAGTCATCGACATATTTCCATCGATCCCGATAATTCGTTAGCAGGTCGTTTATCATTATGAGGAACAATAAAGGCCCCAAAACTGTTCCCTTAGGGACACCTCCATTCACTGGTTCCAAACTAGAAAAACATTTCCTTATTCTTACTCGCTGCTTTCGTCCAGTAACGAAGTTTCTTACCCATGCTATAAGGATTGGGTCTATTTCCATCTCTTCCATTTTCGTAATCAGGATCTGGTGGTTTATCCTATCGAATGCTTTACTGAAGTCCAATAACAGAATTCTTACACATTTATCAGGTTCCTCAGAAAGGCTGAAGAGATGGTGGAAAAGGGACACAAGTGCATGAGTTGTGGATCGTTAATCTAAGGCTCCGAATTGTCTTCGATCAATGAGATGGTTAATCTGTGCCATAATCCAGTTAGGTACAAAATGTTCCATGGTCAATTTGTTCATATGCCGCTTCTATTCGAGAAAAATTTTTTTCTATTCTTATTGAATATTTGTATTATACACATAATATCCATTTACAATTTGATCCAATATTTCCTAACCACCAAAGAATCCTGGCCTAATATTTTCAATATTATTATATGTTAAATATCTAGAAAACGGAATACAAATGAAATGAGAATTTCAATTTAGTTGGTTGCAGATAGCTCGATGATGCCACTGGGTCAGTCCTTATAATGGCGTATAAATTCATATAATCTGTGACTCGTCCGTATACATGGTATGGAAAAAAACCTGTGTTTGTGTTATCTGCAGAAACTGAAAGCTGAGGCGTTGATTATTATTCATATTATGCTCAACCTAGTTCATTCAATAATAGTCCAGGAGGAGAACGGGGCGGGGGGGGGAGGTTATCGTTGCCCAACTTGGGAATTTATGAAAGGTATTGATTCTAGTCAAGTTTAATGCGCTGATTTCAAAAATAGATGTTATAGGGAGGAATAATGGCGCTGTCTGCCCCGTTTTCATGCATTTACCGATGTTTTGGTGTATATAGGGGTATGACGTCTTTCAACAAGGAATGTTATGAAAGTTAGTGATGTTGGTCAAGTTGGATGTGCTAATTTCAAAAATAGTAGTGTGTAGTTTCCTTCCTCATTTTCATGTTCTGCCTCGTTTTGGTGAAAATATGAGATGACGTGATCGGTGATGAAAGGTATTAATTTGATAAAATATGATGCAGCCATTAAAAAATCGATGTTAGTGACATTAGGCCTCGTTTTTATGCATTTAGCCTCATTTGGACAAAATGTGGGGCTATCATCACACAACTAGTAGGGGCGTTATGGAAGGTAGTTATTTTGGTCAATTTAGGTGCTTGGATTTCGATGTTATGGAAATATTGCCGCCTAATGTCTCCTATTTCATACATTTAGGTTCGCTTTTAGGCCTAATATTTGAAACAAAGTAGCATCATCACCAGGAAATTTGCACAATTACCATTTTGTAATAATCAAAATTCATCGAGATCAATTGTAAGACCTAAAGTCCAAGTCTGCATTTCTGAGAATGTGGACAATATTGTTAGATCTTCTTATGTGCCGTTTGCTTATCCATCTTAAATTTCTCTCCGAAAACCGCTTGTTGAGCATTGTTGACCAATTGGAGATGTGGATGTCTGTTTTACGAGCATGTTAACTTTTCTAAACTTCACACTTATTATGCCATCGGGCAACTTCCCAACCAATGAAAGTAAATCCATCAACATGTTCGTTGTTAGCTCTTTCAAAAAATAAGTTGAATGTATAGTGATTACGCAAAAAAGTGAACAGTAGTGCTTACCAGAGGAGGGTGGACAGCAGGCCGCAAAGCATCATGGGTAATGAGCGTATGTTTCCACGTGCGGCCTCATTTATGCGTTGACTGCCGTGAAGTCAACATCTCTGCCCATAGCAAATTCTGCGAAAATAGACGCTATTGTTACAGAGACTCAATGCCATCATTATGATGTGTTTAGTGTTTTGTAATGGAGGTATAACAAGGCTTTTCGAGTCTCTCTGAGGATTTATTTGTGCAGAAATCTCAAAGGCTGCGAGTGATCGTCTGTATTTGTAATGTACATTGTGCAACTAGTGAGGAGTGCAGTACAGACAGTTAACTAAATATTTATTGGCCAGATTGATTCTGCTGGCATCAAAGGATTCGACTTTTAATATGTATTTAGTTATTTATTTATCCCAATAGCACATTGTGACTACTGAAAACCCGCATATTGAGCTTGTCAAAGAACTTCTATATACTTTTTTGCAACAGAAATTACGGGTGAAATGTAGACAAAACAAACTTTACAGTAATATACAGTTCCATTTTTATTGAAAATACATAGCACATGCATATTCTCTACATATATAAAGAAATATTAAAGAAAGCAAATATTCACCAAGAAGGCGAATTAACAATACAATGATAGAATTCAACCCAAAATACAAATCTGTAAATAAACAACAAATTTTACTTCTAAAATTTTCTTTCTAAAACTCAGCACTTATTTTAAAAACAGTAAGTCCACTTCTTCAGAAAAAACGAGCAATCAATGCGTCAATTGTGGGAAATTCGAGGTGTTCAACTTCAAAGATTGTTGACAGAAATGGCATCGGATTAATACAATATGACGACGTACAGCCTACAAAAAAGATCAAAATAACGTTTACCTTACAAAATACTGCTGACATAGGTAGATCAATAGTTATTGAAATAGCATGGATGCATTCCAGAAAAAAAATTGAATAACAATGACAAAATATTCGATATTTGCGAGTCGAGCGGGCCATCAGACAACAAAATTGCAGACAGAGCCAGACACTAGCCCAGATATAAAATCTCTAAACAAGACGCAAATAACTCCTAATTCTCTAAAAATTCATTCAAAAGTACTTTAACGCTTGCTCTAAAGAATAACGCTCTTTCTATTAAAGAAGTTTCAAGATTCATTGGGAAAAACAAGCTTTGGTGGCTCAATATCTTTCCAAAACTATTAGATGCCATTTTGGCAAACGTCGAAATGACTATAATCACTTCGATGCCTAATATCTCGAAAACTGCCAGGGGACCACCGGGATCATTCCAGCAGATTTAAAGTTTATACATTTGTCTTCATCATTATACAAAAATTACGAAAATCGAACCATGGAAATTCTAGATACTTTAGTTTGAAAATTGTAAACAGACGCGGACTTTAGTCAACACGTCGCGAAGACACGACTGACTTCAATCATGAAAACAAACAAAAACACGTTTCATAATTTCTAAAATATCCATCAAAAACTGATCAAGCAAATGCGTTTAAACATATAATTCATTGATATTACAAAAAGTTTAAAATATTTTAGTAAAATGCAAATGTAAAGAAGGGAACTTCAAAAGTTGGAGATAGTTATTTTTAGAAAGTGCAAAATCGTATTAAAAATTCAACAGCGATTATCTCGAAAACGGTGAGTGGGGCGGATAGGGGGGGGCAGTTAAAACGAAAGATTAGGCTTTAATCTATCACATTATGCGAAAATTAGCGAAATCGAACCATGGAAATTCGATATTTTCTATTTCAAAAGTTGATAGTTGAAACAGCCTCGTATTTCCACGTGACGCATAAGTGCCTGCATTAAATATAAAAATATAGTACAAAACGACGTTTACCTTCCAAAATTCTTCGCTTGGGAGTAGATTAATATTCATTGAACGAGTGTGCATCGAATTTAATTGCAAATTTGAATAACAAAGCGAAATATTTCCGTATTTATGAGACCAATGCAAATTTCACAGTCCACTTGCTTCTTGCGAGCGCTGAGAAAATAGCGTCTCCTCATTGGTCGAAAAATATCATGTGACAGCTGTCCACCCTCCTCTGGTGCTTACTTTTGGTTTTCGGTAAATCCTTTTCGCATTTTCGAGTGCATTGTCAGTCAGTATCTGCATAATAGGGACATTGTGAGCAAGAAACCAGATGGGGAGCGCACCATAATAGCGGTGCTATCCTGTTTGAGAAGTAAACGGAAAATGTGTCCAATTGCAGAAAAACAAGATTTTTACTGTACCAGTATGTAAGACCAATTGATTGCTTTATCAAGTTGAAAAGCATTTCTTGGTGATAACAATCCTCACCATTTCCCCTATGTGCAGATATTAATTGACAATGCAGAAAAAAAGTAGAACAATTATAGATGTGATCTCTTCAGGATTGTCTGCAAACCAGAGATATGCTATATTGGGAATATACGCTTTATATACGTCCAGCATTAACAAGCTTTCTGAAAGGCAGTGGCAAGGAACAGCAAGTATGTCGATTTGCTTGCCTCTATTATTGGCTGTGTAGTTGATCCAATTGAAGAGTAAGTGTGAGGTTTAGAAAAGTTCACCACCACACCTTCAGTATCCTTCGCAGGCAGTGCTGATGGAAACTTACAAGCCTTTTCTCCTGCATCTCGGTTATATTCCATAATTTACTCCCAAAGGTAAGTATGATCGCAACAGCAGCCATATATAAATGCGCATTTTATTCTTCTTACTGATGCGGTTGTTTCCCCAGATTTTCTTTAGACTGTTGAACGCACCATTAGCTTTTCCAATGCGCAAGGAGAGCTCTGGGAAAATTCCAACTATATTTCCTACATACTAGCTAAGACATAAAACCAATAAAGTGCCCGGAATAGCATGGGAGAGTTAAAGATGGAAACGTGGTCTGAAGCAACAATTTCTACAATCTTGGACATAACCCTTGAGACCATTACTCGCAATATTGCAAACTTAATGTACACTGACAAAACAAATTTCCTGAACCCCTCTCCCCCAATCCAATTCTGTGAACAACCCCAAAACAACTTTTGAGAATTTACCATGACCCAAGCGCAGCATGATTTTACTGGTAATTTATCACAAGGGGTATGTGAATTTTGCATAGAGGGAAGAGTAGACTCAACCAGTTATGTCCAAGATTGACTGAATGTAGGAATTCTGCTTGAATGTGAAATGTTTGTGAGTTATGGTTAGAAAGCCACATATTTGTGTTGTGATGGAGGAATAATTATTTACTAAATGTTACATTGCAAGTATTATCGAAATCGTGAATCGAAATATACAACCACATTACCAATTATTGGAGGTTATACTAATTTCGTATTTATGATTATGAGCAAAGAAAAAAATATCAATTAGGGCATATATAGACGTTCAGATAAAATAATTTGTTTATTAGACTTATGGCAAACTCAGATTCTAACATGTTCCATATCATCCATGAAAGGTTTGTATAAAAGAATGTAGAAACATATCCAACATTTGGCATACACAAATTGATCATGATTGGTAACAGGGTTTGCTCTACGAAACAGCTATTTATTTATTTACTAATATTTACTAGGATAAGAACCCGTCAGGAATAATGCTGATATAAATGGGTGTCTTAGACAAAATACAAATTTAAGTCACAAATTTACATAAATTTTAACAGTGATAATTACACGATTTGAATTAAAAATATATACAAATAAAATATATTCAGCAAACATGTCATTAAGATCCTAAAAAATGACTTCTAAGTTCACGTTTAAAAACAACAAACGATTGTACTAGCTGTAGTTCCGTAGGTAGTAAATTAAATTCTCGAGCACCATTGAAGAAAAAAGATTTCTTGGCTATTTCAGTTCTTACTTTAGGAAGAATCAAATTACACCTATTACCTCTAGTACTATATGTATGAATTACAACGTGAAAATAATTGTTGAGAAATATATATAGGCACATTACAATTCATGCATTTGAAGGTGAAAATGTTTGTATGCATTCTTCACATTAATATGCAATCATTTTCCGTGCTATCGGAGCCAGTTAGCTATTTCTAGAGCATAGCTACGAAGTTTAGAAAAGGGAAACACTTCATTCTCAGGCCAAACACTTTATACAGGGCTATTTTATTAGGGTAACATCACTTTTCACGGGATATATTACAGTATAGAGACCACCAATTGGGAACAAAATGCGGCACTACAATCTTCAAATAGGCCTTGATAAGGAATTGCGAGTATCATCCTATGATGTTAGGAGCATAAACGTTATATAGTAAGATACTAGCTAAAGCATTTTGAACGACTAACGAAAAGATTTGATTTCGTTTCAACGGTTAACGGAGAAAACAGCGAAATATTATAGTAAATGCATGATAGGTCTAGACATTGTTTTAAATTGGGTTCGCCGTTAACCGTGAAAAAGCCACGTTAACCGTACTTTTATCAAACCATGATAAAGATTACAGTTAGTTAACCGTCTTATCAAAAACCTTGGCTTAAATTATTAGATAAAATAATGCGAACATGACGTCATTCTCTGATACAAAATGGGAACCACTTTAGCATGACAGTTGAGGCTAGCATGGCTGTGCCGTTTACGCCTTGTGGCTGAAGGACATTTCCGAAACTCGTCCTCGCAGCATGGGTTCAACCGCTTTAGGCAAAAGCCAACTTCACACTTTGGATGTACTAACCAGTAGCTACAAATCATGCATACTTCAGGACACGTCACTTTTTAGGTTGCTTTCAAATAGCCAATATATTACTTATATTTTAGATGAACGAAAAACTATTGCTCAAATACCAGTACTAAGATAAATATCCATCGCTTAATAAATAATCTCAGTGAAATAAAACTTTAAAAATTTAAGTTATGACGTACAATTAGGTTCAGTGTGTTTCAGATCTGTATCTTGATTTAAGCTGATTCCATCAAAGAGCTTCTTCTAAACGACAAAACAGCAGTTAACGCTTCCTGTTCCGATGATGATCAAGTATGTGACACTGATGAGGTCAAATTTTGATTATAGGTCGTATAATTGATTGCAATTAATTTTTGGTTATATAATAGTGATCGTGCCAATTTGCCGGTGATGGGTACTACTTTGTTCCAAATATTATGGCTAATAGCGAACTTAAATGTACGAAATAAGAGAAATTTGGCCCCAATATTTCCATATACTATAAAATCGAAATCCAAGCACTCGAATTGACCAAAATGAATAACTTCCATAACGCCCATCATTGTGTGATGCTACCCCCATATATGGCCCAAACGAGGCTAAACGCATGGAAACGAGGCCTACCGTCCTCTTAGTCTATAAATAACACCGATCTTTGGTATCAATGCATCAAACTTGACAAGAATTGATAACTTTCATCACTTACCTCATCCGATGACGTCACGAAAACGAGGCTAAAACATGAAAACGAGGCAGGCGACCACGCTTACGCCCATATAACATCGATTTGTGAAATCAGCGCATTGAATTTGACCAAAATCACTCGCTTTCGTAACATTCCTTGTCAGATGACGTCATACCTTATATATACACCAAAACGGGGCTAAATGCTTGAAAACGAGGCATAAGGCCTCACTGATCATCTGTATAATTACATCGAATCGCTACTTTTCATAAATTCCCTTGTCGGGTGACGATACCCCCCGCCCCCTTCTCCTCCTGGACTATAATTGTTAACTATAGCAGCCGTTGCGCTGACTGAACGCTGGTTCGCTAGAATTGATAATCATGGCAGCACGGTTATTTAATATATAACAGTACAAAAGGGAACAATACTTTAAAGGTTAGCACTTAACTACAGAAATATGATGCAATCTCTGCTATATAAATGATGTTGGTATGTCATATTATGCATTCATTTCCATCATCTTCGGATTAATGTAAAATTCAACCTTAGAACACCGTGCATGACTTGCTTTAACTATAAACGTACATAATACACGTCGTACAGCTGTTACAGTATTTAATGCAGCTTATTCGATATAACAAAACATACTTTATAATATTGATAAAATTTATATAATTGTTTGCTATATATAAAAATAGTTTCGCACTAACAATATAATTGACTGTAACTATACTTTTTTATACAGTCAGCCACACGAAGAATGTTATTATAGTAATATATTTTATAAAATAACATGTTTACTAAGCGAGCTGTGATTGGTCAATACCCGTGCAGGATGAGACAATCATGCACGGAAAATTTTAGGCGCTTCGCGGGGTTTTTAAAATGTCGGGAAATGCTAATTTTTTCAACTTCTGAATTAAAATTTGACAATTAAAATATGTCGAACGAGAAGGAAATGAAGGAAAACAAGGAACGGAGGTTCGCTCTAGCAACAGACGAAGACGTTGACAAGTTAGTCGAAAATACACTTCATCATTTATTTAATAAAGTTTTCCCTTTGTTTCATTGTCGTTATTTTATAAAATAATTACCAAATGGTTTTCCGTGCAGGATTGCGTGATCCTAACACGCGGGATGTTGCGAGACTTTCTGAAAGCGTAAAAAAATACGAGCCGATAGGCGAGTATTTTTTAGCTTTCGGAAAGTCGATCAACATCCCGCGTGTTAGGATCACGCAATCCTGCACGTCAATGCATTCGGTAATCCTTTAGTAATTATTCGCGAAAAGACACCGATTAGAAACAGTATAGTATTATATACGGGGCTATATACTTTGAATATCAGCATATCAATTTTTAGTGACAAACCGTCTCGTGATTTTTGGCTAGCTATATGGTACTTCGTGAAATGTTAAAAACATGATAAAAAACAATATGGCTTCCGAAAACGTTCTTACAACGTATTAATTTTTCCCGCACGCGTGTTCCAGAAATTAACAATGTTTGCACTGAATTACACATAGTTCCATAACATGCAATCATCCAAAACGGAAAATGGAGCAGCCCGTTATAAAGTTTCCTCAAAAGCTCTAACGCTTTTTTCTGGCATTCCCAAATTCCCGCGTGCGTCAATAACTCGATTGACTTTTTCGTCTGTTGAAAGGAATTATATCAACAGAGAATCTCAAATACTTAAAAGAAATTACATGAGACTGAGAATGCATATAGTTTTCGTGAATACATATCGGCTTTTTCTTAATATTAAGTGAAGATAAGATAAGGAAATTTAAAGTCTTTTTTTATTCTTTGGTAAAATTCAGGAAATAGAAGAGGTAAGAGACGTTTTAATACAAAGGTTTTAACTTACAATATAAGCCTTATACATGCAAAATATTATATAGACACGTCAAAGAAATCAAAAGACAAAAAGCACGCGAAAATTCTTGACTGTGCCAGTGATGCAATGTCATGAACGTGGCCAGTGTATATTGTGTGATTTGCGATGACATCGTGCTACATGCATCAACGTAAGTCTCGCATGAAATTGTTTAGCGATGCAGTAATATCTCCACATCAGTCGAAGATATTATATCTACAACTTGTGGATGTACTAATGGAATAGAATAGTGAAAGTAAAAGGACGGACATACAGTACGTGTGACTTCAAATTTAACAACATAAAAATAAAGATACAATTTTATACCCATATATTATACTTACAGATATTCCAACTTTGTTAGGTTTTCAAAGTCAGCTGCACTCAGATTGTACAAATCATTGCCAGAAAGATCACTATGAAACAAAACTCATTATCTGCAAGCATTCAAATACTAGACATCAACTGTTCAACTATATACTATTCATATGAAAGATTTTAGTTCTTACATGACAGTTGTATTTTCTGGAATGTTCTTTGGCATTGTCCATAGCCTTTGATAATAAGCTTTAACAAAAACTTTTCATCTATTTGACCCGATGTAGAAACGTTATTGCGCGAAACGTGCATTTTTTCTTTCTTTTTATGAATCGAGTTTTTTGCCAATGCGCGGGCAATGCGCCTTCGTCTAAATACGTGCATAATGTATTATGTAGCTTTGTAGGAGTCGAAATTCGCTCATGCGTTCGGCCATGTTAAGTAGTTTACTTCATGCAGGTTAACGCATTTCTCGAACAGATACATGTTACAGGGGGAGTAATCTTGTCTTGAACTCTCCAACCATAATTTTTAAAGGTAAATAGTATGACGATGTTTAGTTGATACGGATCAGAGTATTTCAACATTTTTCGTTAAATCGAAAGAAAAGAAGTACATAATAATTATATTAATGTAATTCTAAGTGTCTGATAAGCAATAAATTCCAGCACGTTAATTGCGGGCACCTCCCGGAAGTTTACACTCTGCCTGTATGGCGTTGCGAGAGACTAACATGAAATTGTTTAGAGATACAGCAATTATATCTTCACATCAAGAGATATCACTGTATCTACAACTTGTAGATATATACATAATCGAATAGAATAATGAAAGTAAAACGAAGGGCCATAGTAGGCCTACGTGTGACTTCAAATTTAACAACATAAAACAAAAATCATTATCTGCAAGCATTCAAATACAAAACTTCAACTGTTACTATACTATTCATATAAAATTTTTGAATCTTACATATGAGTTGTATTTGCTGGAAAGTTCTTTGGCATTGTCTTTAGGTTTTGATTACCAGCTTTAACAAAAACCTTTGATTTATTTGACCCGATGTAAAAACATTGCCACGCGGGATCACAACCTACGAAATTAGATAATTAAACGTATTGTGCATTTTGGATGTTTGTGTCTCGTGCCTTATCACAGAGCCAAATCACGCTCTTCAATATACTGTCTCGACATCATATTTATTGGTTATACATGCACCGTGGTCGGTACGTACAACATGATACCTATAGAACCTTAGTCTGATTATCAGACGGTTCGTTGTCGTCTCTCGCTCCCCGTCTCCGTCTGATGGACTTCACGGGATATCGTGTTCCTGCGATTGTTTTATTTCGACCAATCACAGCGAGGGTTTCAATTTTTGAGAAGTGAGGTATGTCAGGAATGTTAAACAAAATAATGTGAATGGTTTCAATGGGTGCAGTCGAAGAAATTTGAAGGAAATATTTTCAATTGTGCAAGTTTAATTGAAAATATGTAAAGGAGTTGGTATATGGTTAAAAGCCACCGATTTGGCTTGATTTCTGGCGTTTCTCGGCGAAAAAACTGCTCGCGTGTGTATGTTGTTGTCAGCCATGAGTGAGCATATTCACGTGAAAATTTTGGAATAAATCGCCGTACTGTGCCTCTCGGCGTAGTAATGAAAGAAATTACAAGAAAAGAGGCAGTTTCACACGTGGAAGTAATATTGGGCAAATTGTGATGGTGAATGTTCGGCCTTAAAACGGGTTTTTGTGACGATTAAAGTCGACGAACTTTGCGTGTTGTAGCTACAATATTTTGCCTTCCGCAGTAACAGTAAAACCAGAAACGAAACAGGATCTCTTGTGGGAGTAATATTGCCGTATAAAAATGAGGAATCACTGAATCAGGCTGAAAACGAATGTTTTGACAGAAACTTCACGCGTAAGTGACCGTGATGCACTGTCGCCATATAGGACATATAGAATTTATAGTGCTTGTAAATAATGGTATACTGTATAATAAATGCTCAGTTGCTTCAAATTTAGTCTTATGTTTGTAGTGAAGATAAACTATTTTAATTTTTATACGGCATATTTCTTGTAAAAGTATGTTTTACATTTCTGTGAAAGATTTTACCTGTCTGAAACATTCTGTGTCCTGTGAAGAATTTTTCAAAAGCTGTATGCAATAAATCAGCATACCATGATAACTGACCAATGCTATTGTAAAATTCCTCATTGACAAATGTTTTTATTAATTCAAATTTATTTTTAATATGTCTAAACTAGATTTATACCATTAGGTTTCTGATCTTCTTGTCAGCTATGTTGCCATCACTTCCTTGCACAGGAAACAACAGGGTCTAAACATATAAGGCCATCCTTTTAAAGCAAGGTCTGAAATTTGCAGTATCCCGATATCCACAAGATACTAAAATTTGGTTTTGGATACTAAACCGTGAATGACTTGTATCCTGACTGGATACTACAAAATTTCAAACATTGGTATAACATTAAATATCTCTGGTCAACATTCAAGACAAGTGTATAGTAGTTTGCTTAAGGTTTATATGCATCTTAGTGTATCATGATCGATACCAACTTATTTAGTGTCTAGATGTTGACTGTTCTGTCTTATGTTGTTATTGTTACTTGTAACAATGAGATGGGTCAGGAATGGGTAACCCAGTTAGAAACTGAAAAATAATTTAAATTTCAGATTCTGGAAAGGGAGTCTATTAATTTTTGAACCAAGACTTAATGCATATTATATGATTTGCAGCTCAAATCTGAATATGACAATCCCTGGAACATTTCCCCAATGGAACCTGAGGTTCCCAACAGAGCATGTATTCCCCACTAGCATCACCTCTGCTTCCTCTGCACAGATTCAAGTTTAAGATACATGTTGTAAATAAATTATTCATTTAATTGATAAGGAAACTAAATGCCACAGCATGATGTTTTATATAGATGGCCTGTAATGAATCTCCTGGGACACAGTAGACAAATTTGTGACAAACTTTTTTGTTGGTAACTTGCATTGGTTCATACAGTGCGAACAATATATTTTGTACTTGTCGCCCAAGCTGCCCTATGTATGCTGTTGTGGCATTTATTGCAATCCAACTATTGGCAAGCAGTGCATCTCTTGTCGTGGAACATTCTGAGTTCTGACGAATTTTGTCAATCTGACTAGTATAATTTAGTGAATACAATGAAAAATGCATAACAACATATTAAGTCCTTTTTATTTATTGTGCCTCAGCAAACAATCAACTATTTTCTCGGACCTATTAAATGTATTGTCGCATTAGATGCAAGTATGAACAATTTCCGTTCGCCGGACAACAACAATCATTAGTAATTCTTGTGGCTAAAACACGCAAAGTTCGTCGACTTTAATCTTCACAAAAACCCGTTTTAAGGCCGATCTTTCACCATCACTATTTGCCCAGTATTACTTCCACATGTGGAACTGTCTCCTTTCTTGTAATTTCTTTGATTACTACGCCGAGAGGCACAGTACGGTGATTTATTCCAAAATTTTCACGTGAATATGTTCACTCATGGCTGACAACAACATACACACGCAAACAGTTTTTTCGCCGAGAAACGCCCGAAATCAAACCAAATCGGCTGCTTTTAACAATAGATACACCAATTCCTTTACATATTTCCAATTAAACTTCAATAATTCCATTGCTCAACACAACACAAATCGAAAATATTTCCTTCAAATTGCTTCGACTGCACCCATTGACACCATTCACATTTTTTTTATTTTTTTTATTAAATTTACAATTACATCTCTTGTCGTGGAACATTCTGAGTTCTGACGAATTTTGTCAATCTGACTAGTATAATTTAGTGAATACAATGAAAAATGCATAACAACATATTAAGTCCTTTTTATTTATTGTGCATAAAGAAATGCTTCGACTGCACCCATTGACACCATTCACATTTTTTTTATTTTTTTTATTAAATTTACAATTACAAGATTGAAGGCTCAGACAACAGGACAAATAGAGTCCTAAATTAAGTCCTGCCTGAGATAAAATTGATATCCTCGCTGTGATTGGTCGAAATAAAACAGTCGCAGGAACACGATATCCCGTGAAGTCCATCAGACGGAGAGGGGGAGCGAGAGACGACAACGAACTGTCTGATAATCAGGGTAATAGAACCTCAGTCACTGGCTCCTATATTCAATCAATGAATAAAACAAATTAAAATCAATTATCTAGAACGCTTACTCGGACCATCGTAATCTTCACAAATGTCGCCAACTCTCCACCAGTAAGCTGCAGAAGAGAAATTAATATTAAAAAATGTAATCTAGATAATGAAACAACATATACCAAATTGACATATAGTCGGCCTATAACAAGGCCACCAGCATAAATTAGACTCTGAATTAGGCTTTTAAACTAAGTTGTTTTTCATATTTATGATTGTTTTTCACTTGGCTCCGTACGTGATGACAAAATATCTTTTGTTCAACCAGGGATTTGCCTATGAATACCCAAAATTGAATAATCAATTTTGAGTTCGCGAAGATGGTTAATTTCTCCCAGTTTTGGGCGTTTGTACTCTCAAGTGGTTCAGTCAGGCCAGTTAGTTAATCATACTAAGTAAGATACGATGCTTGATGGTCCATTTGCCGGATATGGTCAAACTTAGCCGTCCACGGCCCTCATGTAAAAGGCATATGGAAGACGTAACTTTGATTTAGATCTGCATGGCTGGGCAATGGTAATCGTACGCAGTACAACGTCAAGATAGAGCCGCCTGCGCTGTGCTGTGCGTGGTTGTATATTTGGAATAGGTTGCAGTTTGACGAATATATTTTGGAGATTCAGACTACGTTCACACGAGACCGAACGAATTCTACCCTGGTTGCCAGAGGTTCTTGTATTCCGTCCTATTATGCTCGCTCGTATTTTGTACGAATTCCGGACCGTACTCAAATTCGTCCAGTTCCACTTGTTCACACGGGAATTCGTATACGATTAACTGTGCTTGAATTTGTCCGTTTTCCTAAGTGAACAAGTGGAACGGGACAAATTTTTGTACGGTCCGGAATTCGTCCGGTCTCGTGTGAACGTAGTCTCAGGCGCGTTTATTCGATTGTTAATGTTAGAAACAAGCTGAGAGTTGAAACTTTTGCTTTTTTAGGTACTTATTTGCCGTTTGGCGAGTAAGCTTACTCCAAGCTTTCTTTAGACCTGCCTCTTATACAGGTGTAGCACAAGCTATATTTTAGGCGTACAACACACACTAACTATGACAAGTCCATGGAAAAATCGCATATTTCTGCATTCTTAAACTTAAAAGTTTAAAATGAGTAGGCGCGTTGACTATATGTATTCTGGAACAAATTGGCAACAAATTGGCATACGCATTCGCATACTGATTTCTTTGTAGCAAATTTAATACAAAATTAGCTTCAACTTTACAATAGAGCGCAAATTTATTGCAAACTTACATGTCAGTTAGTGCATCAATATAGGCACAATTGTTAAGTATTTTTCGTTAACATTATATCTCTTCATTCCAATCAGGAAAATTAAATATTCATGCCAGTACTAGATTATTATAGTCTATAAAGTTTGTGTGCGTGCATGTAGGTTTGTACCGTAAGGTAATTCCACCTTCTTATATTCAACATCACTCATCAGAATGAATTATTTAAATCGCAAGCTATTACTACATTATGTTCCTTTACAAATTTATAGAGATTGTTGCGTTTACGCTTTAATTATATTTGAAACGTTTTCGTATTACGCTTTGCTCCGGCATCTATGGTTGAAAAGAGTGGAAGGTATATGACTACTTCCATGTGTCCAATTTCTCGTTTAAATGGAAAATAATACGTTAAATGTCTTCTCTACTACTATAAATCTGGTCATATGTCTGTTTTAGAGCATTATGTTACATCGTTGACGTTGTATTTGTGGCTTGGTCAGTCTATAAGGCTCTATAAGTTGCCCGAATGCAAAGCCACCCCTCCACAATTCCTCTGTTTTACACTAAATTCCTAACGAATTGGCGTACGGATTAACATATGGAGTATTATTATTATTATTTATTATTTCTGAATATTTATACAGGATTAAAAAAAACTTCAGTCATTTACACAATATTTACAGCAAAATACAATGCAAGAACTGCTATCCACGTTTGTCCTGTAAAACCTCCGTCTCTAATAATAAACAACTATTAAAAACTATGAAATATTAGTAATAATGTAAGATAATGAATTTTAAAAATGTTAAAAAAGATCCTTCAAGCCCTTCCTAAATTTATCGAGAGTTTGGACTGATCTTAATGGTACAGAGTATTATAATTTCGCTCCGCCAAAATAGAAACTTTGCTTTGCAACCTCCAGCTTCACGCGAGGTAATCTTAACATACAATTGTTATTTCTAGTTCCTTTTTCATGACTAATCATTGTAAAATACTCATCAAAAATTGGGTTATGTATTTCCTGTTCCACACACTTCTTCACAAGCAGGCAGGATTCACATTTGATGACATCAATGATGTTTGGTACGTGTTCGCTGCGTATGATGACGTTTGAGCGAAGTTAACTTTTTTCTTTTGTGTCTCTGTGGTGTCATTTTACGTACTGCTATATGTTAATATAGGAAGTATTATCATCCTAAAGATCTTCAACGCTGCGTCGACTGTCAAATACTTCCTGACGCTTTGTAACAATCTGAGACGACCACTTGCCTTCTTGTACGCACAATCAAAATTGGTGTTCATTAGCAGGTGACTGTCCACAGTGTTACCCAGGTAAACGTATTCCTTGACAAAAGATATTTCAGTATTTTGATATTGGATTTTAAGATCTCTGCCATACTTACTAATCCTCTTAGATGTTCCAAGGAGCATTGCTTCTGTTTTGCCCTTTTTAAGGTTTAGTAAAAGTTCATTCTCTCTGCAGTATTCACCAATGTTTTCCATTTCCAGATTTAGTATATCCTCAATCGTGTTCACATCCTTGTTTGAATAATAAACAACAGTATCATCAGCATATGTGATCACATTTGAATACTGTATCCTATCTGCAATATCATTAAAAAATACTATGAACAGCAGGGGCCCAAGAATTGAGCCCTGGGGAACACCACAGAATATAGGCTCCATATCGGATTGCACATTATTGATCTCAACAATTTGATTTCTGTTGAACAGATAATCGGTGAACCAGGTTAATTCGTTGCCCATAACGCCGTAAGACTCCAACTTGTTCAGCAATATGCCATGACCAATGGTGTCAAAGGCTTTACTGAGATCGATGTAAACAGCTCCCACAAATTTTCCACTATCTAACTCACGACGTATATTATCACACAGCAGCGTAGCAGCGAACTTGGTTGAACGATGTTTTCGGAAACCATATTGACAATTATTCAGTAAGTTATTTCCTTCAAGATAGTCCAGGAGTTGCTTGTGCACAGCTTTTTCAATGAGCTTTGACAGTACTGGCAACACTGATATAGGTCGATGGTTTTCTAACAAGTTTGCGTTTCCAGATTTATAGATAGGTACAATTTTCGCAATCTTCCAAAGACTAGGTACCGTGCAGCTTTTGATTGATAAATTGATGACGTAGCATAAAGGACCGGAAATATACTTCGCGCAGTCTTTCAGCATTCCAGGTGGTAATTCATCAATACCAGTAGCTTTCGTGCGCTGCAGTGATCGAAGGTCTCGCTCAATCTGTACCTTCGATACGCACTTGAAGAAAAATCTCTTATCTGTCCTAACAGGGGGTGGCTTAATGGATCTCCACACAAAATCAACAAATGGAATTGCTTTCGTCTTCAGCGAACAGATACCGTTTTTGAAATAGTGACTAAAGCTTTTTGCACGAACTTTAGCATCATCCCGTGACAAAGATGACAGCATTGACTTGGATGATTTATTTGGAAATATATTCTTAATACAGTCCCAGAACTTTTTAGGGTCACCACTCTTCTCATTTAACAGATTACGATGATATTTCACCTTGGCATGTCGGACTTCGCTTGTGCACTTGTTGCGTGCCGTTTTGTAAGCTCTCCAGTCAACTGGATCCTTTGTTTGACGGGCTTTTCGCAATAACTTATCACGTTCATTCAACGAGCGTTTCAGCTCGCTTGTTAACCATTCACATTTTCTTCCCTTTACCCGTTTCTCTATTAAAGGAGCATGTTTACCAAACGTCTCTCCAAGAATGTTATTTAAGTAATCCAGTGCTTTATTTACGTCCAGAATTTCATATAGAGGTTGCCAGTTTATGTTGATCATATCTGCACAAAGCTTATTATGATCGTAGTTCTTATAATCTCGGCATTTAATCATTCTAGGGCTGTAACGTTGGTTGTTAATTTTTCTTATACAAGCAACCATGTCATGGTCGCTGAGAGATGTTGCTACAACGTCAACTGCAGATATATTTTGTGCAGCATTAGACAAAATCAAGTCGATTGTTGTTGACGATGTCTCCGTTACACGAGTGCATTTCTTTATAAGTTGTTTAAAACCAAACAACTTAACGATCGTCTTGAACATTGTTTTTGAGGACGTATCATTATAATTCACATTAAAATCGCCTATTAATATCGTTTCCTTGTTTTCTTTGTCAATAATGCGCAGATGGTCTTGTAATAGGTCGTTAAAGTTGGATTGGTGGTATTTTGATGTCTCAGGGGGACAATAGAAGCATCCAACGATGAAAGATTTTGCACTTTTCAAAAATATTTCAATCCATAAACACTCGATTGTAGTAGAATTTTCTAAGTCAGATCGCCGTTTAAATGAAATACCATCCTTCACATACATACCAACTCCACCACCCTTCCACTATCACGATTTCGTGCGAGAAAAACATAGCCGCTCAGAGCATAGAGCTCCTCACATCCAGTCTCGTCGTCACCCGAAACATGCGTCTCTGATAGTGTAATGAGATCGATCTTTCCGTGGGAAGCAACAAACTCTTGGAGCATGTCGAAGTTGCTTGCTAGCCCTCTAATATTTTGATGCACAAACTTCATCCCCTTGTTCAAAAGAAAGTTTCCAAACTGTTCTCTTGTAAGTGAGCTTGGTCCAGGGCAGGATTCAATATCTCCACACATTAACAATAACACCATAAGCAAACTTCGCTGTTGGCATTTCATAGCAATACCTCTCTGCTGGCGATAGACGTATAAAGACGAGTAAATGTAGGTTTCATTTGATCCTTCCTTATCAAAACCAATATTTAACCATTGCGGAAAACTATCGGTCGAGCAAAAACTCCACTTTCTTGGCATAAGAACAAGACTCATAAAAATAATTGAAATCGCGGCAGACACGACTACCTTGCACGCCGCCATCGTCGGATGGCTAATTCGTAGCAAATTTAACACTAAACTTTTGCAACCAAATAATAGGGCTTTAGCCGTTTTTGGCTAATATTGAGCCCATATAGAGGCGGTTTTCACCATCTCATACGTACTTACTTAATACTGAATGGACATGGTTATATTTCGTCAGATCTAAGGTATCGCAATGTGCTGGTTGATTGACGCATTGCGTGTAAGCTGATTATGTACGTACTTCACAGTCGGTCTACACTGAATAGAGATGCGAAACGTCTCTAATTCAACACATACCTAATGAACCTAGTAAGATCAGAAAATTAGAATTTAGCGACTGACTCACGGCAAATTGGCAATAAATTGGCATACGCACGCTGAATTTCATGTAGCAAATTTATCAATAAATTTGCTTCAACTTGGAATACAGCGTAAATTTAATGCGTATATGTTCTATGTACCAAGGTTTGTTTTGTACGTGCTGGCGTTCTTTTGCAATACCGCACGTTTTGTTTCTTCAATTTTACCTAAATACAGTTATACTTTGCAGATGAAGTGTGAATTAGACCTGGTGACCGCAGGTTCATTCCAGTGACCGCTGATTCTTGGCGGGCTAAGACTGTAGAGTTGATTTAAAGCACCAGTGCCAGGGGGGGGCACGTTTCGATGTATTACTTATTAGTTAGAAGTTTATATATATAACAAATTCACTTTTTCCAATGAAATATATAACAAATTTACTTTTTCAAAATGAAAATTTACGTTACTGTTATTTGTGCTAGGGGGGCACAGGGGGGGCACAATTTTCCGCTAGGGGGGCCTTGCCCCCCCTGGAGACCCCCCAGCTACGAGCCTGACCAGTGCGCTATAGCTAAATAGCCAAATTTGATTTTTCAGCTAACTTCATAAGGCGTGGGGTTGAATAGGACTACTTGCTGGAAGAGGGAATGTAGGTTTTCGATTAAAAACAGATCTAGAATTTTCCAAGCAAATAGCAGTAAAAGGCATGCTAAAGGCATTTAATACCAGAAAATAGAGTATTTCCTATTGAAACCAGCAAAGAAACTATGTACAGAAAATTGAGCACAGAAATTTAGAACAAGCAACTTGTAGTTAACTATCCCCATTTAGTAGACTCATACTAGTATACTATTGCAAATGCTGTAATTTGATTGACTACGCTACTCGCTATCTAATTGTCGATAGATAGCGAGTAGCGAAACAGCCATCTCCTCGGCGCGATTTTTAACGAATTTATTTCAATAAATTATGAAAAACGTTTTGAAATACTGTTTTCTTGCTGGTTTCTACTAAAACAATTAGATTATTCTCTCTCGATTTCTATGAGATGATAGTTCACTCGGGCTTCGCCCTCATTGGTTTTTTGAAACCAATCCAATTCAATACCCTAATAAACGTCTGCCCTATTTCCGCCCGCGTGTGCAGGCTGGGCTTTCTTGGCGGGAAAGTTGACCAATCACGTACCTGGATTTCTGCCCGAAGGCGCGAAATCCGAACACAAACATAAATATTTTTAACAAGAACTACAAGGTTTTTTTGCAGTAAAAAATCACCAAAACTAGAATATTTTGGTGTGTAAGGGAATAAAAAGTGTGCTGTAAGGGAAAATGGACAACTACGTCTTGTTTCCTGAAAGATATCCAACGATTGAAGCTCAGAATGGTTGGAAATACGACATTTGTTTTGAACAAGGGCAAGATTCAACAAACAAAAATGGCTTTCATTCCTTCATCAAAAATACTTTATTTAAAAGACAAAGCGACTATAGAAATTGATCTGGGAAGTTGAAAGAAAGGTTAGAGTATTTTTCTTAATATTATATACTTTATATAGTGTTTTACAACTGTTTTTAGTTCGCTTTTTTAGTTTTGTGCTTTCCGATATAGCTAGGATACGTTTGAACACTTCAATTTCACATCGTTTGCTTTTAATGATTTTGAGCTCATATGTAGAAATATTCTTTAGCTTTTGGAAAAAATTTTAAGCCACAAGTCAAAAGGATACTTATAGTTTCTGCCTGCCTTTATTGTAATTTTCAATGAATTTTAAAATATTTTATTTAAGAAAATAATTTCAGGCAGCTAGCAATATTGTATTATTAATTCACATCTTCTGAACCTTAAACTTTGAAGTTCTGCTTGCCGTGCAGGCCAGCTATAAGATATTATCATGATTAGTGTTAATGCAAGTGTATAGCTACATTCGGGTAGTTGTGATTTCAAATTATTTCTATCACTATGAATCAAATTTCTGCCCAAAAGAGTCTACATAGTGACAATAATAGATCCTTTAAACGACTATAGGTATAAAATGAAAAGCATATTAGGCATTACAGTAGGTGCCCAAAAAATTATAAGCTGATAAGATGAAAGTTGATGATGATTAAAGACTTCAGTAAAATGAAGGTCATTAGACATAACACATGGATCATAATATAGTAAGTCTTTGTAGCATGGCTGCCATTTTAAATTTTATACTTAGGGCCTGTTTATATGATCCTGGCTAGGCGGGACGGGACAGTTGCCGAGATCCCGCTTATAATAGAAACTCTTGTGTTTATATGATACCGCTGCTATCCCGCCTAGACGGGATCCCGGCTTCTGTTGCCGGTATCCCGCTTAGCCGGGACGAAAAATTCCCATATAAACACTCTATCCAGCCTAGTCGGGATGAACTTTTCTTCTGAGCACGCGTAAATCCCTTTTCTGCAAGAAAATATGACGTCAAGCACTTAACTGGCTTCATCCCGGCAATGCATTTTGTCCATATAAACACGCCATCCCGCCTAGGCGAGTTTCCAGGCTAGGAGGGATGAAAACGTACCGCCTAGCCGGGATCATATAAACAGGCCCTTATACAAAGGGTTCAGAAAATGCCCAGAACCATTATACTGTGTGGCATTACTATCTTAACCTTAGTAATATAATTCATATTTTTATACCTGCTCGAGATTGAATATTCACTAAATATCATGTCAATACATTGCTATTTAACAAAAAAAAGTTAGGCAACTATTTGCTTTCCAGAAAAACTTTTGAAGAGGCACTGAATTTGCTGTCGTGCAAATCAGCAAAAATTAGTGCATTTTCTGTTTTCTGCAGTATAAATGTCTCAGCCTCATTTGCATAAATTTCATATGAAACAATATTTTAAAAGATGTTTAAGACAGTACATCATCAGATACAGATGAGATGGGTTTAAACAGTTTAGGCATTCACTTATAATTTTGGTCACTGTAAGAATTATGATTTAAACCTAACTTAATTCATAATCAGGAGATTGGATAAATTGGAATATCAGCGTATCTAACTTAAATTATTCTGAACGGCTCCTTGTTTTATCATTAAAGTTTTATAGCAATAATAAGGTGTATATGTGTCAGCATTTTAAATTTCTGGAGCAAAACATTGATGAATCTAGCAATCTACATTATAGATTTTGTAATGACTAAATTCGACTTGGTTGTGGTCCTGTCCAATTTTAGATATGTGTATATGAAAATAAGACGGTCTGCCCAGGCTTGTATGGGCTTTGTTAAAAGGAGATGACTAAACCAATAAGTATTTTTGCCATGCTGAACCACTTCTACTATTATTACAGTAGTGGTACTAATTATAATATGACCTGGTCAATACTATTACAGAAACTGTCAGAAAGTTGATTAATTGTTTGTTAAAGTTCCCTAAAAAACTACTGTTGCTTTAAGTTGTTATTTCTTTATTAAGGACTGAGTTGGAATATAATTACCAATTAGGACAGGGGATTTGTATTTTACATTCATAAAGAAAAAAGCATTTGATCATAGCCAAGAGAGGCATCCAATGCCAATTGTTTTGTCAAATCATTTTTAATTTGGCACATTAATATACAATAACTTACAATACAGATGTGTGCAATACAAATAATCAAACTCATACATGTTGCTTATCTCTACATACAAACACCACACACAAAAATTAAGCTTAATTAAATTGCCAGTCTGACACTGTTCTCTATTTCTTGTTAAAGGATTTGAGTGTACAAATATTTTGTAGCGAACACCATATTTATATGTTTGAAAAGGTTGTTAGGTTGGGAAAAACATTACATTTACAAGGTTTGAGTTCAATATGTGATCTTATGACTACTATATCTCAAGATTCTGTAAATTGCCTCTCACTAAATATAACATCTACAAGGTTTGTTCCCAGTGAGTGTTCTTTTATGATGGAGAAGAGTTCCAGATTGGTAAAATACCCTAGGGAAATCACTATTTAAGGACACAGAATGCTATGTTAAAATGACTAAAGCAATAAGTATTTTTGCCATGCTGAACCACTTCTACTATTTTTACAGTAGTGGTAATCTGGTAATTATAATATGACCTGGTGAATACTAATTACAGAAACTGTCAGAAAGTTGATTACTTGTTTGTTAAATTTCCCTAAAAAACTATAATCACTTCAATAATTTAATGCGAAGGAAATGAGTACACAATTAGCAGGTTATAGGAAATGTAAAATGATTTTAGCAACTGCAGACACATAATTTTGTTGTTATAAGTATTTAATATGAAAGAAAGACTACATTGTCGCATTGTTCAATCATAGTTCAATGCACCACGAGGATAGATTGTAACTAATGGCAAAACTTCATATAAGGTCCATTATAGTGTCTCATTACTATATAATGTCAACACTCCCACTTAATGATAACTAGAATGTATCTTTAAAATGTCAGTTAACTTCCTTAACTCCTAAGTTATTTCTAAACTTTTCAAACACAAACTTTGACAGTGGTTTTGTCATAATGTCCGCCAACATCTCTTCAGTTCGACAATATTCAAGACTTATGACTTTCTCGTTCACTTTCTCTCGCACGAAGTGATACGCAATATCAATATGTTTGGTACGATTATGGAATTTGGGATTTCTTGACAGCTCGATCGCCCCTTGGTTGTCTTCATATTTAAGATATGGTTCTTCTTGCTTTAATCCAATGTTTTTCAATAATCTACTTAACCACACAGCTTCTTGAGTTGCCATACTTAGTGCTATATACTCGGCTTCGGTTGATGATTTCGAAACAGAAGATTGTCTCTTACTGCACCAGCTGACAGTACTTCCATAAATTTGAAATACATACCCGGATGTAGATCGTCTCGTATCTATATCGCCAGCCCAATCGGCGTCTGAGTAACCAGTCAAAATACCTTCATTATCTTTAGCTTCAAAGATAAGACCATAATTGATTGTTCCGTTAACATATCTCAGGATTCGTTTGATGCCTTGCCAGTGTTCCTTACTAGGTTTTGACATATATTTTGACAAAACACTAACTGCAGATGCAAGATCAGGTCTTGTAGCAGTTGTTGCATACGTCAAACATCCAATAATCTTTTGATACTCATGAACATTAGTAGCATCTTCATTTTCAGGTAACTCATGGAATTGTCTTCCTTTTTCCATTGGCGTAGAAACAGGTTTATAGTGTTCCATGTTGAATCTTTTCAGGATTCCTTCGAGGTACTTTGGTTGACTTATAGTGAGTGTTCTTGACTTTCGATCACGTTTCACCAACATACCAAGAACATGATTAACTTCACCTAAATCTTCAATCTTGAATCTTGTACCAAGTGATATCTTCTCTTCATTTAACATTTCAACATTGTTTGAAAACAACAAGATATCATCAACATGAATAGATAAAATGACAAAGTCGATCTTGCCATTAGGTTGCTTCACAGACTTGATGTACAAACACGGATCAGCACCGACTTGCTTGTAACCATCTGACTTGAGAAAATTATCGATTGCTGAGTTCCAGCAACGAGCAGCTTGTTTTAAACCATGAAGGCTTTTCTTCAATTTGCAAACATGATTTGGCTTTCGTTCGTTAACATAACCCTCTGGTTGCTTCATGTATATTTCCTCGTCCAAATCTCCTTGTAGAAAGGCCGTTTTCACGTCCATCTGGTGTACTTCCCAATCATACGTGTTTGCAAGTGCTAACAAAGATCTAATAGAGGTGTTTCGCACAACTGGAGAGAATACTTCGTGGTAGTCAACACCTTCAGCTTGCGAATATCCTTGCGCTACAAGTCGTGCTTTAAATCGTTGCACACTTCCATTCGCATCTCGCTTAACTTTGAACACCCAACGGCTACCAACAACATTCTTTCCTTCTGGTAATGGAACAAGTTCCCATGTATCATTCTCAATCAATGATCTATACTCAGATTCAGTTGCTTCCTTCCATTCAGAAATGTTTCTTGGCTCGTTAATATCTGCAGTGAGGTCATCAGCAGTATACAGCTCTTCATCAAATCTGACTGGTGGTCTTCGTTCTCTCTGAGGATTCAAATTTCCTACATCTTGCATAAATGTTTCCTCATACGTTTCTCCCACTGGTTGGTTGCGGTTTTCATGAAAAGGTACAGGAATCACATTTTCAACAGCAGCTTGTTGATCATCAGCATTTTCCTCGTCAGCAACACTTGCTGGGACATAGAAATCAGGAATTGGTTTTGATGAGTGTTCACCGTTGAAATCATGAAACTTCTTCTCATCAAATATTACATCTCTGCTCCGGATAAAAGATTTCGTAGATAGGTCATACAACTTGTAACCTTTCGTTCCTTCAGGATATCCAACGAATACACACTTTCGAGATTTCTCTTGCAACTTCTTTCGCATATGCTCTGGAATATGGGCAAATGATATGCATCCAAATACTCTCAAACTCGAAACGTCAGGCTTTCGATTATACAGACATTCAAATGGTGTAACTCTTTTCAACGAAGTAGTTGGACTGCGATTTCGAACAAACGCTGCAGTGCTAACAGCTTCAGCCCAAAACTCGCTTGGCATCTTTGAATGAGACATCATGGAACGTGCAGTCTCCAAAAGTGTCCGATTCATACGTTCTGCCACGCCATTCTGCGCTGGGTTGTATGGCACGGTAGTTTGATGCACAATTCCGTTTTCCTTCATATACTCGATAAAGGATTTCGAACAATATTCACCACCATTATCTGAGCGGAGAACTTTAACTTTCTTTCCAGAACTGTTTGTCGCATAATTAACAAACTCTTTAAACTTCTCTAATACTTCACTCTTACGCTTAATGAAGTACACTTGGGTGTATCTCGAATAGTCATCGATAAAAGTAACGAAGTAACGCGAATCTCCAAATGAACTGACATGCATAGGACCACACACATCGCTGTGCACAATTTCGAACAGTTCAGTTGCTCGGTAAGCTGTTCCTTTAGGGTATAGGCTGTTCGATGTTGTTTTCCCATAATACAGGATTCACATGTTGAACTCACTGAATTATCTCTAGCATTGTTCATCCCCTCGACCATATTGTCATTAACTAACTTCGAAATGTTATCAATTCCCAAATGACCGAAACGACAATGCCAAAGGTGCATATCTGACTCTTCTTTTGCAACATTAACATACTCCTTACCTGGAATAACTTTCAACATGTAGAGTTTTCCACACATTTCTCCCATAGCTAGTAACTTTGAATTTCTCGTGATTTTACACACATCACCTTCAAATTTAACAGATGCACCCAACTTTACCATTGCTCGGACAGACAATAAGTTCTTTTCGATATCCGGTAGATATAGAACTTCACAAAGAGCAATATTCTCAGTACGGCCATCAAGATCAGAGACTAAACTATATGTCCCTTTTCCGTACGCCAAAATAGTACGGTTGTCACCAAGGTTTACTTTGCACGGTTGCTTAAATTCCACATAATCAGTTAACCGATTCCTTTCGAATGTCATATGCTGTGTTGCACCCGAGTCGATAATCCAACCAGACTTGTCAACAACATCAGAAGTAACTAAAGCTTCTTGATTCAATGCACGGAAAATGCACGGAAAAATTGATGGACATTGCGTATGAGCCGTGCATATTTGACGACTGATTGTACAATGTGTCTGTGTTATAACTTTATAGCGTCTGCCGTTGTTTTGTTACACTGTATACTAACATGGTCTTTGAGGAAAAGATATATCTGACGAAACGCAGGCACATGTTACCTTCTTAAGTATGGGAACAAGTATTGTATTCGCAAAATTGCTATAATCGCTAGGAATCCCATCGGGAATTTTCCCACAGACTAAAATAGCAACTATATATAGTCCATCAAGCAATTGCTAATAAGGAATTTATCAAGAAACGTGGCTGGAGTGTAAAGGACAATCGCGTAAGTCTATACTCCAAATACCAGTAGAAGATACTCTTATTTATTATGATCATTTACTATGTATGCTGATAGATAGATAGGCGCATTGAGGCTGTGATTAAATATAGATCCATTATTTATGACGTGAACATGTATGTAATATAAGAAGTTTGAAACACATACGTGTTCTGTTGACACACGGTTGACACTGTAAATCGTATAACATTTTCATTAATTTAGCTTTGAGTTGATACGGTATGGTCAATTTTCTCACAGTAACTACTAAAAGAACGTGTTTAGGCAGCCTGTATTGATATATTACTGGCTGTTCTTTCCCCAAAAATTTGTAAAATTGTGTGAAGTGCATCGATTGCCACTCGACTCTAAAAATCACTATAGTATATCAAATATATTTATATAAAAAAGCGTCAACCGTTCCTAAACTTGGCTTAATCACATTTAAACCCTATAATGATATTCTCAACATATTATTCTCAGCCTTGTTCTGTTTTAAAAGCATTTCAGTGGCTCGTTATTTCATTTTTATATAGTGTCAACCGATGTGTTAACCGATGTGACTTTGATGGCATCGTCTAATCCGGAAATGCGTATTAGCAGAGCTTTCGCATACAATTAACGTTCGTTTAACCCAAGAGCGGAGGTAGAATTGTTGATAATAAGTTTAGAAAAACATGAATTACATGCTCTCTTTCTTTCTGTTGATTTTGTAGTATTCGAATAAATTGTATATAAAATATATCTAAAGGGCACCAGCTGACTTGCATCACCGTGGTGATGACCATATCAGTTCAACCATCCGTGGCGCGTTCTTTGGTCGCCAAAGCAATGTATAACGGTTTTTTACAATCCTATTTACTATCTACAAACTTTCTGATAGCTTGCCACATACACGTAGTGCTCGAAGTTACAGCTATGTTCAAGTGACTACCTCCTTTTCGTAGGCACCTCCAAACTTACTACCATCTGAGTGATCCCTCATGGGCGGTACGAGAGCCATGGGGAGACAATTCTATCTGAGAATTCTGCTCTAGATAGATGTACACTGTCGCATTAACTATTCGTGTTGAACTAATCGCTTGTTTGGTTTGAGTACCCGATTTAGCAGTTGACTGATCCATTGCACGTATATGAATAATAACCGGAAGTCTATTGCTATGCGATAAACTAGCCCTAAATGTAAGATAATTAAACTAAAATAGTTGCGACCCATGTCTTTTCTGACTACCAGACCACATTAAATAATTCACTAGTTTTCGGGCGTAATTTATAAAAGCTAAAATCACCATAAACCTAAGGGAATTAAAGATGCTATACCCAAAGGCCCATATATTCTGTTAATTATTAACTTTTCTAATTTCACACGAACTAGACTGGTCAGAAATGTTGTATTACATCTCCTATGGACAATATGAATATAAATACATCGCCCTTAAAACATCCTTTGCTTATTATTTTGAAATATACAGTAAGACTTTGGGGTATACAGTAGTGTTCAGACAATCCTTTTCAAATGTGTTGGGACAGATGCCCCCAAATACCTATTACATTGACAAACTTCGATCCCCGCCCCTATTCAATGTTGTGTCCAAAATATTATCATATTTGATCGCGGTATGGTCTTATAAGTGGGAATCCAACATTGATTGGGAAAGAGGGGAGGAAGGGAGATTAATGTGTGTTACAAGTGTACAGATTGACCTATGCTTTACTGTCGTTCCAATTGAAGTGTTCGTCAAATATTGATTCGATACATTACCTCGCGCTGACCAATTCATTTGTTCAAGTTCCTCGAGATATTCATACACTTCCTGTGAAAGTTGACCAATCACAATCCGTATGTGATTTGAATACGAATCAACTGACCAATGAGGAACTGATCCTGCATTGCAGGAAGTAAACAATATTCAAAAATCAAGAATTCGGTTGTTTTCATGTAACTGAAATTCTTCAAATGTGGAAATACATGTATGGCTTCTCAAGAAAAATGTCAAAGTTAGAAAACGGTTTAGAACCAGAATTGAATAAATATGCAAAGCCGTTGCGAGATCAAGGTTTACTTCAACAAATATAACAAATATCCATTTTATTTTTAGAAACTAAGCGATGAACGTGGGGGTTTTCTAATCTATATTTCAAAGGAAAATGTCACTTTCATCTGTTTACAAAATATATTTTTTCCCGTTAACTCTTTTAGTACAGTAAAAATAATGGAAGTGTATGACAAAAATGACAGGCGTCATTTTATAGTGCAATAAATGTCAGTGGCAAATTTTGGTTTATAGAGCAAATAATTTATTGTAAAGGTATGAAGAAATTTGTTCAAATTTGTTCTCTGCAATATGAAATTGTAACAAACTTTACTGTAATATAGCAATATTATTATAAACAATATAGATTATAGTACAATTTTATAGTTTTAAAACACAAATATGTATTTATGTACTTGCATGACATTTATGATTTAGACAAACAGTGAAAGTGTTTATTTTTGTGGCGCTATTTTGAGGATCGATTCTGATATATAATACGATAATAAATAAAAAATGTCAAGCAAGTACATAAATACATATTTGTGTTCTAAAACTATAAAATTGTACTATAATCTATATTGTTTATAATATTACTATATTACAGTAGAAAATTTGTTACAATTTCATACAGAGAACAAATTTGAAATTTAGAAAAAACTTTTCTTCGTACCTTTACAATAAATTATTTGGTCTATAAACCAAAATTTGCCACTGACATTCATTGCACTATAAAATGACGCCTGTCATTTTTGTCATACACTTCCATTATTTTTACTGTACTAAAAGAGTTAACGGGAAAAAATATATATTGTAAACAGATGAAAGTGACATTTTCCTTTGAAATATAGATTAGAAAACCCCCACGTTTGATCGCTTAGTTTCTAAAAATAAAATGAATATTTGTTATATTTGTTGAAGTAAAACCTTGATCTCGCAACGGCTTTGCATATTTATTCAATTCTGGTTCTAAACCGTTTTCTAAACCATAGAAAATCTTCAACACTTTGACATTTTTCTTGAGAAGCCATACATGTATTTCCACATTTGAAGAATTTCAGTTACATGAAAACAACCGAATTCTTGATTTTTGAATATTGTTTACTTCAGTTCCTCATTGGTCAGTTGATTCGTATTCAAATCACATACGGATTGTGATTGGTCAACTTTCACAGGAAGTGTATGAATATCTCGAGGAACTTGAACAAATGAATTGGTCAGCGCGAGGTAATGTATCGAATCAATATTTGACGAACACTTCAATTGGAACGACAGTAAAACTGCAGGTGTCCCAACAACTTTTGAAAGTGATTCTTTGTACACAATGTAGAGACATCGTACACAATGTAGATACATTGTACATAATGTAGATACATTGTACACAATATAGGTACATGGCACATAATGACCATGTAGGTACTTCTTATACTATGTTAAGTGGTGGATCGTATACAATCTAGAGACACTGTGCACAATATAGGTACATCGCACACAATGACCATGTAGAGACTTCGTACACATTGTACACATTATAGGTACATCGCACACAATGACCTTGTAGATACTTCCTATACAATGTAGAGACATCGTACACAATGTAGAGAAATCGTACACAATGTAGAGACATCGTACACAATGTAGAGACATCGTACACAATGTACATACATCGTACACAATGTAGATACATTCTACACAATATAGGTACATAGTACACAATTTAGATACTTCCTATACTATATAGATACTTCGTACACGATCTGTAGATGCATCGTTCACTAAGTAGATTGTTCGTACACAATGTAGATGCATCTTACTATACATACCCTTACAATGACGACACCTGAGGGAAGGAAGGCTCAAAATCCCTATTGGTAGCTAAATATTTTATATAATTATTAAAAAGGGGTATATGTTCGTTCTATAATTAGGTATTGGCTTGCTCCATTATCATAGTGCACACACTAACACCTTGCTTCCCGTTTAATGATGGGAGAAAGGATATATATCAGATTAATCTTCCTATGTCTTTTTACAGCATTTTTGAAGACCAATTCTTACCGTGAAGAAAACCAGTAAACCATTGAATTACAAGCACAGAAAAATTCAATTCATCTTTGCTGTAAGTTTCCTTATATTAATTTTTAATATTTTCAACATACAGAGTTACGTATCAAAATAAAAATAACATTGAACACAGCGTTTTGAATATAATTATGGAGGATTTATAGAGATATATCTAAATATCAGTAGATATTCCATTGTGCTCGGCTGCATTCATTTCAATTCTTACTAACTGCCGCTACCGATCATGGAGCAGATAATTTAGAGAAATTGAAGTGTAAGCTACTGTCCGTACAGCACCCGCTGGGACTTATGCGAGTGTTGAGATATTCACCCCTTAACGCTGCATTCCTGTATGCCTGTCATGCATTTATTATACGTACGTACCTGCGCGGAGAAGTTTAAATCCCTCTAAGTTTTTAATCTTTTACAAATAAGTTAACAAATGGATACTAAAATTTACAGAACACTAAATTCTGTACATTTATTCATTTGGTTATTTCATAAGTAACATTTAACAAGCAATTATTGGATGAGGTTTGCTGAGACTGATAACAATTACCGAGACCTTGATAATTCCGGATAAAACAAAAACCAAATTCAATAATTTTTTTATTATACATGACATTATTATTAAACGTCTTCGATAAACAACGATTTAAATTGGGTCACACAAAATATTGGGGTAAATTTTATTCTTTTGTTTAAAGTTGCTGCTCGCTAAAAAGTACGTACCGCGGGATCAACCTACAGATAACCGAGTTATCGGCTAGCAAATAACTCAGTTATCTGTAGGTTGCGTGATTGCCATATATTGATGCGAACAAATTCGCCCAGTGAATAGAAAACGGTCTTAAAGGCTGCATTCAAGTCGTGCGTTTTTGGTACTCACGTACACGCACGGAAAAGTTTAAATCCATATTTAACTTTAAGCATTTAGCCAATCAGAGACACGTAGTGACTACAATATATAATAAATGGATTTAAACTTTTCCGTGGGTGTACGTGCGTACGAAAAACGCACGACTGAAATGCAGCCTTTAAGACCCTTTTCTATCCACTAGGCGAATTAGTTCGCACCAAATTACATTTTCTTGTGTCGTCATTACGTCACAACGACGAAAATTGCAAGGCGCGAACAAATTTGCTTAGTGGAAAAAGGTATTTGCTATTGGCCCAATTATGATTCAATTGCATGCAGCACGGTAGTGCTCAAATGGACGGAGTAGTGGCACGAGAAGCGAGCTAATTGTTCGTATCGTGTGTCTTCTTGATTGGCGTGCGATGTGGCGAAATAGTAACAAGCCTTTCAGCGTGGACAGTGCGATGTAGATTCATATCTCGCTGCTTATGCGTTAGGGTCAACGGTTCGGGTTAGGGTTTGGAAAATATAAGCCCAGTACAGACGAGCATGTTTTCCTTGACATGTTTTTTTACAAGTCTTATTTGCTTTTGTGTACGACAAAAAATTGACAAGTTTTCCTTGACAAGGAGCCTTGTATTCAGTTAAAAGCTAGTCATGCCAGCTTTTGAACAACGAAGATTGTTTGTGTGCACGGCCGACAAGCAAAACTTGACAAGGAAATGCGCAGTAAGCCATATAATCCAGGCACTATATAATAGGTGTACGTAATTTAAGTGTTCATTAATATGAGAGGTCGTAAAATTTGTCAAGGAAAAACTTGTTTGCCGTACACACGCGGACAAATAAACTCGTCATAGAACTTGTCAAGCAAAACTTGCTCGTCTGTACGGGGCTTAAGTTTTAGCAATTAATAACAACGAGACATGAATCGATAGAAGGACAGTGTAAGTCATCCACCGCTGACTCGATACTTGTCATCAATGGAAGTAAAAAATAGTCATGCTTTTTTCCCAAGCGCCTAAAATATAGCAATTAATTTGTGCATTAACGTGAAAATCTGGATATTAACAATCAAATTTCTAAATGTTTGCATTCTAGTTATGACACCTCGATCTATTTGTCAATCTATGTTTTTCTTTCCTTTTTAGAGATGTTCTGTGCGACTGAAGAAAACCAGTTTACTTCAAGAAACTTGAAGAGGGCACTACGCTAGATCTGGTTGTTACACTATACCTGAGTACTGCATATGGATTTGGACAATTTTGAACAATTGCAAACATTTCTTTTCCTCTAAATTTTAATAATTTTGAATGGAGAGCTTTTAATTAATAGGCCTAAAACTTTACTAGAACATAAACAGTGCATCATGATCAAATAGCCTACCGATACTGGCGATAGATTTTAAAACAAGAACCGTATTTCAAGTACTCACGCAGTAAAACTGCGATGATATTTAGTTACCGATATATTATGGTGCACTGAATTAGAAGATTTGGACTTACGAATTGAACTTGGATCTCTAAAATTTGTTGTAACTGTATATAATAAAAAATATCCAACAACATTATATTCTGTTTCTCTGTTTTTGCTCATTACATACAGTAGAGCTTATTTATCCTTTTAAATTAAGTGGGAGTGTTTTAAGAGGTAGAAAAAGAAAGCTCAGTCGCGTGGAAAATTGTATTTTTACTAAATGCGAAAACAGTGTATAGTTATGACATACTCATTAGCTGCAAAAGTTTAAAAAGTGGCTATTTGCATCATTGCATTAATACATTATCTGACAATAGCAGCAAAGTCTTAAACAACATCAAATTTGCCATTACAAATTTACCTGTGGACTACTGTGCGATTATCCCATTTGCAAAAATTTGGCACTAAATTCGCAATGCTGCAAACATTAAAAATGTTTTTATATATATGCACCATATGCGATTTATTTTGCCATACTTACATTCGCAACAAATTCACACTGAATTGGCAATATGTGCAAATATATAAATTCACACTAAATTTGCACTAAATTTGCACCCCGTGGCTTGGCGGTCATCACTCTACCGCACCGGGTGCAAATATGAAGCAGATCTATAAATTTGCACTAGTGCAAATGTGGTCAAAGGTGATCGATTTTGGAATTGGCATCAAATTTGCATATACATTTGCACCTACGCAAATTTGATATTTCATCCCGTGATTAGATTTACGTATAGAAGTGTGATTCTCTATGTAGCCATTAATTAATATTGGTCATTCCACTAGAATAATTTTTTACCTTTTTGTTTTTAAACTTTCGAATGCTTGTCAACTTGCTTATAAGAAGTTTAAACAGCCTTAATAAATATATACAAGCACAACTAGTAAATTCCAAACAGCTTTCTTGTTGTTTTCGTAATAGCCAAATAGGGCCATCACGTAAATTAACTTAGAGATCCTAAGGATAGTGCAAAGTTGCAATAAGTTATTGATAAACATATTTAATCTTTCTATCCATAAAACATGGTGAAAGAAATGTATTGAAAGACAAGAAAATTTTCTCCCGAAACAGAAATTTTGTTTTATTTGGCGGAAGCACTGTTTAGTTTATTTCCGGCAATTTTGTGTTAAGGTGGCTCCCTAGGGTTTTATATCCGGAGGTTACGTTCTTTTAATATCGCGTGTAACTCGCGGGACTTCAAAATATACACAAATATAGCGTTTCTAGTAGGTAACCGCCCCCATATAGGGACGGAAGTAATTAGTATTCAGGATATGTTTAGAGTGATGATGTCACAGGAGGGTGATGTCATAAAGAATTGTCGCGTAACATTTGTCGCGCCACATGACGTCATGAATTGTCGCATAACATTTGTCGCGCCACATGATGAATTGTTACAGGATTTCCCGGCAAAATGGCATACTAATGAGTGTACATAGTGAAGTATAAATTGAAAAGGTTAGATTATTTTTTCATAGAGATTTTTTAAGCAGTCAGAGATGGAAAACTTATGTGATTTGATGAATGCTATGAGTATTTCCCCAAAGGAAGAAGAGGTGTTCACCGCCAGCGATTTAATTGTGGACGAAGCAGAGGTGGAAAACGTGTGTGATTTGATGAATGCTATATTTTTCGAAGCTGTTGCCTGCGAAGTCGGAAAACTTTGTAAAGAAAAGTGTTTAGGTTGTGAGGTGAATCACCCTAGTCAAAGAAGACACGAGTGTCTTTAATATGTTATCGAAGGAAGAAGGACGGTTAATGTATGGCTTGGAGGCTGTGGAGCGTGTGTTGGAGCGGGGAATCCTGAGCAAGCAATTTGTTGAGGATGTTCGTGTGATGAAACTGACATATCACGAACGTGCAAAGGAACATTATAAAAACTTGGGAAAAAATCATGAATTAACTCTTCATGTTTTGAAGAACCTGAAGCAGAGTTTGGGCTTTTACGAGTTTCAGCCTATTTTGAACTATCTTACGTATTGGAGCGAAGATCAGTGAGACAATAAAACACTTTTATAAGTTAACATATATGAAGTCATATTGTATGTATTTTAAAGTTATTGTAAATTTGATGATTTTTAACACAGATGTTTATAAAACTGATATGTGTTGTTTAAGTGATATTTCAGTTTGAGAACATTAAGATAATGTACTAAACTGTTCTCGAAGTTTATTTTCTAAATAGTTTTGATATGCTTTTTTGTACCTAGGCGGTAAACTAAAATAACACTCTGCATAAGCTTCCAGAGGATCGGTCTGGAGATTCCATGTAGATAAATCGCGTAGTGTCCATAGTTGCGGTTGAATGTGTTTATCCCATATGTACAGTAACGTTTTGACAAACTTAGGGTCAGGATCTCTCTCCAAGCACAATAAATGTTCTGCGATATCTTCGCTGATTTTAACACTTACGATTCTGGTAACTTCAATAAACTCTTGCCAAACTAAGTGTTGGCTATTAACTTATTTATGCTAAGCCAAAGCCGTGTGTGCCATCCTTCCCTCCGTTCGTCATCATTTAAATTTGCTGATTTAATACTCATTTACATACAGCACAGAGAATCTATGCATGTTTGAATTTCTTGCGCATGGCGGCTCTATAGTAGATATATTCCCAATGGCGAAACATTTTTTTGAACACATTCCATAGTCAAAGCTAGTGTATAACTCCTTTGCCTGCCTTTGTTTCAAAATATACATACAAAAAATCAGACATTTTTAAGAACTTTCCTAAAAAATTAAGAACAGTTATTATCACGTGCACTTCACGTGCGACCTTGATCTTAATTTTTAACCTTTACAGATGACTTTGGAAACTCGCATTGATCCTGTGCAACTTTGGCGCCACGATGACGCGCAAAATGTATGTAACAAGTCGTCTTGGGGAAAGAAGCGGAGAGTTTTGCTCTGAGAACGGTACTGGCAAGGTGAAAACATTTTCGGAGATGGATAGAAGAGAGCGACATAATGAGAGGCATAGAAGATACAGGGAAAGGCGTAGGTAAGCCGACATCAGGCTCCGAGAAGAGCTCGTCAGGCTCAGAGAATTTTATAATTTTATGCTCGAGAATGATTTTGAACTTGTTATACTATATGAGATAGAGAGAAGATACAGGGAGCAACCAGAAGCCTGGCAGCAAGATACGGACGACCTAGAAAACATTCTACGGGAGTTTGTTTGAATAAAAGTAAAAACGGTCTTTAAGAACCACCAAAACTATAAGAGAATGTCAACTGAGTGTCGAAATAAAGAGATGTTTTTGATCAGTCGATATTCTACAACCGGAGCTGCAAGTGAAATATGTAAGTGTTTTCTGTTTTTATTGAATATTTATTAGTTTGTGGAAATGCTACAGCCCTAAGGGAAATGTTTTCTATGCAATGAATGCGTTCAAGTGTAAATATCGATTTATTCGTTCAAATTCGTTTTATAAAATGTGGTGGTTCCTAAAGGAACCTTTTCTTTTCACACTTGGTTTTCCAACCACAGCCCGTACGCCTCTACTTCCACTATGGGGCAGTGCTGAACGCGTTGGCTGTCAGGTGCTTCCCACAGGTTTCTATCCATATCAGATCGCTTGTCAGTGTTTCGGCCCTAGGGCATCCAAAACGTTCTAGGTTAATGGAGGGGATATTGAGGTCTGCTAACAGGTCTTTTTCATAGTGTCCCCCTTTATAGGCGATGACGGACTTTGAGTTTTTGCGCGTAGTATTGTAGAGATTCGTGATTATTTCTTCTAGGGCTGATAAAGGGAAAGCGTCAACTCCAGCTGGCACATCAAAAGGCAGTTTATGAATGTGAGTTTGCACGTAGCTACACGTCCTTCGGTCTTTGGGTGTCAGATCACTCCAGCGTAGGCCAGTATCAAAAAAGAAGGATTGGGCTGTAACGTCTCCAACTTTCAGGGAACCTAATTATTTACAGAAAAATGTTCTGTTTACAAAGTATCCGTCCATGTCTATGATCGCGACGACGTCAGTAAGATAGCCAGACATTTTGAAAATGTTCAATACACATGTATACTCATTGATCTGTCTTATATAGACTCCTATAGGATGACATCATTCTAAAAATAGCATTGTCGCATAACATTTGTCGCATAACATTTGTCGCAAAAGATTTGTCGCATAACATTTGTCGCAAAACATTTGTCGCATAACATTTGTCGCAAAACATTTGTCGCATAACATTTGTCGCATAACATGAATATTAATGAGAAGTACGTTCGACGTGATCTGATTGGTTAAGTTTGTATGCACGTAAGCACGGTGCAAGTATAAAGGGCGATAAGGATTGTATTGTATTCAGTCTAAGTTGCAGAGATGGAGTGTTTACATGGAAAACCAGCTTCTTGTTCTACCACGAAAAAAGGTTCTTTCTGGTTCTGTGGACAAAGACCGAGCTGTGGATTTATTTGTTCAGAGGACGAGGGTCAGCTATTTCAAACGGCTTTGACAGCTTGGAGAGCCACCAATTTAAAGCAGCCGATATGCGAAAGCCACCGAAAGCCTGCAAAGTTACGTGTGGTCAAGAACATGTTGAAAGAGAGCTTTGGTCGACCGTACTTTACGTGTGCAGAACGTGAAAATCCGTGTTCCCTTTGGATGTGGGCAGACGAGAATCAAATCGAGAAACCAAACTGTTATCAGGGACAACCGTGCTCCATGAAGAAAGTGAAAAAGGAGGGTCCTAACAAAGGTCGAAAGTTCTTTTGCTGTTCTGATGAAACAAAGTGTGATTATTTTGAATGGGCACCTGAGGAACTACCAAAGCCGTCTCGTGTTGAAGAACCTTTTATACCGCTGTTCTACAACAGCTTTTATTCTCAACAGAATTGAAACATTTATAGAATTTTCAGTTGAATTAAAACATTTATTGAACAATATGAACAATTTAAACACGTATAACCTATTTTGTTATGTTATGATTTCAAATATATAATTGAAATGTTTCACATTGTGTGCTCATTTAATGTTGTTGCGTTAAGTGGGAAAGATGGATTTGATTTTGACGAATTGCGAAAAAATGACGTTGACATTGATATGAAAACGTTGTCGCATCATATAAATGTTTGTCTTGAACATCACAAAACACTGTATGAACAAATGGCAACGCATGTTAATGCCTGCGATCTAACTATGTTTCTTCACGAAACGAACGTTATCAATTTTGGTCGTGCCATATTGGTTTATGTAATGAATGACTCCGATCACGTTACGCGTAGAGCTGACAGTTGGTTGCTACACCTCTTAAAAGCTTTGATTTCACCAAGTTTAAGATCGAAGAAAGTTTTTTCCAAAAAATGATTTCTTTCGCTAAACGCATATTTTCGCCATAAAGTACAGGGGCCTGTGAAATAAAACTTATTCAATGTTTTGCACGTATGCACGATGGATGTGAGATTTAGAACACCTGCAAATTTTTATATTTGCGGACAAAATCAAAGCGGGAAATCATATTTGGTTCGATGCATGTTACATCATTTAGCTAGATGAATTGTTTTATCCTGTTCCGACCAAAATAATATACTGTTATGGAGAGTATCAAAAAGAATTTGACGAATTATCGAACGTTGAATTGGTGGAAGGTTTTCCCAGCGATTTGTACGATTTGACGGACGGACATGATAACTCTCTAGTCGTACTGGATGATTTAATGATCCAGTGTTCCAATGATCAACGTGCGTCAGATCTATTTACCCGCGGTTCTCATCATCGAGGCATATCTGTGTTGTACCTTACGCAAAACCTATTTCCACCCGGCAAATTGTCACGAACGATCAGTCTGAATTCCCATTACATGATGATATTCCCAAATCCCCGCGACTCGCTTGGTATTTCAACACTTGCCAAACAAATGTTTCCTAAACAGACCAACTACCTATTGGAATCGTTTCGTGATGCTACAAGTAAACCATATGGATATTTAATGATTGACTGTCATCAGCTGACACGAGAAAACATGCGCTTGAGAACCAACATTCTGCCCGGGGAAAGACAAATTGTCTATGTGAAGCGCACTTAAGTACGCGTGTCACCTAAAACCATCATTTCCATCATGTCGAAGCGTATGAAAGGAAGTCTTCCATATCTTCAGGTTATGACGAAATGTAAACCTAAATTGGGGAAACTGCTTATTGAACATCGTCCCGCGGATGTTATTACGGCTATTTGTGAGTGTTCATTGAATTTACTTAAAGGCGTTATCCCGCTAACACCTCGTCAAAAGCGACGTTTGGTGCGCTACAAGACACATCTCCATGCGTTAGCAAATAAAAAAGTGTCACAAAAACGGAAGAAGCTGTACCTAAATCAAAAATGTGGAAATTTATTGACAGCTCTCTTGCCACCGGTTCTAAGTGTACTTGGAAGTTTGTTGGTAAAATGAAGCACGCAAGACGCATGGTTTTGGTCCCGGAGCTACCTCCTCCACAGGCGCTTTAATTGGAGCGGGCTTCGAAAATTAGGGAAGGGACGCACAGGCGGCATAAAAAATGCGGGTAAGGCGAAGGGAAGCGCCTGCTGACTAATGTTCTCAAGATGGCAGAAGCTATTTACCACTTATTTGACTATAATCGTCCGGAGAAAGAGTTTGTTAATGATTCTTATGAACGTAGGCTCTTACAAAAGGCTAAGAAAGGTGGGAAAGCACTTTGCCCTAACTGTCACGCTTCTGATGGCAAAATAAATGCGCATATATACTTTTAGATTTGTTATACATATTTGTTATTATTTTGCATATAATTTTCCTTTCAAGTTATACATATTCGTAGTCAAATACATACTCATACTACATACTGAATGACACATTAAGGATGTCGACATCACTATCACTGAAGTCAATTGAACCCTTCGCATTTTGAGTGCATTTTTCGGTGTTGTCGCACATCGAGAGTGAGGACAAAAACACTTTGATTCAACGCTTCATATTTCGATTAATATGGATCATATTTCAGCAATAACGTTTAAAATATATCCATCTAAGATGGAAAACACGAAAATATATCGTTTTACGCTGTGATGGGCAATATTTCAGGCAGATTTTTTTGGATTCCCGATTGTCGACATTTATGCCTGATTTTCGACCATTAATTGCCAGGCCCTTCGTCTACTCTTTCCCCTGAAGCAAAATATCACCCGGCCGCAGGAAAAAGGGCCTGAGGAGGAGGTAGGTCCCGGAGGATGCGTTGCATAGATATGAACAAAGACAAAGACTTGAAACTTCGCCGATTTTGGCCAACATGATGCATAAAGATACGGAAATGTCGAATATTCTCCAACGTACGGATATGGATGGTGCTGAAAAGCAAAAACTGTACTATGCGAACATGGAACGTTATCTAGACTTAAGGTGTCAAAAGGATAGTCAAATACCAACCGTTCGGATAGCACCTAATGCCGAAAATAAAGAACCCAAAAAAAGGCACAGTTGCCTGATGCGACTATTGTCGAACACATACCTAGAACAATGCGTCAAAGAGCTACGGCACTTTTAAGCCGTTTGAAAGCAAGACCTGACGTTATTTCTTGGGACGAGTCTAGACAAGTCAGTCTGGACGGTAAAGAAATTTCAGATTCAAACATATCTGATTTGGTCAGCGATGCCATGAGGGCAAGAAAAAATTTCAATCCTACGGGCTCAAAATAATTTTTTTCGTGTTTTATCAAAGATTAACATGCCACGAGATCTTGTAAGAAATGAGGAACGAAGGATAGAAACCCAGAGGAGCTCCTTATCAAGGGATGAAAAAGATGTTCGTAGCCCACCACGTGCAAGCCCGTATTTCCAAACCCTTCTGAACAGACATGAAGAAAAACCAGAACAATGGCTTAATTATTAATTTAAACAACTGTGTTCAAGTTATTAAATAAAACGTTTCACTTCTGTGTACTCGTTTGTTGTTTTCTTTAAGTAAATGTGACGGCTCTGTGTGACAGCAGGGAATTCGCGGGGGGACGTGCGGTTCGTATGTGAGACAGGTACTTTTATACGCATGCGTTGCGGGGATCAAAACACACACACACACACACACAATGATTTTACAACAGTTTTATTGAAACATCTTTTTACTAAATTGATTAAGGCCAACATTTGGCTGTTTTAACATTACTCTAAAGCGAGTTTTAACAAACTGAGAAACTTTCGCGTCATTTAACATAGTATCGTTATTGAATAACTGTACGATTTTATTGATGTTTTGTCCACGTCCTCTATGGCTAAGGTAAAATATGCAATACTGGCCACACACATCTGACCAAACACTTTGCAGCTTACGAGTGTTAAATTCCCATTCATGAGACTCTAAAACGTCTCCAAACGAATTCCTATAGTAATCTGGTGGCTGTCCATAACTGTCGAAGAATTCTCCTTTCTCTTCTGATGGAAAGTAAAAGGCCACCCAATGCGTTCCAGGTTTACTGCTAGGATCGGTGTTTGCGACAAATCCACATGGATATTTATCGATCGTCTGAGGTAGCTTAACACTAGGAAACACGCCGCAAAACTTTTTGCTTGTTACAGGATCTTGTTCCAATACACGAGTTATCTGCGTGGTGTTCATCTAACCGGTGTAATCGTAAATGACGTTTCTCTCAGAATCAATTTGAATCAGGTTTTCAAATTCCCCGTAACATACGAGACTCACAGCTGCTGTCGGTGCGACAGAGAACTTGATGTCAACTGCTAGATTTCGTCGTTGAACAGCATTAAAATGAGGTGAGGATTCACACATATCTGGGGTCAGATCGAAAGCATAAACTGCATATCCTTTTGGAAATTCTTCTCGTGTTATGTCGTTCCCTGTGTTGTAATACATTTTTCCCGTACCAGAAAACAATGTACTGAATGCTTCAGCAAATCTGGGGTTTGCACCAAAGGAAAGCTGCATCGGCTTAAACGGCATATCTTCTCCATTCACGGTTATTCCAATGGATGACACGTTAAAATGCTCAAAGTTGTACGGATTCTTCTTGTATGCGCCATTAAACGCTGCGCTATCGACCAATCCGAAGACAAACGATTTCGGTACAAGGCCATTAAAGATATTATCTTTCCTCAGGGAAGGATTTCCTGCGGGAACAATGAAACTCTTGCACTCAACGCGACCAATAGGATAGATAGCCGGTCCTTTTTTCAATGCAATTTCATGAGCCACGGAAATGCTTGGGCTAACTTTCACCTTGCGTATCTTGAGATAGGCATCGATTAGCTTTACTCTGTAATCAACATCGGCCTCAGACGTCATCAGGCAAAACTCTTTACTACTGCGATTCAGAATAACTTTCAGATCGACAAAATTTAGCAGGAGACGTTCGGTGAAAAATACGTCGCTGAATATAGGTCCAGTCATTTCAATAGTTCCACTTGTCTTGCTGAATTCATATCTTGCTTTAAGACCAAGGTTGGCGTTGGCACCTGCCAAAGTAGGATCGGCAACGTCCATTTTCCCTCCCGTGTCCTTATACTGGAGGGCCATTGCGAATTGGGATCTCTTTGCTGACGGATTATAATTGAGGAGGGTTTCCAGATATGCTTGGTACGCGTAAGTTCCAGTGGCTTGTGTCACTTGCTTTTCTTTCAAAAACACGTCGACTTGTTTGAACAGACTGTGTAGGAAATTGTTCACAACTCCGACCTTATTATATATTTATGTATTTGCCCAAAGGCTGGTGATATTACAATAGGACTCAAGGTCCCCTACTAGGTAATAACACCATGGTTAGTACTGACTAGTGCTTAAGGGTTAGTTTGCCACCCTGTCAACTTTCCCTGTGGGAGGAAACCGGAGTACCCGGAGAAAACCCACGACTTTCGGCAGAGCGTTGACTTTACTCTTTTCACTTGAGGACTGGGTTCGAGTCGCATTGAGAAAGTTCTCACTGAGACTTGAACCCGCGGCCTTAGAGGTGAAAGGCAAGTGCGCTAACCACTTCGCCACCGAAGCCCCCTTAGCGCCACCGAAGCCACCTTCTCGTCAGCAATAAGATTTGCACCATTAGCTTTAGTCACTTTTGCTCTAACCACAATAATCGTTTTAGATAAATCGACATAATCTTCAGTGCCTGGAGACAGGAACGTGATTGGTCCCCCATCTGCTACACTGGAAACAGGTTGATGATCTATCCAATGTCCTTTTTCCAAACTGACTTGTGTTGGAGGTATAGAGAACAGATCTAGTTCTGTCTTTGTGCATTCTTGCGATTTGGAATGTACGAAATTCATGTTTATCCGAATATGTCAGCAGCTGTTTTCCGCTTCTTGGTCTGACTGCTTCTGGTAATAGATGTTGATGCCTTTCTCTTTTTAACTGTTTTCCGCTTCTTGGTCTGATTGATTCTGATAATAGACGCAGATGCCTTTCTCTTTTTAGCTGTTTGTTTTGTACGTTTTCTTGCACGTTTTCCACTTCCTGTTTGAGCATAAGTTTGAAATCGATTAACGGCTTTTCCCTTTGCGACGTTTACAGCTTCTCTCCCTCAGGTTTTTACTGCTTCTTTTAGATTTCTTCCAGAAGCAACGTCTCCTAGCACATTAGCTCCAGCATTCAAAGCAATTTTACCAATAGCTTTTGCTCCACTTTTTACCATAGGCATGACTGCTCTTGCAGCACTACGAAACAGGCCACCGAGTCCATAGCCCATTTGTCCATGACACATCTGCCACGGACTGCCTCTGAAAACAGGCATCCCACGTCCTTGCTGTTGATCAAGATAGTAACGTACGTATGGATTATTCATCTTTAGGTAAAATAAGCATGCTGTCTGAAATGCAGTGTTGTCACCACCTTCCCGTGTTCAAATGGCACTGTGTCGTTCCTTAAAATAATTTCCATGTCTTCGAATGATTTGGTTTGGATAGGTACGTATTGTATGTTTGGGAAAGTTTTAGTAATGACGTCACCAGACTTTCCCTCAACAGGAATGCTTCTGAGTAATTGGGCGCTCGTATTTCCGACGATCTGCGGCTGAACAATATCACAATAAACGTAGATGGTCGTCATCCCAAACAAGTCTGCCACGTAAGGACTTTCGGTCGTTTTTGCGAATCTTACGTCTTTTCCTCCAAACCCAAGCATAATCGACATTCTTCCTGTTCTTAGAGCTAGTTGGTATCCATTTTTCAACTGAACTGTCACTTTTCCAGTGCGAGCATTAAACGTTAACTTAATGTTGTCGTTAACATCTTTTGCCAAAGCTTTATATTGGTGGCTTTGATAAGATCTTGCATGGTTTCGTAGTAGCCGTAATCCACAAGCGTCGTCAGAAAAAGTCCGCTTCTGTCCGCGTAATAGATATGATTGTCACGATTTTGTAGGGTGTACCATGTGTCCTAACAAGAGATGGAGTACAAACCAACTTCCCAATCGCCATTCAAATCAATGGTTTGTGGTAATTTTACACGATAACTAGTCGTTTTGTTATCGGGAAAGACATCAAGGGATGCATTGCTAGGAAGCGTGAGATAAAAATGTGTTCCACTCATTGTCACTACTAAAGTATGAATAAAAGACACACAACACAGACGCTGGTTTAAATCTTATTTATTTGATAAGCAGGTACCCACGAATTAAACTTGTTCGGGTACCCTAACCATTTTACAAGTACATTTTATTTTTGCACTTTTAACTTTTTCTTTTTCACTTTCTTCGTGAAGTCATCCTGTTGATTTGATTTTGCAACTCTTTATCGTAAAACGTTCGTTTCTTTTCTTCGCCATCACATAATCTCTCTTATACACAGGAGGGGACTTGGCACTTGTTTGCTTACGGTAAAGATTTCTTTTGAGAAATTTGGCAAGTAACCTTTCTCAAATTTACGTTTGATTTTAATAATTCTAACTTGGTCACCAATCTTAAACTTATACTCTACATTTTTCACAGCATTATGATCATCGTACAAAGTGTGCCACATTTTCTTTTCGTTTTCAACAGTAACATTTGCTGGCTTTGTTTTAATACTACGATAAACACTATGATTGTAAGAATACACTAAATCAGGCAACATGTCAATGTATCTCATTGTTTTCTTCGCTGTGAAGTATCGCCACATCTTCGTCTTCAGAGTACGGATCAAACGTTCTACGATAGAGGCTTTCGTTTCGTTGTACGTGTTGTACAACTCTGTGTCTTCTTCTTTCATCAGTGCTCGAAAATGTTTGTTTAAAAACTCAGTTCCTTGAACTGTCATGATCTTTTCAGGCTTACGTCCAGAAGACAAAATGATTTTGAAAGCTTCAACCAGAGAAGGACCTGTTTTATTTTTCAAAGGAATTACCCAAGCATATTTTGAAAACACGTCAATGCAAACGAGCAAATAACGATACCCATCATTAAACTTTTGCATGGACTGTGTGTCCGCTAAATCCATCTGCCAAATCTGGTCGATGCCACCCACGATCACACGGTTTCTTTTAAAATTATGACGGATCGGTTTATGTAAAGTGTATGCATCTCGTTTCATCAACCATTCTTTAATTTTCTTACGGCTAATATCAAATTTTCCCTCCTTTTTAAGTCATCATACAAACGATCCACTCCACCAAATCCTCCTGAACGTTTTAGATCGTAATAAACACTAGACAAGTAATCATCCATGTTCAACTATCACATATAGAATAAGAGAAATCTTTTATTCTTCGACGTTTTGAATACTGTTGGTGTGTTTGACATTTTGAATACTGTTAGTGTGTTCGTCATTTGTCAAAGCATCGTTTTCAACAGGTTTGTAATTTTTGATAGTTTTACTGTTGTACCCCATCTGCAAATGTCCCTCAAGATTGAGATCATTGCGACCAACACTTATACCTATTCTAAACATTTTCTGTTTGTTATAATTTTTATTAATCTTTGGATTTTTGCTAGCAGAGTGACCCGTATTTACACTGTGGCTTCTACTTTACTCTGAAGATACCAGACTGGTACGCGTGGTATAAAACCTTTTCAACTTACGAAAAACTGTCAAACATTCTCTGATAGTCGTCAAGTAAAGAGCTAATCATGTATCGTTCGTCTAAACATTTCGACATTGACAATAAAGAATTAGTTCTTCATCATCGTCAGAAACGTATTGAAAAGAAACTGTTGAAAAGTTACGCTGAAGAAATCGCGTCAATTATATCTCGCCTTGTTGTTGAAAACTGTAATAGTTGCATCATTGATCATCCGTCTCAAACACAACATCAGTGCCTCATGATGGAAAAGGATGAGCAGTTATGCTTGTACTTTGACCATGCTTTGGAAAAGATTTCAGAAGCAAATGTCATGGAGACTTTTACCAAAAGTTTGAATGATATTAAACCTAGAGTGAATGGTCTTGAAATGCTCAAGTATACGTGTGATGATTGTAGAACTGTCTTTTGTGCAGATCAGAGACGGGTGCTAAAACAAGAGACCTTTAAGTTATTGTAGACGTACATGTGTTTCAACAGAAAAGTGGAAATGTAACAATCATGATTGCATAAAGTAACTCGGTTTTAAAATGTGTCTTCAGTTTGCAATATACCTGGAAAAAGTAACCACTGTGCGCTCTCTCCTAAGAGATCGTCAAAGAGAAACGTTTTTGGCTCGTTACGCAATAAATCAGTTAAGAGAAACAATCGAAAAAGAGTCATTTTGGGCCAAAGGAAACGCATAAAAAATGTTACGCGTCAGAATAAAACCACATTACACAGAATTGTGGAGTCCTTACGTAAACGAACAGACAAGCCTTCTATGACGTTCAAACGATCCAAAGTGGTGATTAAAAAAGCAGGAAAGACGTCCTGGTGTAAAAGAATCGAAAAAGAACTTCTTATACTAAAACATTAAATTAACATTGTATACAAAGCGCATGCGTACAAATGTAACAATCTACCAAAACCCTATAAAACACTGTATCGCCTCTGATTTTGATCACAATCGCTCGACAGCGTCATAGCAAAGTGGGAATTTACTTTAATCAGTTTGTGCACACAACATGACTATCGACATACTGTTCATGGCTAAGAATCAACTTGTGCTTCGTGTCAATATGTGTGCCTCTACTTTTGGGAATAAAATCTTAAATGAATTGACAGATGACGAAATAGAGAAATGGGTCCCCACTCTTGATGTTGATCATGATGATCATGACGACGAACAGATATATACTGACGAAGAGTTTATTGAGAAGGTTTGGTACGCGTGTGTTAAGCATGAATATATTTCTGAAGATTATGATATCATGGGAAAGTTTATTGACGAGATGAGAGTCATTCTATAAGCAAACAATGTAACGGTTGAGGATGCCCTATAAAAACACTGCATCACCGGTGATTTTGATCACAATCGCTCGACAGCGTCATAGCAAGTATGTCTTGGAGGGATATCGTAACCCACTGGCTTTCGAACAGACAAGAGGAAAATCTGGAAATCATAGATTTGCTACGAAATTTGGTACAAGCGAATATGATACCAAGAACGTTTATCGATAACTCGACGTTACATTCGATTTTGTTAACGCAAGTTATATTAGAAACATTGACAGGTTTAACGGTGCCCCCAGCCCCCCAGGGGAGAAACTTTACTTACCACATGAACCCAAAGGAAATGATGATGTGGGACCTTAATCAAAAGAATGTAAAACAGATCAAGCAGTTGGAAGAACAGACAGGGGTCAATCTGGACCACTATCATCAACTGAAGATTGAAAATAGATACATTTAGAACATTTCAAACGATTTATTTTAAACATATATAATTGTTCAACAAATATAACTGTTCTTTGTATTTCAACAAATGTAACTGTTCTTTAAAAACTTTTAACTGTATTTAAAATCCATAAGGCAATGTTTTGTAATCATCAATAATAACACGTTTGGTCTCAATGTTTTTTGTTTTCGTATTTCTTGTTATCTTCAGTGGCGAAGCCAGCAGTCATGCAGGTCATGCAGTGCATGACTAAAAATGTTTAAAAATGCTTTCCCCAAGAATATTTAAAAATCAGTTCAGTAAAATTGTCTAAAATAGAATTACGCTTTGTCTTTGCCTTTCTACGTTCAGCTGCTTTATGCTATATTTTTTGACATAAATCAATGGTCTTTACGCGATATTTTCGCTGAATATTCTCGTATGTTTTTGATTTCGGCTTTGTTGCCTTGGCAACTGAGTAGGGCATGCATATTTTCACATGCATGACCGGTTGCGTAATACGAGTGGAAAACGAGTGCGTGGAATTGCTGCGTGGTTACCCGCTGCGTGTTTTGGTCATGTATTTTCAGAATTGCATGACTAGCTAATATTATTTTATATTAGGTTTCTTGTTTTCTGATTGGCTTACGATGTTTGCGCACGCGCAATGCGGTTGTTTCTGACGCCATGGTCATGCAATTTTCGATTTGCATGACTAACGGGCAGCCCAACCTGATCACAGCCTCTTTGCTCGAAGCTTTCCGCCTGAATGAACATGGCTTCAAGTCATTCAGGCATTTCGAGTTCTTCTTCACTCGAAGTTAACGATATTGTTTCGGAGTTTGTGAGAAAATCCTTTTCTGCTTGGGCTACTGCAGTACTGCTGAACAGAATATTATTGTTAAGCAGCGACCAACGCCAGATCTTTCGTCAAGAAAATACTATTTGACCGGCGGGGGACATATCTTCGGTTCGGTGCATGCTATGTAGATGGCAATACCACCGTTCGATTCAGCGTTTTACGATCTCTTTAGAGAAGTAAATTGTGTTTGTTTACAACGCTATGCGGCCAATTTAGCCGCTTTTAAACACTCTGAATTTTGTTTTGTTTACAAATTAACAATAATATAAACTAATTAAATATTCATTTCGCTTTCCTACCTTTGGTTTACACGGTACAAACTCGTAAATACCACCATTTGACGGGTCATTGTGATATATTTGAAATGAATCCATTTTTATTACAATACAACATAATCTAGCCCTTTTATGGCAATTCTCGTGAAAATGCTTTCTTTGTTGCGAAGCCGGTATTGTCGGCTGAGCTAAACAGTCAAAATTTAGATATTATTCTGAATGGGTTTTCCTATTTTTGTGTTAACCTTCATTATTGTTCTCTGAAATATGCAAAATTCTCAACATTTTTCCTTTATTAGGTCAAGCTATTCGTAGAAGTTGATGCCCAGATTGCTGCATATGGCAATTCTGGGAGTCAATATTTCAAAATTTTCCCGGGGGAGCATGCTCCCAGACCCCCCTAGCAGGTCTCGCGCCTTCGGCGCTCGTTGCATGACCACTCACATCGGGCTGGCTTCGCCACTGGTTATCTTGTACGGGATATCAACGGATACTTGCCGGGTTTCTTTACATACTGCGTGCAAATGCACCAACTCACGTATAACATCAATGTTCACTTTCTTTAGCGCAGAGCAGTTGAGTGTGATACCTCGTATTTTCGTTTCCACTTTGTTCGTGTTGGTGCGATAACAATAATTCTTAGGACCTCCTGAAATGAATGTAGTGATGTGATCCCCTTTCAATTCATCCGTTAATTCGCCCAGATAAGGACCTATCGGCGGCTCTGGATCCCCGGATTTGCTAACGAAGTTCACCGAGTCCGTGTCGTAGTATAACACTCTTTCTTGCAGTTGATCCAATACTCCGTAAAGCTTGAGACGTGCATAGGCGGTGGTGAAAGCGGCGATGATCACGTTGGTCTTGGAGTTTGGCGCAATTAAGTTCTCATTGTTTTCATAATGGATCTCGATCACTTCGTCACTTACGAAATTCGCATTGATAACATTGATTTCATCCGAGGTCAGGTAGTCGAGAAACGTTTGCACATCACTGATCAGCTCTGTTTTGGTCATATTTACCTAGGGGTAAAATCATCCATAAGTTTCTGATCATATCGTACCTAGAAAATTGTTACGGGGAGCACTATGGGTTTAGAATACATACCCCAAAATGAGTTCAGCATCAACTTGGCCAGTGCACGCATGCCAGGATTGTGTTCAATTTTGCTTCGATCCAGCTGTATCCCTTCAACTGTAAGGTATTCGTCCACGTACTGTTGTTTCTGTTCCTCGGTGACGCAGTTCTTAGGGTAACCACCTGATTCTTGTTTGATTTTGAGGAAGGTGTTCACATAATCTTTGAACAGCTCGTCCGAGTATTCAGGAAAATGCCATACTTCGTGCAATTGTAGGATTTGATAGCCTTTCTCCAAGGCTTTCTCCAACTCTACGCTACACCATGTTCCCTGAATTGCTCTTTCGCGCTCGGTATGAGTACATGGGGTTTGATCACAAGCATCAGCGCAGGATTTGCAAAGGGGGAACATCAACTTGCCCTGAGTGCGATAGGGTAAGAAAGGATGAAACAGACCTCGAGGTGGAAGCATCGTACACTTGACCAGTCCAAAAAAATATGAAACATCTTCGAAGTTCTCGGTGATAATGCGTGCATGTCCGACAACCGCTCGCGTCATTTTGTTACACCAGAGGTAAAGCGAGGTAAAATCTACGTATCTGTAAGAAAATGACGTCATAATTAGACTCAGACGTCATCAACCAATTAACTCTGTCGTAAGAATATAACAACGTACCTTATTTTCTCATCCTCTTTGTATTCGTGGAACAGCTTGGCCGCGTTGGTTCGTCCACCAAAGAAAGCATCCCGAGATTCCAACGGATCGACCAGGTCGTAAGTATCAAAGTACCGTTTCATGTCTTCATCTTGTCCCAGTTCTCGCTTTTATATCACATTCCCAGATCTCAACAACATGATAGCCATGATCTTCGAGGTACAGGGTCTTTTCCACAGTGCTTTGTCGGAGTTCTTGCATGGTTTTACCATTCACGGTATTCACGGTGTCCCGTGCATAACATTTCATACATCCTATAAAAAATAAACATTAATATTTGTTTTGCTTCTATCTGGGACGTCTATTTAAGGAATGAGAGCTTACCGTGCCAAAAACAGCCATTAATCTCATAGACTGTGTTGGTTTCTTCATGACAACCATCCAGTAAATACTTATCGACACGTTTTTCTCCTGCATTACGAGCATGCTGAATGTAGAGGTCTTCCTTTGCAGCCTTATGCGAGAGCCATTTTAAGCCAAGAGGGATTGCTTGTCTTTGGGACGATAACCGTGAGGGGGAATGATGGCAATGGTATCTTCTTGGAGGAAATTCGTTCGAAACACAAGATTGCAGGCCGATGCAATAGTGAGACATTTCTCAAACGGGTCGATATCTGTAACATTACGAAACAGTTCGCGAAATTCAAGACAGCAGCGACGAAGGATATCGACATCAGATCGACAGTAAGATAAAATTTCTTATTGGAAATCGAACACGTAGTCGTTCTGTTTCAACTCGTTATTCCATTCCAAGAACTTTTCTTTCTCCTCAGGATTCATTCCATCAGGATGGTAAAATGGACTCGGAGGTAGGGGTCCAACATAGTTCTCGTTCTCCTTTCTGTTGAACAGATGAGGGAAATAACCTTTTGCAAGTTCGTCCAGTCCAAATGTTTTGGGAAAGTCAGCGAGTCTCATAGGTATGAAGCTTAATGAATCGATGAATTTGATGTTGAACATCGGCACTGATAACGTGAGCACCTTCGCACCGCGCATGATGACTTCGGGGATAACACCGTTCTCGTGTAAATATTGAAGAATAAAGTAGCTGTCATAGCCTTGGAAATTATGGACCAAGACGATACATCCTCTGTGTTCCTCTGTGAATAACCATTCGCAAAACTCGTTTCGCGTATTGTCTCCTTGAAACACCCATTCGTCACCAGTTTCATTATGTATCACGCACAGGTTTGGCTCGTGGTTACCGTTCTCTTGGCGACATTCAAAATCGAAAAATAATAGCTGGTTGTACCCGCTTTGAGATGTGTCGTCATTGGCTTCGTTATCGGTCCAGTCTGCGTCTTCGACCGTATTCTTTTCCTTTACGGGTTGCATGTAACATTGATGGTCCTCGACGTGAACGTAATCTTTACATGTCGAACAGCGCGTCAATCCGCAGTGATGCAATTCAGGCCTCAATCTACCCCGCCTTAGAACCGTGTGACGTGCATTTGACGAGATCAGAACAAATTGATTTTGCGTTTCCTACCGTTTGTTTATGTCTATCGAAACATTCTTCACTTTTGAAATTCCGATTACATTCGCCACAATGAATCCATGAAACAATGGGACAATTTGGAAAATAACACAATTTACAAGAATCAGGACATAAATGATCTCTTAAGTGATTGTATGCTTTTTTACCGGTATGACAATACCTTTTACGTGCAAAAAATGCCGGCATACTAGTAATAACATCGAAATGATTATCATGCAAATATAAATAAATCCTTTTATCTTTTTCAGGTTCGGAAAAATGGTAGAATTTTGATGCTCTTTGGAAACGATATTGATTTGATAATCCGTTAAATAGGCTTGAAATTGTTTCACTTCATCTAAACTGCACTTTACAATTGGAACCTTGGCGTTTTGGTGCAATTCATTTGCTAAACGTTTTTGTAGTGGTCTCTGATGCTTTCTTATGTGATCATACCTACTATCATTTTCAATTTTGGCAATTGAAACAGCTAATGCTCGAGCTAAACAAATTTCGTCAGTGTTTTGTATTCGAACAATAGCTCTTTTCTTACTAGAGCAAGTGTTTTTCCAAATTAATCTCACTTCGTTTAGTACCGGTTCCCCCTTGAGGCATTTCAACATGAATTAAATTGACATTCACACTATCATTCAAACGAAATTTCTTATTAGACTGAATGACACGCTCAATTTCAGCTAAAACTCGCTCAGTTGTAAGTCGTTGACGTTGCATAAAAGGAAGAGAAATGGGGGTTTCAAGCTGAGGCGATTGCAACACAAAACGGACTTGATGATGCTCAGGAATATCTTGCATGACGGTATTCAATAAACTTTCAAATATCTCGTGAAGGCGGTTATGATACTGAGAAAGTTCCAAATGAGCAAACGTATTTGAAAATCGAATTGTATAGTCCATACCTTGGGTTCTAAACTTTTTCACTCGAACTTGTTTCATATCAGTCACAGTAAAGTGGTTTTCGCTAACCTCGTCAGATGTCTCAGCGCCGTCGTTCACTTCGTCAAAAGATCTCTTCTCTCCACGACCAAACTGTACCAAAGGTTCGTCGTCTTGCCAATCTTGTAAAAACTGTTGTCTTTGTTCAGGCAACCAAGAATCAGAAATGTCCATAGCAAGTCCCAACTGCTCGTTTTCCTTTCCCCACTCAAGCAAACGGGTGATTAATACAACTTTGCTCTCGTAAACCAATCTTTGCTCAGCCTCAGTCAAAATATACATGCTTTCCAAAGCATTAAGTTCGGCCATAGTTTCACATTCAAATATTTTAGTCGGTAAATCCATATCTAAAACAATAATAATTGAACTGTTTTCAAAAAATCCTGCTAAAATATTCGAGTTTCTATGGTTACCCCTTGCAATACTTCATGTTAATACATCGTAAAAAATATACACTTACCGAAATTTGTCCCAAATATATTCTGTAAAGTTCTCTCCGCAAAAATCCCAAATATATTCTGTAAAGTTCTCTCCGCAAAAGCTACGTACACAATAAAATGTACAACCATCACAGATTATATTTAATACAATTCATTAATATTCATGTGGCGCGACAAATGTTATGCGACAAATGTTATGCGACAAATGTTATGCGACAATTCATGACGTCATGTGGCGCGACAAATGTTACGCGACAATTATTTATGACGTCACCCTCCTGTGACATCATCATTCTAAACATATCCTGAATACTAATTACTACCGTCCCTATATGGGGGCGGTTACCTACTGTTTCTCTTCCAAAAAGCTCTTTTTAAACAAATGCGAAGCATAAAAAAGAAGCATAAAAATTATTCTAAAATCCACAACGATATCTGGAAGTGATATCGGAGAAAGCAATAGTGTAAATTTGCTTTTGCAAGCGGCATTGTTGGCCTTTTCTGACCGCCGTACGCGAGGGTCGTATCGCGAACAGTGGGATATAACGTTTCTGCACGTATTTGCAGTATTTCCAGCTCTATTGACCAGTACTTCTGACAATAAAAATAATTCAAATACTGAAAAAAACTCTTCCTATAAGCGTGCAACGGGCAGGATCGAAACTCGTACAACAAACTGCCATAAAAAACATAAATTATTTAAACGGCCGCTTGGCGAAAACGTCGGACGCCGGTAAAGTGATTCAACCGATGATGAATGGCTTAGCTGTTAGAAAAAAGCTGTAATAAGTCATAAGCGGTAAATACCCAACATTTTCTTCGATCTTGCATGCAATAATCCACACTTAGTTGGCCATAAACAGACACAGTATATCAAATACTATATAAAAATTTTAAAACTTGGAATTTGAAAAACAATAAAACATGCTTTGAAAGACTCGCGAGTTTTCATTGTTCTCCACGAAATGCATGCGGGACACCACGAGATTTCCGACTATTGTATGACGTCAGAGCTCCAAAAAACCTCCAAATATAGCTCAAATTTCTCCCGTGTCCTTCGGTGAATTTTTCTAAAACTTTGTACATTTTAATAATATCGGCTTAATAGGTGTAATGTCAATTTTTCTTAAAATTTTATCGAAGGAAAATTTCTGAATATTGACTTTTGCCTTTTTTTGAATTACTAAAAATACCTATCGATATAATTTTTTAAAAATGAAGAAATAGAACCATTAATCCAATATTATTTGCTATGCAAAATGTTTTACCGAACGATATTCTTAAAATGACAGGAAGCTTTATTCTAAGTACGCTGTTGCCATGGTAACGGACTTTCAACACAAAAATAGTACATCAAAATCTTCAGGAGAGCATTCTCGATGTTTGTTTTAAATTTCGTCCTTGTATCATGCAAGATGAAGAAACAGGAGTCTCTTGAATACAAGATAGATAGATTTAGATAGATAGATAGATTTTAATAGATTTCTCCCTGAAAGGGCTTTTCAGAAACTATTTACAAATTTTGTAGAATTTGGAACTATATTTACAGTTAAAGGGTGTTTTAAAAGCTATCTATGTACAGGTTAACAGTCAGGCCCTAAACGTTTTCTTTGGCGAGCAAATGTTCCTTAAGCGCTGACTTAAATGTTTTGAGCGAGGAACTGTCTTTTAATTTCTTGTCTAAATTGTTCCATATGTTGACAGCCCTATAAGCAAACGACCGTTGGCCAGATGCGGATTTAAACAGCCGTATTTGTAGGGAGTCGTATTTACGAGTCTTACGGTTGTGTATTGAAGACCTTTTTCTCAGCTTCTCACAGAGGTAGTTGGGCGCGAGGTTGTTCACACATTTATAAGTCATTACGGCATCTCTGAAGTATAGTTTATTGACTGGTAGCCAATTTAGTTGGCGAAGAAGCGTTTATAATGCAAAAACCCTAAGGAGCCATCTTAAACAGATTTCCAAAATTTGAATACATTCAATTACAGATTTCTGAAAGTTTTCATTCATGGTATCAGTGTATAACTAATATTGTAAAAATGTATATGTAAACATAAATATACAGAATGTATCAAAAATCGGAATCCATTTTTTATACTTAATACTTTTCGGAATACTGAACCAAATACCGTGATTTAGGTCTTATTTTAAAGCCTGTTCTTCTCTCTTTCGAATAAGTCGTCCATTGGTGTCCTTAGTGCAAGTAATAACTGCACAAGAGAAAATTTAGTAGAACCTATCAATTTTAGATGCCGCTTTATTATGCAATTTTACTAATTGTTATTCAATCATCGCGTGTCAAATTCTTGAATTTTGTTGTTTAAACTTCACTATTGTCCTTGCCATGCGAGAAAAAGAATTAAGAATAATTTAGTAACTTTTTACAAGTCTAGATGTTCGATAGTTTTATTTATTGCATACTCCTAAATCCAATTCAGAAATTACCATAAAATAATTTTACGTGCATCATCGACACAAACGCCGTCGATCGCACGGCAATATAAACAGAAATTGGCAAGTTGGTTCATGTTTAAACCACGGTTTAAACCACAAACGTAAGGCATGTAAAGTTTGTAAATGAACTCAGAGTAGTGCATGGAAAGCCGTAGTTGTTTGGTTTTGATGATTCATTGCAAAAATGTTCAATTTTATCGCTTTGTTGATAAAAATAAATTCGTATATATATGTTATTTAATGGCTGCGAGGTCCGGATAGGGGAATACTGTGCCTGAAGTCGTGAAAACGTTTTCACGACTGAGAAACGCATTATTGATTAAGGCATTATTAAGGTGAAATGGCATTATTGATTAAGACAATGATTAAGGCATTAAAAGTCACATACGAGTTCAAGTTTTAATCCGAATCGGAGTCCTTGAGTAGGGAAATTCGCCGAAATCTCTTGGCTGGCAAGGACGCTTCGCTTGAGCTTGAGCCGAAGTTGAAGTTAAAAGTGCAGCCTTCAACTTTCCAATGTTGGCACCAGAGGACAATCCTGTTGCTGTGGTTGTTGATAGTTGCTGGTTACTTAACGTCGCTGTGCTTGTGGGTTGTGAACATGATGACAGTATTGGGTTTGGGCGGTTTGTAATCGTTGAACGACTCAGCACGTTTGACATCTTGCGTTGGTGAAGAACCGAAGCCGACTTATACGAATCGAGACTCTTCAGATTTCTGTGCCCACTGAGTTGAGCCACATAATTCACGGGAATTTCTGCATCCATAAGACGAGATATACAAGTCTTCCGAACGGAATGGTTGATTATATTCCCGGGTAGAGCAGCAGCTTTAGCGGCGTTCAAGAGAAATTTTCCAATAGTATTTTTACCCAAAGCGCCGTTGCTGTACCATATCTGCGAATCAGGTTTTCGTCGGTGGTTTACAGCCAGAAAGAAAGGGGACTCTGGACTTTTAGCTTGGTCTGGTCGATGACTGGCAAAGGTTTTGTAAAGACTGACTGGACAACGTTGGTTGTTGGTTGCTTGAGCCGTTGGTAGGAACGCTCTTTGATGTGCGTCGCCATGTCTTGGTTTAGAGCCTCGTTCAGCCATCCAAACAACGACTTCGTTTCCTGTTTCTGGATCGATATCCAAGGCAACATCTCCCCACTTGAGTTTCCTGGACTCGTCTCGAGCTCTGAAGCCGAAATGGAGTGACAAAGACCACCAAACTGTTCTCTGGAGGACTTCTGGATCATGGTCTCCAAACAAGCCTTTCTCGAAGAGCAAGTCTTCTTCAGCTTCGGTCAGGACTCGGGGCGGCTTGCGGACGATTTTCTTTGCCAAAACTCTCGACGAGCTGCTTCTTCTGGACTTGGAGAATTCGGGGTCTTTGAGAATGTTTACATTGGAGTTTGTGTTGTTCAGATATCGTTGAATACTGCGCTGAAAAGAGGTTAGAGATGTTGGCTCGTAAACACTGGCGTCATTCTTCACGACGATCATGAAAAACTTGCACAGGTGGACGTTTAACTCTTTTGCTGGTATTTCGTCTAGTTTTCTTGCCTCCTTTACTGAAGCACAGTAACGGATTCACACGTTTAAATCGTAAGTTGTTTTTTGTTGTTGTATTTTCAGACCTTTGTCCTTCAATAAATTTTTGAAATTCGTCTAAGTTGTTTTCTTTTTCCATCTCGTCTTACGGGGGCTTCGGTGGCGCAGTCGTCAGAGCAAGCGCCTTTCACCTCTGAGTTGTTGGTTCGATTCTCGCTGGGGACTCTACTCATGTGAAAAGAGTAAGTCAGCGCTCTACCGAAAGTCGTGGGTTTTCTCCGGGCACTCCGGTTTCCTCCCACAGGGAAAGCTGACTGGGTGGGTTAGGATATATAGATTAGGAAAGTAATATCACAATTGTTGTAAAAATATATAGTGTAGGCTAAGTACGTAATATAGGTAAGCGAAATACTTGATGTAATCGGTCACTGAAAAGCCCCGACGGGGAGTGAGCTGAATAATATATGTATGTATATGTAATATAATTCACTTAATTTTCACTGTGACTATCGTCTTCACTGTACATTTCGTTGTTAAGTTTATAAAACAATCATCAATATTTTTTTTAAAATAGAATTTAAAACCTTGAATATTTGCGAAATTTGCAAATTTTGTTTTGCTCACGCAACGGTCCGGTATCCGGTCCGGATAGCCAATAAAACCGCACCATTTAACTGGATACCGGACCGCCTGTTAGCCAATAAAACCGCACCATTTAACTGGATACCGGACCGCAAAAAAATAAAATTATTATCGCATTTCAAATTTTAGACTCTCCAATCACATTCACTTAAAATATTATTACTCGCAAACCAATCGTTTAAATTTAAAACCAAACCCATTGTTAGAAAGCTGAATGGCTACGCTTTAAAATGAATATAACAATGAACGTTTTACTCCAATAGTCGTTTCAAAATTCACATTTAAAGCGAAGATTCCGTTTTCTTTTATACACCCTGTACTGTACGCTATATAACTAATTTGGGCATGCGGCTGTGTTTACAATTATCGGTAGGCTCTTTATGTAGCCCTACACGAAATGTATAATTTAACCCCAACCCCCACCCTAACCCCAACCCTATATATAATCAGAGATAACTCGTGTAAGGCTACATAAAGAACCAACCCAATTATCTGCGAATACATAGTTAACACTTTAATACTTACTAACGCCGAGGGAAAGAGTGTGTTTTGTGGACCCGAGACCGCGGTTGTAGATAGATATCCGCAACAACGAGCGGTCGAGAGATAATTGTTGCGGATATCTGTTGCCCGTTGCCATTGGTTACGCGGAACATCGTGATTTTGGACCGCCACGCGTAGATCTCTCGTTCAATGAAAAGCCACGAAAAACGGACTTTCACACTTGGTATATAACAATTTACTATAAATACTAATTGAAGCTTATGGCCTATGCGTATTTAACGGTTTACTGAATTCAACTCAAGTATATAAATCACCAAACATCCGCGTTTACTAGCAAAATATCATCGCAGAGGCTGCAATAAATAGCATCCAATTTTACTAAAATCCTTTAGCCAGTTTAGGAAATGTTATATAATATTATATTTATAGTTTCAATTTAATGTTACTTTGTGAAATGTGAAACGAAACTTTATTAAATACTTTACAGCATTTTAAATGAGAATTCGATTTCATGCTTCACACTCTCAATTGTGTATTTATTTCTTCTATATCACAGTATCAAAAGTGGTATATAAAACCTTGAAGAAAGTTCTCTATTATATTACAACTTATTGGCTGCCATTACTGTTTAATATAAATATTCTAAAAGCATCGGCGTTTTGGAGCAAAATTTCCATCTAATAATCGATATTAATGCAAATTGGTGAGCGAATTGTTACATTAAAGCGGGTTCATGCATTTTTTGAATTTGATGAAGTTTATATGCTGATCTAGGGATCTAGCGGGTGTTACTGAATACTGTTAATAGATATGAAGTTTCTTCGCCCTATTTCTGTAATCAGTATGTAAGAATCTGTTTCATTCTCAGGTGGTAAGTCACAACAGAAATATGTCAGAGCAGTGACTATGTTTTTGTTTCGTTTTTCAATGCTATGACTCCTTCGACACAGCCATTTAACATATGCGTTCCAGCCTCCAGGAATGGGGAGGGGGATTTGCTTACAGTATAATACAAAACTGCTTAAAAGATACTGATTCAATTGATCATAGCTGCTCTAAATTTTCGACAAAATCCACAAAAATAGGTCCAAATAACATGTACAGTTATGACAGCAAATAGTATTTACCTATTTTTAAACAATTTTAATTAAGTGAATATTCCGAAGTTCCATATAACTTATCAGGAACGTCGACGGCAAGCTCCCAACGGATTGTTTACTCTATAGATCTATGCCTATGTCTATCTATATATTCTCTCGGAAATTTTTGAAATCTAGGATCTGAGTCAGAGTCACTTATGTGACTTTTGTCCAGTAATCTCAACAGTCGCAAAGGTGAAACTTGGCACAAAAATATGGATGTGGTATTATAGTTAGTTGTGCCACTTTTGAGAAAAACGAGATCGAAATATGCTTCCTTTCACGGTTGGATCTATAATAGGACAGTAATCAAAAGCGGGCTCAAATTAGAAAATGCAAAAAGAACATGTTTCGAACTCGATTATGCGAAATATTTATCGTTAAGAGGGGGAACGGCAAAGGTATATACAAAAATTGAACAAAAAAACAAGCGATATAGATCAATACAAAATTTAAAGCGCCATTCTCAACTTGACGAAAGCGTCAAAACTGAAGTCATGATGCCATAAGACAAACAGCCAAAAATCGCTAGAAGCAAGTAATATAGTTGGGCTATTCTGAATGCGATTTCATAATGCGCTTAGTCAGTCTAACAAGTGGCATAAATATGAGGAAGGGTTCATTTTTAAACAAAAATCATTGGTCGGTTCTTAAATACACACTGTCAGCCTTTTAAAATTATAATCTTGATGACTTTAATATTGATCTATATATAACTATATACAGTCTTGATGTAGATTGCTATATTCTAGCTCTTGGAATATTAGGACTGTACTGCAGTAGTGAATAGTCTAATAGGAATATAGTGATTGACTATAGGATTATATATAATGTCATTGATTGCATCACTTTAGATCATATATAACTATAGAATTGGCTATTATAATGGCTATGTAATCTTGTATATATATTACTTCAGTTTTGGATTAAAATATATTGAATGCACTCATGGACTGTTACGACTTGGTTGAAACTTTATAAATTCAAATATTATGTCATTCGTATTCGCTGATGACTATATATAATATGACAGTATTATTAAATTATTAGGACTATATATAATCTTGAACTTTACAGTATTGTGGCAATATTTTATGACTTTAGGAAAGTAGGCAATAAACTTATGTTCTTTTCGTGCGCCGTAGTTCTTCAACCACTTGCCATATAGACGCTCGCGTAGAATTGTATTCCCTTCAATATATTATTCTCCTGTTTTAGCCCTATTGTCCCTTCTTATCCATTATGATCCTTTAAATATTCTTACTTATGCGAAATCGCAGGTGAACCGAACCTCATACAGCACCCAATAACTAAACCTATCGTGTCCCCCTCGCTATAGTTTAAAACATATAGCCAAGTTTTGTATAATAAAATTGCAGGAAAGTGCATTATATTTAAGCGTTTTACATATAAATATTCTAAGACTTAGAATGTTTAATTTTTTTCGAAGTGCTTTTTCGCCTTAGAAGAGCTGTGTTTATTTCGTCTTAAGTAAACACTTGGCAACGTCTCTATTCACTTTACCACACCTAAAAACTTCGTTTTTAAAGGCACTTTATCTCTTTATCGTTTTACGGCTTGCGCCGAAATTACGATCGGTTGTTTCAAATGTAAATATCTCCAGACGTGTTTATTCTCTGGCAACAGGACACGCGTCATTCGATAGCTTATGACTTCCTCTTTAAAATGATATTTAGTTTGTCCCGGTTCATATTACATATCCAAATTAATTTGCATACATGTTCATAAATTATCTAAAAATTTTACAATTATTGTTGAAATAAATCGGAATTGCCAGAGCAAGATTTATCATTTTATTGGAAAGTTTCATTGCATTTGAAGAAGTAGAACTATTTTTTTTTATTTTTTGAAAGTCGCATACAAAACGCCGAGATCGTTGAAATTTGATTCCCGCACGCGAAATTAATTACGAAATGCCATATAAGGTCAGTGTTGATTGCAATAAACCAATGAAAATCCGCCATCTAGGCAATGACATCACGAGAAATCGATTGCCGGTACTTTCAATACGCTAGGATGCAAAGTCGCGGAGATTTTAGGTTCCGAAGTTGTCCGAGCGTGCGCCGACAAAACCGGCTTTCACAACAAGAATTGTGAAAAAACGAGAATTGCCGTAAAAGGGCTAGATTATGTCCTATGATTACAAAAATGGTATCAAACTAAAAGGATTGGAATTCCCCGTCGAATGGTGGTAATTACGAGTAAGAAAGCGAAATGAATATATAATTAGTTTGTATTATTGTTAATTTGTAAACAAATACAACTACAGAGGTGATTGAAAGGGGCTAAATCGGCCGCGTAGCATTCTAAACAAACACAATTTACTTCTCTAAAGACATCGTAAAACGCTGAATCGAACGGTGGTATTTTCATCTATATAGCATGCACTGAACCGAAGATATGAAAACTGCAAAAGTAAGACGATATCGTCTTAGAATTGTTAGGCACAACTTCTAAAGTGTGTATTAACGCACGCCAATTACACACCTTTTTATAGAACACAGCTTAAGGTGTGCAAATTTGGCGACAAGCAAATTACACCCTAAGGTATGCATAATTACACACATTTTCTGGAAAATAGGTGTGTATAAAACACAAGATGTTTTTTTCTGCATCTCACTCGATTGAAATTGTTGTAAAAGGTTTAGGTGGATGGATATTTCGAGTGAACACCTTTCCCCCGCATATAAACACCTTAATGTGTGTAAAAATACACAGCAAAAAGTGTGCAAATTTGGCCAAAAAGTGTGTAATATCAACACACTAAAGTGAACCTAAATTTATTATTATTCCGCGTAGTCGACTATGCTAAACAACGTTTATAACGAAATATTATCGAGAACGACTTGTTAAAGTTAATAAATGTAAAAATGTAGAAAACTCACGGCAGTCTATTCGTGTTACGCAACTATACGCCCCAAGTACAAAATGTAATTTCTCTCAAAATGGTGTGTCAAAACACTGTTTTATTTATTGAAAACTCTCAAGTTAAAACATATTAATTGGTCTTAAATCCATGTTGCATACGTAAAAAGGTGATGGAGTTATACGGCATCACTCCACTTATCTATAAAGTACGAGGAACGGATCGTTCACAAACACTAAACCCTGGTTCACACTAGACATTTTGTCGGCGATTTTTCTCTTCCTGATCGATGTGATCGAGCGAATGACATATCAACGTATCCCTTTGTAGAACCGATTCCATAAGGTGGGTATAGAGTACATTGTTGCCTAGTAACCTTGTCAACACAACCTTGCATGTTGTTAGGTTTGTGAGGATGCTTATCTTATACGCATTTACTTCATAGCACATGACAAACGTAAAATGTTTTGATAAGATGTTGCTAGCATTTTCTGCTTGCATTACAAAATATTGACTCACAGTTGCTTATTTATCCGCATTATGTTTGCCCAGGTATGCATTATGATAAAAGATTAAAAATATGGCTTGCTAACTGTATGCCAAAGAGAAAATGCTTAGTTAAGCTAGTTTTGCTTATTTTGCTGTTACACACCTTCCATGTTGCTAGTTGTATTTTCACTTACAATATTGTTATTGTTTTATGTTTCTCAAGCGTCAGATGCATTTAGGATCTATTAAGCTATATATTAATTAGACAATGAAGTTAAAACAGTGCAATTTTGAGTGCCACACCATTTTGAAGTGTGTTCCTATTTTTCAAGTAGTTGCATTCAACATCAAAGCACGGCGTAACTTTTGAACACTTTGAATCGCAAATGCGAACTTAACATAAAGAAAAAAAACACCTCTTAAGTTGTAAAAATAATGCGAATCGGTCTGTTTCAGGCCGCCTAGCTACCCTGATTCGAACTTTCAATATGAGAATGGGTGAAGCGGTTTTTACTACCTCATTTGGGCTAAACCTCCCATTGCATATGTGTAATCAGCTTATATTAACTAGGAAAGCTTAATAACGATTTTCAATATCGATTTGATATTTCGTGCAATTCATACTAGTTATCGATATTATCTTAATTCTTTCTTGAATATAATAACTGTGATGCCACGTACATTAACATAATGCATTGAATGCAGGAAATTAATCTATAGTCACTCGCCTAGAGAATAAAATAGGGTATTTTTTACTCTCGACGAAACAAACAAGTCTTTTCCAAATGGTCTAATTTATGTCAAAACACAATGGTCGAGCCAGCTTCGTGCGAAATGAATTCACACAGAGACTCCTTCCCGAAATGACGCGCGTTAGTATGATCGCAATTCAAAAAATGTTCTCAACACTTTATTGTTTCAAAGTTATCGCACCAAGTATAAGGCTCTTTACACACCTTATGAAGTACGACTGATGGACGAAGATTATAACACAAGATTCGAGGGTAAAACATCGACAAACTTGACCTCTCCAGAAATATTCTTGACCCTCGACATTTTATACATCGATCTATAACACTCGACCAATTTTTACAGGTTTTATATACTAATTACACGACAACAATTTTAGAGCCTAAGGCGAATTACAAGTAATAGCATCTTCGCACGCACTGATTATATTTGGGGAATTTTAACAAGGCTGAGTTTCATCCCAGTTAACGGAGATAAAATACAGCCGGGCCTAACAATAAATTCCCATAAAATGTCTGCATGCGATTACATGACAAAAATTTCGAAATTCAACCCGCGCCTATTTTCAATCTGGGCTGAGTATCAGCCCGCCCTTTAACTTTAACCGGCCAGAATTTCTGCCATTCAGGTTCGAGCTCTCCAGGTCCAAACTCTGCCTTGGTTGAAACTAGTAGATATTTGTAGATAAAAAACTTGAACATAAAAAAATGGTAGTATGAGATAACTATAAACATAACTATAAGACTTCAAACAAGATGAGAAAGTTTAGCAGAGCCTATTTTGGCCTATTACAGCACAACACGGAAAATAATTATTTAAATATTTTATTGTGCGTTTTGAGACCGTGCAGCTGTCGGTTGTTTACTGTGTTTCATGCATAAATTTTGGCAAACTGAATGATCAAGTACTCTAAAGGTAACTTTCTCGTGTGAACAACTAAAATCGCTGTTGTCATCATAAAAGCCAATCTAGCGCAGTTAGCACGATAGATCGTATGCTATCAGCATGTACGATGTATTCAGAAAAATTTTTGTGCAAGAAGTTCCATGTTGCATGCTATATTGATTGACAGTTTCGCCAAGAGTCGGAAGAATTTTTTTGATTACCTAACGTTAAAGCGAAAAGTTATCAAGTTCCGTTGAGAAATTCGTAGAATTTCTACCTATATTGGTTAACATACAGGTGTATGTACCACAGAATACCACACAAATTTACATGTTCCATATCTTTTATAAAATACATATAATATGGCCTGTTAAGATTTTTTAGTATAGTTTTTCACTGTATTTTTTCTTCAGGGGGGGGGGGGTTTGGGGCTATATTTGGTAGACTTTATTATTTTTTTAATTGAACATTCTGTGAAAAAAACCCTAATGTACCACAGAATACCAGTGCAGAAAACACACAATAAGTAAGGAACGGTTTATCAAATTTTATCAGTCATTTTTAAAAATTTAGTTTTCCGACTGGTTTTAAATGTCATTTAGGGACTAATTATGCAGGGAGTTTTTATACCGGGCTGAGTTTCACCAAGATGAAATTTCAACTCAACCTATAACAATAAAATCCTATTAAAATGCGCCATCACAAAAATTTCAACATGCGCTTTGTTCCAAAATCGGCTGAAATATCAGCCCGTGCGCAAATTCAAACCAACTGCCACTTGATGATCGCTTATTGCGTGAAACAGGTTGTAGTGGATATATATATAGTTGAAATGTGCTCGAGTGATTGTTTCCAAATTTTTCACAAGCACAAAATACTGCCTGCCGCGGTAAGGATTCGAACCTACGACCTTCAGAATCCAAGCCTGACGCTCTACCAACTACGCTCAGGTCGAATTAAGGACTGGAAATTATGAATTATATACTGAATATCGTAAACATTCTCGTTTACATCAGTTCAGCATCGAACAATACTAGTTCGCGAGTGTTATATAATGTTGTATATAATATTATGTTATATAATGTTGTATATGTATGAGCATGTTTTGGTTCACGAAATGCCGAAAAGTGCTCGATATCATATAGATAGAGCAAATATAGTTTTCGCTTAGCTCAAGGTATCCACCACAGCCTGTTTCACGCAATAAACGACCATCAAGTCGCTATATATATATATATATATATATACGTGTAGGTTTAGGTCTACGAAACGCAAAGAGTGCTCGACAACATATAGTTAGAGCAAATTATAGATTTTCGCTTACCTCAAAACTTTTCTGCAACAGGCTGTTTCATCTGTAAAAGAATCATCAGGCAGTTTACAAGTATCGAAAGAAATGACCGCTTATATGCTTCCTGCCGGGGCGTGGGGGTGTGTGTGGGAGACAATGTGTGCATGCATGGCTTTGTTTGCGTTGTTTACGCGAAATTTATTACGATGACGACATCGTGAAATTATTTCAGCTCTTTTGTTGAGTAAACAATCCTTGTTTTTTTCTTTCAAAATACAAAATTTTTCTTCTAAACATAAATTGCATCGTTTTGATCCTCCCGTATACGAAATAGAATGTTTTAAAATTTGCCAATTAATACTGAAATCCTTATTGTTTTCTTTCAATGTCCAAATATATTTCGAAAGTTCCGTGTCATTTGCATGCTTTTTATGCTGAAAAGATTTAGTGTGGTTGGCCAATCGCTCTTTGAATGTGGTTGCAGTCATGCCAATGTAATTTTTGATCGTGTTTGTGTTGCTTACTGTGACTGTTGCTTTGTATACTATGTCCCTAGTCATGCATTGTTTTTGAAGCGGGCAAATGGTGTTTTTTCTACAACTGCAATTGGTAGTGTCCCTCTCCTGTGGCTTGTTATTTCTAGATATGCGTGCATTGTGTTTAGTGATTACTGACTTAATATTGTTCATGCAGCTATAGCTTACTTTAACTGTATTTCTGTTAAAAATTTTATGTAGCTTGTGGTGCGGTGGAAAATGCTTGTCAATTAGACTAAGGAAATTACGTCCCATGTTTGTGCTAACACTCTTGCTAAATGGTGGGTTGAACCAAATGATGTTGCCATAGTTTGTTTGACGTTAGCATGGGCAGTTTCGACGGCGCGGAAATTTGTGAGTTAGTAGGCCTTTTCATTTTAAACCACCTGAGTAAGAAATTTGGCAAAGAAAGCATCGGCCTATATAGAGATGACGGTTTGGCTATTATAAAAAGTAAATCAGCACGTTTAGCAGACAAAACAAGAAAAGATCTCCACAAAATTTTCGAGCAGTTTGACCTAAAAATTACCGCCGAATCAAATTTACGCATTGTAAACTTTTTAGATGTAACTTTCGACCTTAACAATGGAAAACATAGGCCCTATAGGAAGCCCAATGACGATCCACTATACATAAATATGCACTCTAATCACCCACCGAGCATCACAAGGCAACTACCTGCATCAATTAACAAGCGCATCGCACTTCTTTCATCAGATGAGCAAACTTTTCAGGAATCTGCACCCATATATCAGAACGCACTTAGGCATAGCAACTTTAATCATGAACTTAGCTACACTCAGCACACACCGCAAAAACAACGCAGGAATAGGCAACGCAACATCATTTGGTTCAACCCACCATTTAGCAAGAGTGTTAGCACAAACATGGGACGTAATTTCCTTAGTCTAATTGACAAGCATTTTCCACCGCACCACAAGCTACATAAAATTTTTAACAGAAATACAGTTAAAGTAAGCTATAGCTGCATGAACAATATTAAGTCAGTAATCACTAAACACAATGCACGCATATCTAGAAATAACAAGCCACAGGAGAGGGACACTACCAATTGCAGTTGTAGAAAAACACCATTTGCCCGCTTCAAAACAATGCATGACTAGGGACATAGTATACAAAGCAACAGTCACAGTAAGCAACACAAACACGATCAAAAATTACATTGGCATGACTGCAACCACATTCAAAGAGCGATTGGCCAACCACACTAAATCTTTTCAGCATAAAAAGCATGCAAATGACACGGAACTTTCGAAATATATTTGGACATTGAAAGAAAACAATAAGGATTTCAGTATTAATTGGCAAATTTTAAAACATTCTATTTCGTATACGGGAGGATCAAAACGATGCAATTTATGTTTAGAAGAAAAATTTTGTATTTTGAAAGAAAAAAACAAGGATTGTCTACTCAACAAAAGAGCTGAAATAATTTCACGATGTCGTCATCGTAATAAATTTCGTAAACAACGCAAACAAAGCCATGCATGCACACATTGTCTACACACACCCCACGCCCCGGCAGAAGCATATAAGCGGTCATTTCTTTCGATACTTGTAAACTGCCTGATGATTCTTTTACAGATGAAACAGCCTGTTGCAGAAAAGTTTTGAGGTAAGCGAAAATCTATATATATATATATATATATAATCTTCGGCTAGCTTAAATTCCCCATATAGTCGTGAAACAATTTCACCCCCAGTACCAGTGTGAAAACTTTCTATGAGGCGTGGAAATCTTGGCAGCGAATTCTAAATAATAACCCAGATCCTCATGAGAGAAGAAAAACCCATGAGGGTTTGCTTTAACCAGGTCTCTTACTGAGAGGCATTACCAAAAGTCAGTTTAAGCTCTTACGCTTTCCAAATAGTTTATAGAGGTCACATCTCATAAATACTAAAGTCCCTGGCTGAATCAAAACAAATATTTAATCTCTTCAAATTGGTTATCAAGCCAAACGTGTTTTTAGGTACAAATCATTTAACAATTGAAGGTGAAACGTAGACAAGTAAAATTCGATTCTTTAATTTCGAGAGAGAAGCTTTAAATTTTTCAACTCATTGATTAACTTCTCTCAATCTTTTAGTATTTTAGATTAAAAAGGATGTTAACTGAGGATTGAAAATATTTTTCAGTCAGGCTAAAAGGAGATATTTTGTCTTGAGATGTAAAGAGGGTATACAATGGCTTTTGCGGGACGCGGGATATTTTTTGGAGGACGAGAAACGGGATACGGGAGATAGAAATTGTGCAATCCAGAATTTTGAGGAATTGCGGGTGGCAGAATGAGAAACGTACAGATACGGGAGAGTTGGCCGGGTCAGTTTAACAAAGTTGGAAACAAGAATATTTGGGGTTTAAACGTATGGAAAACATATCATAAATACCGCAAAGTTAATTTGCAGCAACATTTAAAAACAAATATATAATACAATAATACAAAGGGAAGAAGACTTACGGCAACGGCTAGCTGTAACAAGATCGAGCGACAAAAACAGCATCATCCATGGTCCACAAAAAATCATCATTACACGAAATATCTTCATGTTTTCTGGATGAATTTCAACTTTCAAATAAATTTGTGATCTGCAAAGGAATAAATGTTATGTGAACCAATCGCACCTGTTTTAGTACAGTGCACGCGTGTCTGTAATTTACATATTATGCCATAGCATTCAGCAAACAGTTGACAAATGTGCTAGCCAGATGTTTTAAAAATTTTACCTATTGCATAAATACGTTTCTTGTAAAATTTTTAACTATAGTATAATACGTTTCTTGTATTTTCGTAATTATTAATCCCCTTTCTACTGTGCCTTATGGAAATTGCACATAAAATTTCAACTGTGAAATTTTCTGTGAAATTGGAAATTTTACTTTCAAACTTTACATTTCACTTTTGAAACTTCAGTTTCACATATTCTTTGACATATGAAAGTAAATGTTCATAATGATGTGTTTAACGGCGAAAATTCGTTTAAGCTTTAGTTCTCACTGTCACAGGCTACGTTTGAGAGATACGTATATTCGTTTGTGCTCAAAATCTTGAAACAACTTTATTCTATCGATTCAATGTTTACACGGTTCAAAAAACTACAAATAAACAGCAACTCCGTATACAATAATGTTCAGTTAATATATATAGAGCAAATAATCGTGTCTATGACTTACGTTTGTGACCTCCGTAGACTGTTGATATCTTAATTAAACACGATAGCAGTCCGTAGTTATCCGTAGTTATGTCGTTTTAAAGCCGTCTCTCTACAGTACCTTATCTATTATTTATAATATACTGACTATGTCTCTGCAAATTTGTGTTAGTTTCTGAAAATTAGCATACCCAACACGACAATTATAACCTTAAAACGAAGGGCAGAGGCTGGCTTAACACACCCAACCCTTAGAGTCGATTTCAGCTCACTTTTCAATGCGCGGTTCCCAAGTTCGATGCGAGCTTGCCAATGTTCGAAGTTCGGAAGTTGGGCGAACTTCGCAACTAACTTCCGAAGTTCGCAATCAAATTCCGAAGTTCGATTCGGGTTTTGAACTTCGCTATGAGACATAGTATGAGTGCGTTTAGTACTCAAGGAAAGCGTTACCCGATAAGGTTAGACGTGTAATTATTGAGAAATGGTTGAACAATGAAGGAATTGTCGAGATATCTCGGCAACTAGCTCTACCGTACAAAAGTGTTTCAACATTGTACATCTCTGGTTGACCAGTGATTCGATTCAACCTCGAACGCCAAATCGCGCTGCTGTTAGAACTGCCCGTACCGACGATGTAATCGCATACACGGAATATTTGAAAACTAATAAACCTACGACGTATGGTAAAGAAATTCAACAACAGCTACGAAAAGATCAAGTGTGCCTTCCCGAGAACGTGCCAAGCAGATCATCCATTAGTGGAATTTTAAAGATGATCTTGGCTATTCATACAAAATAATTAGTGCAATAGCTCGGGAGACAGAACGGGCTGACGTGCAGTAGCGAAGCCAGCGGTCATGCAGGTCATGCAGTGCATGACTAAAACTTTCCCCAAAAATGTTTAAAAATCAGTTCAGTAAAATTGTCTAAAATAGAATTACGCTTTGTCTTTGCCTTTCTACGTTCAGCTGCTTTATGCTATATATTTTTGACATAAATCAATGGTCTTTACGCGATATTTTCGCTGAATATTCTCGAATGTTTTTGATTTCGGCTTTGTTGCCTTGGCAACAGAGTAGGGCATGCATATTTTCACATGCATGACCGGTTGCGTAATACGAGTGGAAAACGAGTGCGTGGAATTGCTGCGTGGTTACCCGCTGCGTGTTTTGGACATGCATTTTCAGAATTGCACGACTAGCTAATATTATTTTATATTAGGTTTCTTGTTTTCTGATTGGCTTACGATATTTGCGCACGCGCTATGGTCATGCAATTTTCGATTTGCATGACTAACAGGCAGCCCAACCTGATCACAGCCTCTTTGCTCGAAGCTTTCCGCCTGAACGAACATGGCTTCAAGTCATTCAGACATTTCGAGTTCTTCTTCACTCGAAGTTAACGATATTGTTTCGGAGTTGGTGGGAAAATCCTTTTCTGCTTGGGCTACTGCAGTACTGCTGAACAGAATATTATTGTTAAGCGAGCCAGCGACCAACGCCAGATCTTTCGTCAAGGAAATACTATTTGACCGGCAGGGACATATCTTCGGTTCGGTGCATGGTATGTAGATGGCAATACCACCGTTCGATTCAGCGTTTTACGATCTCTTTAGAGAAGTAAATTGTGTTTGTTTACAACGCTATGCGGCCAATTTATCCGCTTTTAAACACTCTGAATTTTGTTTTGTTTACAAATTCACAATAATATAAACTAATTAAATATTCATTTCGCTTTCCTACCTTTGGTTTACACGGTACAAATTCGTAAATACCACCATTCGACGGGTCTTTGTGATATCTTTGAAATGAATCCATTTTTATTACAATACGACATAATCTAGCCCTTTTATGAAAATTCTCGTGAAAATGCTTTCTTTGTTGCGAAGCCGGTATTGTCGGCTGAGCGAAACAGTCACCTTTTGACGAGTCATCTGTAATTGCTACAAGTGAAAATCGGTCCCGAGTGGCAAGCCTGCATTCGAAATCCAACGCTATGCTTCCAATGCTACCTTTACAGTGAACTTACTCCACAACGTCAATGGAATAACCCATTTCAACATTCTAAGGGCTTAGAATTGTTAAACTTTTTCGAAGAAGCTATTGAAAAAGTAGACGCGTTTGGAAACACAGTTATTAAAATAGACCATGTGATTGTAACGGATAATTGTGGGTTTCATCACGGCAACGATGTTGAACCAAATTTACGCGATATTTTACAAGAGAGACGCGCGCGTTTGATATATCAGCAACCCTACCATATATTATAATCAGTGATAACTGTACACACGCACAACTTGTCAGCAAATTGAAACAGCATTGGTACAAGGGCACAAGTCTGCTGCAGGTTTGTTACAAATATGAATGTATTTTGGAAATCGTGTTCACAATTCGTGCATTTGAAAAAATTCGCAATATTTTAATTATATAACAGTATTTGACAAGGCTACGTTTGCGTTTACATAACATATTATGTAAAACGCGACATAATTATATAATGGAACGTCAACGTGGGACTACACGTGCAAAATATCACAAAAGCAAGCCATGGGCGTGGTGCAATGTTTCGATTCAATTTTTGCCATTTGGTTTTTGCAATTTACTAAAATTATACCATAGAAGTTACTATCGCAAGGGAAGTGCTGTCTCATTGATGACGCACGCCAGTAATCAAGTGCGAGTCCCGCTGAGTCTATGCAGTCTTTAAAACGTTTAGTTGTCTGCAGTGAAACATTACTTTTTGTTAAATGGACAGGTACAATTTCAGATAAATTGATATGTAGTTTTGTTCAAAGAGAAAACAAAAATTGTTCTAACTCCAGAATATTGGTAAATTTCATGACAACAGCAGTGCCATTAGGATCAGGCATACCATTAAAGTCTCTGGCATGGGAGTCAAATAAATAGAAAAAAATTGTTTGTTTTATCAGGGCCATCATATAGCCTTCTAATACTAAAATAGCATAACGATCATTCAAAAATGTATTCAAGAGTACTGTATGAATGTCATAGTAGTGACACTGGATTTCTCTGTCAGTTATAACAAGACCTTGAAGCTCTTTTCCATAATTTATAAACCAAATTAGGTTTTCATTTCTAGCGTCATTGTTTTGTGCCTCTATGTGCCCTGCCACAATGGACAGATCATTGATACTTTTTGCCTCAACGGGCTCTAATTCTGTAGACGGGTAGACTAGACATTAATTAAATGTCTCATAGCGTTTAAAGTGTGAAAAAAATTGAATTTCAATAAAAAAAAATTGTTTTTGCCGGGAGGAGTGCGAACATTTCGCGAAATATTATTAAATATCAAAGTTCAAACAAAAAAGTTAAGCAAACTCTCAAGAAGTTAAGAATCTTAACCCGCTCAAGCTATAGAGTAAATTCTAAAGTTTAAATAGTGTGAACGCGAAAATTATTGAGGCTTAGCGACTAACTTTTTATTGATGAAAACTCTTGACAAACTCCCGACACTGTATAACGTATATGTATTGCGATACACACCAAACAGACTACAATACAAAGTCCAGTTATTTTAGCAGCAATTATTCCAGAATAAATTTTCTTTACATTAAAACTTATCATAGGTTTACTTATCATAGGTTTACTTATCAAACTTATCATAGGTTTACATACATTAAAACTTATCATAGGCCACTGAACGAGACCTGTGATGAATGAATCTGTCGAACACAAAATATGTAAATATATGTAAATATGTACAGCCAAATATTGTAGACAATCGTTATAAATTTCAATTCTAAAAGGTTTAAATTACAAACCTACCTTTTCAGAAACAAAGTAAACCTTTTATGTCTTCCGTTCGCAAATATTTGCTCTTAAACTTCCCCAAAAATACGCACAAACCGAGTAAAACCTGAGTAAAACTTCCCCAACCGCCATTTTCAAGATCGAAACACACGAGTTCTGGAGCTCGAATCTCGCGCATGCGCAGACGTTTTTCCGCGGTGTTAATAAGACATTACTAAATGTTGTTATTGACCAATCGATCAGTGGGTTATTTTGGGCTGTTAGAACTGCCGATAAACTCATGAAAGCACATTGCTTGCCTCTAGATGGAACACTAAAACGTTCATCACCTTGATGTATATTAGCAGAAAGAAATAAAGCCATACTTACGTGAATTTTTCTAAATATTTTCAACCGTTTCCTGCATAAAAAGTTGCGTTAAATCTTGAGCACATGGAAAGAAACATGCGAGCGCAATACAAAATCTTGCTTGACCGCCCCCCTCATTTAAAAGACATTCCTGAAGCTTAATTTTTTCCCCAGAATTACGAGATCTTAACAGATACAAATCGAAATCTCGACTATACATACTCGGCCAAAGAGACTGGACAGAAGTAAACGCAATACTTCATGTCAAGAATAGTGTGCTGCCTTCGGCAGCAATAAATACTAATAAAATGTGATTTCAATCGAAAAATTTCGCCAACAGTGGAAATCCGGATTTAGTCGCGTGTTTGAACCACTTCTTTACATATGACAAGATATGTTGCAGTTGACTTGCTTTTACATTTATATAGAATGGCTTTTCCCATTGACATTGTCATTGTAAACAATTGTTTGACGCTAATGGCAATACGAACTGTAAAATAAATTATAATTGATGCTTATAGCAAAATATATAATATAAAACGAATACAGTACAGCATTGCACTGTAAAATCAACACAACGAAAAAATAGTTTTGATTTACTGTTTGTGATTCAATACAAATCAACGCAACAAAAATGATCTATAGACTATATTGACTATAACTGTACCCGTTTCAACTTTTTAAGTCTAGTTCAAACGTCGAAATTTTCATGTGCCGAACCTAATGCAAATGTGAAACGAACTCAAACAATGAGTTTAGGTTTACATTGGGTTCGGCATATGATTGAACTAGGTCTTACAAAAGTTTGACTTCATTACTTTGATATTGTAATAATTTGCAATGAACTGTACGAAATTTCTAGCACGAAGAAGAGCATGTTTCTACAGTACGGGTCTAGATATAAATTGTCAAACAACAAAATCAGAACATATATAGTCCATGAATCGTGGGTTATTTTAGGTAACAAAACATCACTAATAACAGTCATAGTAGATAAACCCCATATAGCGTGTAATTAGTATGCATGACGTCATCAACGTACGTAAATACGTACCCCTGTACGTACCCTCTATGTGCCTCTGTACGTACCCCTGTACGTACCCTCTATGTGCCTCTGTACGTACCCCTGTACGTACCCCTATGTCCTTTTTTGCATTGTTAGGTGCATCGATAGCACAAATCATACACAATTAGACGCATGCGCAGTGGTAATAACATTTGAAATTTTTACTAAAATTCTCAGCTTATATGCAACTTAGACGCTCCTACCGCATGTGGTGCATCGATAACACAGATCATATACAATTACACGCATGCGCAGTGGTGGTTTTTCACCATTTACCAGTCGACGTGTACCACCATTGTGCTAAAGTCGAAGTGTGGCTGCAACAACAGCTTTAAAGAAACGCAAACCGGGTCTTTTAAGAACCATCGGGCTTCTCTAGGGGTTCCCTCGGGGTTCCCTTGGGGTTCCCTCGGGGTTTCCTAGGGGTTCTCTCGGGGTTCTGTAGGGGTTCCCTCGGGGTTCTGTAGGGGTTCTCTAGGGGTTCCCTTGGGGTTCCCTTGGAGTTCTCACATATTTAGCAAGTTCCGTAGAACTACTCATTTACGGGACCTTGCTGCGGGACATATTTAGCAGGTCCCGACGTTCCTTGCGTCCCGTTTGAACGATTTTCTAGCCATCTTTTTGCGGACATAATTTCAGGAACGCAGGGAAATTTTTCAAGTGTACTTCTGGCTCGCCCCGTTAAAGGAAAAAAGTGGAGGTTCTCATCGAAACCGTACTGATTCTTAGAGTAAAATATCGCTACCGGTACACCGCTTTGGTTGACTGCATGTATGAATTAACACAACACGGATTAACATTTTAAACAAATTTATTCCTTTAAGTATAACAATTTTACAGAAATAAACAGTGATTAAGTATATTGTCCAGCTTAGAACGTTTGACTTTGTAAACATTTCCTCTGTTAGCAAAAGTTTACGTTTCTGTCCCTTACGTGCTATGGGCTTAACAGAAATGTGTAAGATATGGTTTATTGATATCACAGCCGAACAGGGCTGCTCTAAACATCTGATCTTATGGAACACAAGGGACTTCATTGCGGGACTGTTTTTTAGGAGGTGCATTTAGAAGTAAAACTCAGTTTGCAGTATGCCACGAAGGCGTAGAGATTGTCCTATTTGCGGTAAGAGAAATCTCGTGAAGTTATCGAACCATTTAGCAGACATGCATCAACTCTCCTGTGATTGAAGACAACATTATCTTTCTCAAGCCAGATTACGTAGTGATGAAAGGGAGTCTGACTGTGAAGAAATGCCCAGTCGAAAAGAATGCGAAAAGAGTCGAATGACGAAATGTCAACATTATCCAATGAAGATAATTTCAGTTAATCTGACGTGGATGATGGCGAAAGTTCCGAAGAGATGAACGACTCTGATGACAACGAAGAGGCTGACCGCTGGGGAATATTGATACAGGAAGCAGCGCCGAAAGTTCGCACAAAGTACGATGAACTTGTACAAAGTTTTCAAAATGACGGATCTGGTAAAATTGATGCAAAGAAACAGACCTTTTCAGAAATTCTACCAAAACTTCAAAAGGAATTGGGAAATGTTTATTCGGATAGCCTGCAATGGATGTTGCAAATGAAAAGGGATCCCGTGGATAAAAAGATTATGGAAACCGGAAAAGGATTCATCGAAGACGACTCTTTCGATCCTGACGAAGCTTTGGGTGCTGCTATTGAAAAGAGGAAATTTCTCTTCAACGTATGTTAGAAGACAGACAGCATTTCCATGACAGTGATGGTGATGATGGTGATAGTGATAGTGATACTGGCGTACATTTTCAATTGAAAAATGAATTACATTATCATTAATAATAATGAATGTGTTAAAATAAAGCAATTGCCACAGTCAAATTGTTTGATAAATTTATATTTTTGCTGAAACGGGGTAAGCCAGAAGCATATTTAAAAACAGTCCCGCAATGAAGTCCCTTGTGTTGAGCAGATGGTTAGAGCAGCCCTGTTCGGCTGTGATCTCAATAAACCATATCTTACACATTTTTGTTAAGCCCATATCACGTAAGGGACAGAAACGTAAACTTTTGCTAACAGAGGAAATGTTTACAAAGTCAAACGTTCTAAGCTGGACAATATACTTAATCACTGTTTATTTCTGTAAAATTGTTATACTTAAAGGAATAAATTTGTTTAAAATGTTAATCCGTGTTGTGCTAATTCATACATGCAGTCAACCAAAGCGGTGTACCGGTAGCGATATTTTACTCTAAAAATCAGTACGGTTTCGATGAGAACCTCCACTTTTTTCCTTTAACGGGGCGAGCCAGAAGTACACTTGAAAAATTTCCCTGCGTTCCTGAAATTATGTCCGCAAAAAGATGGCTAGAAAATCGTTCAAACGGGACGCAAGGGACGTCGGGACCTGCTAAATATGTCCCACAGCAAGGTCCCGTAAATGAGTACTTCTACGGGACTTGCTAAATATGTGAGAACCCTGAGAGAACCCCAAGGGAACCCCTAGAGAACCCCTACAGAACCCCAAGGGAACCCCTAGGGAACCACGAGAGAACCCCCAGAGAACCCCAGGGAACCCCGAGAGAACCCCTACAGAACCCTATAGAACCCCTATGGAACCCCGAGAGAACCTCGAGAGAACCCCAGTCAAGCGATCTAAGCCGCAATACCATTTATATTCTTTTGTAAATTTGGTGGTTCTTAAAAGACCCGGTTTGTGTTTCTTTAAAGTTGTTGTTGCAGCCACATTGCAAAGGCTTCCACTTCGACTTTAGTACAATGGTGGTACACGTCGACTGGTAAATGGTGAAAGCCATCACTGCGCATGCGTATAATTGTATATGATCTGTGTTATTGATGCACCACATGCGGTAGGAGCATTTCAGTTGCATATAAGCTGAGAATTTTAGTAAAAATTTCAAATGTTATTACCACTACGCCTGCTTATAAATGTGTATGATTTGTGCTATCGATGCTCCTAACAATGTAAAATAGGGCACAGGGGTACGTCAGGGGTACGTACAGATATTTCTCGGTTGAAAGACGGTGATGTCCCATCAATCCATGGTATAAAATTACTCAGAACATTTCAATTACTCCATAATGAACGACCAACCCACCAGAATAACAACATCATCATCAACTCTAATTGATCATGTAAATTCAAGCAAACCTGAAACGAGTAATGAAACGAAAACTTTGGAATTAAGCCCGCCGCACACTAGAGCTATCAGCTTAGCAAAGTTTCACTCGTGACTGTTGGCGTAAGCAAGTTCCCCCAGTGTGCGGTGGCGTTTTGAGCGCTATTGTTCACGCGTGCCATCGGCACCTGATATTCAACATGTTGAACAATTTTGTGCACGAGTGAACATTTCCTCCAAGTGTGCGCGCGTGTAAAGCTATCGTCTTACAATGTCATACGAATACGCATGCGTAGAAGTGCTAATCGCGACAAATAAAATGACGGCGAGTAGTGATTTGGTGGCTGAAGCAATGTTGGAAGACAAGATAGCTGATATTTGGCTGGACTATCCTTGTCTATACGACGTAAGTTGTCCTGAATTTAACAATCGAGATATGCGCGATAAATCTATGCACGAAATGGCTAGAAAACTTGGAAAAACAGATTTATCGCGCATATCTCGATTTTTAAATTCAGGACACCTTACGTCGTATATAGACAAGGATAGTCCGGCCAAATATCAGATATCTTGTCTTCCAACATTGCTTCAACCACCAAATCACTACTCGCCGCCATTTTATTTGTCGCGATTAGCACTTATACGCATGCGTATTCGTATGACATTGTAAGGCGATAGCTTTGCACGCGCGCACACTTGGAGGAAATGTTCACTCGTGCACAAAATTGTTCAACATGTTGAATATCAGATGCCGATGGCACGCCTGAACAATAGCGCTCAAAACGCCACCGCACACTGGGGGAACTTGCTTACGCCAACAGTCACGAGTGAAACTTTGCTAAGCTGATAGCTCTAGTGTGCGGCGGGCTTTAGACTTCAATAAGTTAGATATCTGTGACCTATTAATCCATCATAATCTCAAACCGGTTGTACGTGTCCCAACACGTGGTGATAATGTATTAGATCTCATCGTGACCAATTTAAGTGACCTATATAATGAGCCTGTTGTGATGGCACCATTAGGCACATCTGATCATAACGTTGTTAAATGGACCCCGTCTGCCGGTGGCCCCGTTCGTTCTCATGGTAATAGTACAAGTAAAAAACACGTACGACGTTTTTCGCAGTCTACACGAGATGCCTTCGGCAGATGGTGTAACACTCATACCTGGCTTACTGACGTCAAAGATCCTAAATCGTTCTCGGAATTAGCATCTTCCTTTTCCCAAGATCTATCCTCAGCTATCGACTGAAACTTCCCAACCAAGGTAGTCAAGATTCACAGCACTTATAAGCCTTGGATGACACCCTCGCTGAAACAACTAATAGTCGATAGACAGAGAGCGTTTCATTCGGGTGATCGTGATCTTTGGCGTCACTATAGACAGAAAGTTAGAAATGAGATATCAGTGAAGAAACGCTCGTTTTATACCAACAAGGTACAACACCTGAAATCCAGCAATCCCAAAAATTGGTGGGATTCTGTTAAACTAATATCGGGCAAAAAAAGTCCCTCTAGCATTGTGATTAAAATCGTTAAGAATGATGTTCCTATTACTGGTAAAGATCTTGCCCATTTGCTGAATGATTATTTTTCAAGTATTAGTGCAGAACTTCCTTGCTTAGACCTTCGCTCATTACCAGCTTATCTTTCAGCACCCCACCCTGTACCAACAATCACAGTTGAAGAGACCTGTTCTAAAATGTTGACCATCAGTGCTTTCAAGTCTCATGGACCAGATGGTATTCCTAATCGTATTATAAAGGATTATGCCTATGACTAGCCGAGCCCGTTTGCAGCATTTTCAACATCTCCTTATCTTCCGGCGTGGTCCCTACAATGTGGAAAGACGCTATTATTACACCAGTTTCCAAGTCCCAACATGTATCTAGCGAGGATGAAGTTCGTCCCATCTCTCTTACGGCATGTTTGTCGAAAATATTGGAGGACTTTGTTGTGAAGTGGATGATGGATGATATTAAACATAAAATTGATCCGAAACAGTTCGGCTGCTTAAAAGGAACGTCAACTACTTTCTGCCTTATCGATATGGTCAATAACTGGCTAAGAACATTGGATACCCAATCACAGTACCTCAGGGTGTGTTTTGTTGAATTCAGCAAAGCGTTTGATCGCATTAATCACAATATTCTAATAAAAAAGCTGTTGTCTCTTGGTGTCAGGTAATCACTTATCCCTTGGATTTGCAGTTTTCTTTCCAATCGCCGCCAATCTGTAAAAATTGACGGCTTCCAGTCTGACTGGGCCTCTGTTAATAGCGGTGTACCTCAAGGGACTAAATTAGGACCTGTCCTGTTCCTAGTAATGATCAATGACTTGGAACTAAGATCTGCTAATATAAATCACTGGAAATATGTGGATGACGTTACAATTTCTGAATCACTTTCTATAAATGAGTTCTCAACACTTCAATCCGAACTGGATGTAATCCATTTCTGGGCAGCGCAAAATGATATGAAACTTAATGGAACGAAGTACAAAGAAATGATAATCAGCTTTCTCCAAAATCAACCTGACGTACCTCGATTGTGTATCCATGGATCACCTCTTGCACTGGTCTATTCGTTTAAAATTCTGGGTCTAACATTGAACAACAAACTGAAATGGGAAGAGAATGTAGAAACTATGGTGCAGAAAGCGTCTAAACGCTTATATATCTTACGTGTTTTAAGTCGTAGTGGCGTTCCTTCGGCCGATCTTCTTGTCATTTACTTCTCTTTGGTGAGATCAATCCTTGAGTATTCTTGCCCTGTTTGGCATACTAACCTACCACAGTACCTCTCCGATAAGATTGATCATGTTCAAAAGAGAGCTTTGCGCATTATTTACCCTGGACGTAACTATAATGAAGCCCTCAGTATCGCACATGCAATGCTCTCGTTTAGAAGATAGACGACAAATTCTGTGCCATAAAACATTTAAAAAGATCCAAGAACCTAGTTTTCAACTTCATTGTCTATTACCGCCGACAAGAGAAGACATGCATGGACGTTGCCTACGGAATAACATGGACTATAGTGTACCCAAATGTCGGACTGACCGCTACAAAAATAGCTTTATTCCAGCTATGTGTTCCAATGTTTCAAAACAATAGCTTAGATGTGGTATCTAATTTAATCGCAATATTTGTTTGTCAATAATGAATTTTATCTCTTTATAAATTTTTATATGTATTTTTATATAAGATTTTAATATCCTAAATATGTATACACGTTGTAATTCACCATGTTGGTTCGAAAATGTGTTAATAAACCATTTTATTATTATTATTATTATTATATCTGATCACATGCTAGTTTACGTTTCGCTGAAAATCAAGTTAAGAAGACCACCACCAAAAATAATTAATGGACGCACCTACAGCAAGTTTAACTTAGAAGAATTTAGAAAAGATATTGAAAACGCCCTTGGTCTGTGTGTTCGGTATTTGATGATCAACCGAGTTACACCTACCGTGATGAAGATTGATCTGACCTACGAGAATGTGTCAAAAGCGGTAATCAAACTGAAGGCAGATAAAGCATGCGGTCCTGATAAAGTTGCACCCAAATTATTGAAGAAAGCAGGTCATGCCGTCATTCCATCATTACTTTTCCTCTTCACCTCAAGTGCTACACGCAACAGCGTTCCGCATCAGTGCAAAAATGCCAACGTTTCCTCCCTGTATAAGAAGGACGACGAAACCGACAAGATCAACTACAGACCGATATTCCTACTTTGTGTTCCGGGTAAACTCATGGAGACGGATGGAGCTTCCACCATTACCACGCACTTAACAGAGCATGAACTTAGCCATACTCACCAATGGGCAAACAAGGAAGGACATTCAACTGAGTTACTCTTAGTCAAAATGACAGAAGATTGGAGACGTGCATTGGACAAAAAATTAGTCTCTGGTGATTCCATTGATTGATTCCATTTCCCATCCAGTTCTACTTAAAAAGCTTCAGAAACTTGGTATATCAGGAGATCTCTGGTCCTGGATTAGGAAATATCTCTCAAACCGTCATCAAGTGACAGTGATTAATGGTTGTGTGTCGAAGTCGATGCCAGTCAAATTTGGTGTACCGCAAGGATCTGTGCTTGTCCAATTCTCTTTTCTGTGTTTTGCAACGACTTACCAGATATCAATACTTCAGATGATGAAGATATTTATATGTATGCAGATGACACCACGCTTTATGCCATTGCATCAACTCATGATCTTGTTGCGGAAATGCTCAACAGTGTCTTAAGTAAACTTTACCTCTGGTGCTGCCACAATCTATTGACACCTCATCCCGAAAAAACTGAGTACATGATAATGAGTCGAAGAAAATTTGTTGGTCCTCTTCAATGTATAAAGTTAGGAGAAAGCCAGGTAAAACGTGTCGAGTCAACAAGATGCTTAGGTTTAGAAATAGATTGTAATTTGAAATGGAATATCCATGTTTCAACTTTAATTCTATCGTTTACCAAAAACTTAATCTGCACAAATCATTATACTTCTTACCGCTCAACGCAAAACTGGACTTCTACTTCAGAGTTGTTTTACCTTCAATAACTTATGGAATCTTGTTATGGGGATCGTGCGGGAAAACTTTGTTTGATGAATTGGAAAAGATACACATTCGGGCAGCAAAATTAATCTTTAGATTGGATTGGAACACATCTGGGAAAGACGTCGTCAACAAAGCAAAATGGTTTACGCTAAATGATATGCACAAACAACAACTTTTATATATAGCGTATAAATGCTATCATAATCTTCCTCCACCAACTTTGCAGACACTGTTTACAAAAAATGCTCATCGCTACCAACTAAGAAATAGAATGACTTATGTACTTCCTAAACCTAATACGGACATTCTCAAGAAATCAATCTCCTTTCAAGCTGTTACTCACTGGAACGCGTTGAATCATGAACTAAAAACTTCTAAAACGTTTAAAGAATTTAAGAAATCTGTTAAAGCACATACGTTGTAATAGAATGGATGCTGTTGATTATAATTATATGACTACATTCCCCCCCCAAAAAATTTTTATAAACAAATACAATTTCAAAATAGTTCAAATGAGCTCATGTACAGTATGTGTACAAAAATTGCAGAAATATAATTATATAGACATTCTTCGGTTAAATTAGGATGACATTTGGTTGCGTTGTGTATGATGCAAATAATCTTGCAATGTTGCATGGAAGTAGATAGTCATATAATTATTGATGAAAGTTTCCATTACTCATTAGATTTACGTAATTCTTGATATAAGTGTAACTGTAAATGTCAAATAATGTCATCTTTGTAATATATTTATGTGAAAAATTAGTCGTTATATTAGTCATATTGTACGTCATACGTAATATTAGTAGTGATATTAGACTAGTTGTTAGTTATTAGGTAGTTACACGACCACATCAGTTATGCTGTAAAATTATTATCGTGTTTAAATAAATGCTTTTATTTTTATTACAGAGGTACGTACGTGGGTACGTACATGGGTACACAGGGTACAGGCGGGTACAAGGGTACGCACAGGAGTACGTATAGGGGTACGTACCACTGATATGTACTAAGACTGGATAGTGCATCTATTGTTTAGAGTTGAAGCCGGAAGTAAGGCTGCGGCGGACATGTTGTATGGCCTCACTTGGCAGCAGATTTCTATATATTTCTATTACATAATCTGTAGTTTTCGTTTTAAAACGCTTGTTTCTCATCTTGGACCGAAACAAACCTTATCCCAGGAAAAGAATAGATAACATGAATGCTTCGAGAAGTAAATTTGAAGACTTTTAACCCTGAATCGAGGAGTAGACGAATGTTTTGCGTCGTGTTAACGAGTGCCAGGAATGAAGATATGAACCAGACTCGTCCATGACTCCATGGAGGCCAACATGGCAAGGATCAGATGATATTTAAACGTTGGACCATTCAGTTAAGAATACTGACGATATTACAAACGTCCAGCGACAAATCTGAACATCTATTTCGCTAACTTGACTAACTAAACAGGCTACAATGGCGATCACACCGATAGTTGACCGATCAGTTGCTGTGGTAAGTTTTTAATTACCTTATTTGTTGGGATGATGTTATATTTGAATCATATGACACTTTGATTAATCTGTTTATATATCGATGATAAGGAATTGTATCTTATCATTGATTTTTTTGGTTAGCAGTTTCATGTTTTAAAGCTGCAAGACTTCATAATTGCTACAATTGGTGCTTATTTTTTTAAATATTATAACTACTTAGTACTTAATAAATGACGCTTTTGTTCTGAATCTATCTATATTTTGCCCCCCAAAGTCAACACTCTGACTACGCCACTGCCTTGCAGCCTTATTCTCCCAATTTTCTTCGTTTTGCACAGCCATAGTATAGCATCCAGCCCCTGGAATTGACATGTGGTGAAACATTCTTAAATGTAACACACAATCCTCAGCATTGGGCTTGATTGGTATTTAATACAGTGTGGTTGATCAACTATGGTTGATATATAATGAAAATACACAACACAGCGATATTTGAGTTGTTAATGATCTTTAATTTAATAATTTAACAGAACAACTATATAATTATTGTAAAGAGCAATGTCCAAACTTGCATATTGATTATTGACTATTGGTCTCTTGATGATTTCCAATTTGTATTGTCTTAAATACAACATACAAAACTATTTTGAACATTTATGTACAGATATTTTCAAAGCAACTTTGGCCACAAAACATGTGGTATACATTTCATCTCGTATTTCATTTCAAAAACAGCACATCAGAATATCAGATGTCAATGATATTGGCTCCCTTTTTTAGTTTTATTCTTAAGCTGTTGTAAGCACAACTCAGCTAGCCAAAGAACCGAAGTACTTTCAAGCTAAAGTGCTTGCCAGCCCAAGCACATCTCATGTTTAAAATCTGACACAGTATTAATATTTATGCACTTCAAATCGCCGAGATCGGTCGCGCGCAAGCTTATTAAACTTACATACTCGCTCAAAAACGTTAAACAATTAGTGCTGTAATACTGTAAGTAGTAACTTATTGTTTCATTATACAAAAAGAATTGTAATCTGTAGAGTATAGTGCTGTGTTCGGACGGTCTGTCGCCGGGCTCTGACATTTCGTCAAAATCAGTTGTCAAAATAACAAATTATTTACTTACGATTTAGTTTCTTTCAACATTCAAATATTCTTCATACTTCTCTGATGTGTGCTTGTTCTTAAAATACCAGATTTGACTTGATTTCTTCACATACTTCGCCAGTATAAGGCAAAACCCCGGAAAAATGTCAATTTCACAATAGAAAATTATAGTATTCACTCCTCAAGTGAGACCATACAACATGGCCGCCGCTCTGAAAACGCGTCTCACTTCCGGCTTCAATTATTCTAATTAGGCCTTTGTATTACGATGCTCTATCCAGTCTTAGTACATATCATTGGTACGTACAGAGGTACGTACGCTGATGACGTCATGCATACCAATTACACGCTATATGGGGGGGTTTATCTACTAGTCATTACTGTTTAGACTTTACTCTTTAGTATTCTCTGATCAAATGGGCGATGACAACAAAGCAAGGCCTTGCAAATCACCTTCGTTCAATTCATTCGTTTCAGTTTGAGGCGGTTGATTTGGTTTGTTATGCCAAGTCGACAAAGTCGAAGAATGAGTGGTCTGGCCATGATGGGCATAAGGTGGCTGCATAGGCATTCTTGCTTGGTGGAAATATTGGTTTGGGTTATACGCAACACAGGATTGCTCTGCGTTGTAGGCGCGTGGCCATCGTAAGCAGCTGGTACATCAGCTGGTATGATGCTGATAACTATTTCCATACCACAACAATTCTGGGTTTACAATACGAGGGTGTTTTGGATATGTTTGTTCGACTGTCATAGGGTAATTTGGAGAAGTTTGTGCGTAGGTTTGTAGCACTGTCATAGGGTTTTTTGGATACGTTTGTGCGACTGTCATATCCCTTTCGCCATCTCTATGTTTACGCTGACCCCGATAACGCTTACGTTGTAATTTTTCTTTCAATTTCAAATATTTCTTTCTACTATGCTTAAATTTCTTACCATATTTTCGGTCTCACTGCTAGAACTTGATGTACTATCTTCTGAACTTTCAGACTCACTTGACGAACTGGAAAAGGGTTCCTCGTGTTTCCGCTGTTTTTTTCTCCGACTGCCAGAATGCTTCTTCGCTTGAGAACTCACACGTGACTCCGTTTTTGTCTGGGTAACAGACGTTTCTCGCGTTTCATTTGTAAAATAATATGTATTGTCAGGTTTAATATTGTCGCTAATGCGTTGGTCGTTGTATTTGACTGGGACAAATTCACGGTTACGTTTAGATTGAATGCGTTCTGCGCGTCAGGGTTAGACCGTTCGTATTCTAGATAGCTTAGTTTAGTTTAATAGATTTGCCAAAGATTACATACGAGACATATTACAGACAATAATTACAGTTCGTGGCAGGGAATGAAAACAGGACAAAAGTCCCAATTGACATTCAATCCCTTAAATCTTTAATTCCTCGTACCGCAACGTCTCCTACTTCATTTGCCAAGGTCGTTTTACACTTAGCAAGTGTAAGACGGAGTTGTTCGGCATCATTTGTGGTTTCCGCTGGAATATTTCCACTATAAAATGTTCGAAGAATTCTGATGTCTCGAAGAAGTTTTGACTTATTCATTTTATATTGAGAGTCCACTTTAATCATTCGCGGTGTTAGTGCTTCAATAAATTGATGTTCACTTTGGCTAACAAAGTCTTTCAATCCCGCTAATTGTTGCTGAAGATCACGAATTTTATTATTCCTTTTCTTTATGTCACTCTTCAACTTATTCATTTATTTATTTATTTATTTTATAATTAATTAAAACTATATTTATTCACTCTTACCCCTTCAACAATAGTTGATTTCCAAGGGGGGCGTGACAATATTAAAAAGAAAACTATATACATAATACAAATGAAGACAAAAAACTCAATAGATATTTAAATTATATGAACAAGAAAAGAGGAGTATATTAGGACAGACTAACGTCGGAAATTAACGAATTGAAGGTATTTATCGATACAGAATTTCTAACTTCAGATGGTAGATTATTCCAGAGTGTTGCACCACTATAACTAATACTTTTTTTCATATACTCAGTTTTAGGTTTTGAGAGATAGAACTTAAAATCTGAGCTACGTAAATTGTAATTATGTTGAGGAGCAATTTTATTTTGAAATGATTCGATTAGAATAGCAGGTGCTTGCCCGTGGATTATTTTATACATGACTCTGGCTTTCAGGACAAGTCAACGTTGCATCAACGTTTTCCATTGAAGCACATTTAAGGCAGCTTCCGATTGCCATGCTCGTTTCTATATCCTAATATGACACCAGCTGCTATATTTTGGAGTGACTGAAGTATATTTGAAACATATGGTTTTAGCCTCCTAATCGCTCCAATACCTCACGACACTTTTTTACATGTTTCGTCCAGATAATTGTCCCATAATAAATATTGGTCGATTTCGATACCCAAAGACTTTTTGGTTGTCACTCGATTTATCGTGACTAAATCATTCTAATCCCCCGCTATACATGGCCTTCTTACTAGTCTAAACATGTCTAAAGTCAATGAAGGCTACCATAATAACTGCTTTTAAAATTCAACAAACTATTCTAAAATGTCCCCAATTTTGATATTTGGAGACCAAACATGCAATCCAGAGTTTGCCAAAGTAGGTAAATATTTTGCATTTTGTCTGTTAGCTGTATCTTGCAATGTATAATTGAATCAAAACTCAGCTCCTATTCTTCCACCTTCACCTGTAGCTACTTCCTACAAGTTTTTGAGATGTTCAGAGTCATTCTGTTATTTCTGCCTGTGCCTCGATATTATAAGATGCTCATTTCACCACTCGAAGCATTTCCCATGTCAATGTTTTCATAGATCTTCAGAGTCATTCAGTTCTTCTTTGTCTCATTCCTCACTTCTACTACTGCTGAATCGCCATGACTTCGGTCATATCATGCGAATTTAATCAGCGATATTTGGTTTTAGTTTCTTTTTTTAATCACGTAACGGCTTCTATTAATAATCGATGATATTGCGTTTCAGTGCGCTCGCATGCTTCGATTCATCAGAATACTGATAATCCAGTTAATGATTAAGGAGTTAAGTCAGCGCGCTTGCTTGTAGTCAAATACTTCGCGCTTAGGTTGAACTATAGGAGTGGTAGACACGGAGACTTTAAATTGGATGATACGATGGTCAGATGACATACCGAGATCTGATGGATCACTAACTTCTGTGATGAATACTAGTTCAGGTAAATTGGTTATCAGTAAATCTAAAATATTTGATCCTCTTGTTGGAAGGAAGCACAGTTGGGACATAAAATAGTCGTCTAAAATATCACAAAAGCTTCGGTCTAACAAGCCAGAATCTTCATAATTAGTTTCGGACCAATTTATGTTTGGAAAATTGAAGTCTCCGCCTACGATGATTCGTTCATATTTGGGAAATAAGTTATCAGCTAGTTCTCTGAAATCGTATAGGTTATCACTGTTCGGAGGTCTGTAACAGCAAATAAGAAGCAATTTAGAATGGTTTGGGAGGGCAAACTCGACTGCAATGGTCTCTAGATTGACAGTACTGATGGAAATAATTTGACTAGAGTTGATGAAAATGTCAATGTCTAAATATTACCATATAAACGCCACCTCCAATGCGCCCCGAGGTCCGATCTGTTCTAAATATGTCGTAATCATTGGGGAGAATTTCGGAGTCGCTGATAGAGCCATTTAACCATGTCTCGGATACAAAAATCATATCAAGAGCCTCAGAAAAAACAAGCTCTTGAAACTGCAACACAAATGTGAGCTACGCGAACAGGTGCCGTTTGCTGCTTCGTTCACATTATAAGTGAGCTACGCGAACAGGTGCCGTTTGCTGCTTCGTTCACATTATAAGTGAGCTACGCGAACAGGTGCCGTTTGCTGCTTCGTTCACGTTATAATTTTTCGTGTAATTAGCATAACCAACACATATTTAGATATTACACTAATCAATCAAGGCCGTAAATTATAACGTAATCAATTTTTGATTTATATTTGCATGCTCATATGTATACAAGATACTTTATTAACGACAATAGTATTTCTCCGTCGATAGTTTAAACAAGAAGACACCCAGCTGACCCAGATCTACTATCTAGTAAGGGATAATGAGCAGCAGTATTTAAATTATGAGCCCTCGACTGTAACGGATCTGGTCGAGGGCTCATAATTCAAAAGAAAACGATCGCAAAAGGTCGATCGCGCGACATTTTGCACTGAATGGAAATCAGCCTTTAGGCAATTAAAAACACATTGTACAAGCGTCTCAGATATGCAGGGGCCATTAATTTTGAAGCCATATAAATTTCCTTCTAAACAAAATTTTGATCTATCGGTATTGTAACGTAACGGTCAGTTTAATCGATTTAAAGTGCAGATAATTTAAGGATTGTACTTTATGGTATTGTTGACATCTAAAGCCCAAATGGATGGTTTAAACGATTATTGCTAGTATATATATATGTATAACTTTTGCTGTCAGTTTATATATAAGAAAACAGTGGATAAGACTGAAGATTGATAACAAAACAGATTGTACTGATGTGTCCAGTTAATTATAAAAAAGAGTTTGCGACATGAGTAAGAGTTCAGAAAGCGTAGAGCCAACAGAAAATATTGGGCAGATAAATGGGAATACCGTCCAATTCCGTGGGAAATTGCTGTTGTAACATCAGTGTTTAGCGCTCTTTTTGCTGTTCTGGGAGGACTAACTAATGGACTGGTAATGTTCCTGATAACCAAAATATCTATATTCCAAGAAATGCAGAAATTGGACATCCTTATTTTAAGTTTGTGCTTCTCTGATCTTCTACCAAGTGTTGTTGTTCAGCCTCAAGTCATAGCATGTATCATTGCACGCTCTCGGATTCCGTCAGGGCAATCATTGTCCCTAGCTTCACGTCTCTATACCTTTCACTATGATCTCAGGATCTCTAAGTCTTCTCTTTATCACATTAAACAGATGACAAAAACATTGTTGTTTTATATCTTAAAATTTCGATTAAAATAGAGAAAGAGTGAAAACTGGGCCTTCAAACTTCACTTGCGGTTTTGTTAATGCGCGTGGATCCACGCATGTATGTATGTATGTATGTATGTAAAACTTTATTTCTAGCCTCATCAACATATACGTTGGTTTTCATGAGGGGCGTCATTTTTATGTACAAAATATTTACAAGAAAAAAAAAGAAGAAAAAATTAACTAATTACAAGAATACAGAATACAGGTGTGACCCAACTTTAGCATAGTAATATTAATTATTAATATTTTCTTTAAACTATAAATAGATTGTGCCTCTTTTGCTTCCCGAGAAAGGCTGTTCCAAAGCTTTGCCCCGATGTATTTAAAACTTTTTTTTAGGAATTCCCTTCTCGGTTTCGGGAGAGCTACATCAGTATTGCTATTTCTCAAGTTATAGTTCGCCTGTGTTAAACTACTCCCAATCAATGACTCTTTCAATTTGGGAGCAGTATAATCATTTAGAATTTTATACAGAAGAATGGACTTCATCTTCTGTCTTCTACTTTCTAAAGTTTCCCAACCAAGAGATTCAAGAACGTCAGCAGAATCAATTTCGTAACTTACGCCGGCAATTATTCTTGCCGCACGATTTTGAAATTTCTGAAGTTTATCAAGCAGTTGTATACCACAAATGTCCCATAGTGGAGAATAGTAGTCAAAATAAGGCTGGATCAAGGCATTGTAGATAATTTGGAGTGAGCTTACTGGGATGAAGTGCTTGGCCCTTCGCAACATTGCAATGCCAGACCCGACCTTTTTTAATATTTTTTCGATGTGTTTATCCCATTTGAGTTTTTCATCTAGTAATATACCCAGGCATTCGAAAGAGCTAGTTCCACTAAGAGGTTTGTTGTTCAAGAACACAGGATAGTCTTGAACTTTATTAGTAAGATTATATGCCGATTCAATGATCATGTACTTAGTTTTAGTAGGATGGTGCTGCAGATGGAACTCGCTAATTTGTTTTAAGTCAAAATTGAATTTATCAATGGATCTCTCGTCCGATAAAAACCATAAAAAAACGAACTTTGCCATTTAATATTTAACATTTCTGTTATCTACCCCTAAATTTTGACTGATTTGAACCACGCGTCACGAATTTGGAGCATTTAGTATTTTTAGACTCTTATATTCTATGGTATTCTTTTGTATTCTGTTGCTTTGTTGTTCTCTGAAACCCTCATGCACCTTCTATTTTGTAAGTTAGCTCCAGGCGCAGCTTGTGTCAAAGCGACTTTTGTGTCAAAACAAACAAATGTTTCCATAGAATGTGACTGCATGAGATAGACTATCGACTGAAAACATCGAAACTATCCCGCACAGCTGAAAATGTCTTTGGCGGTACAGTATCTCGTTGTTCTTAACAAAGCATGCTTTATAGTGTTATTAGAATTTCATGTTTAAATACTCTGCAATCATGATAGCTTTGTCAAGTTTGTTTGTTTCATCTAAGAAACGTTACGCTCTTTCTAGCCTGCTTGGCCGGCCCTCGTTGGAGGGGAAAAGAAGAACAGGGAGTGAGGACCTGCAAGAAAACCCGGCTTTCTTGACTAAACACCCTAATAAAGCCTCATTAAAGTTGACCAATAAAAACGCAGCTGGACCACAGGAAAAACCCCGAACCGAAGGTAATGTTTCGCTTGTGCATAAACATGTCAATCGAGACGAAGAAATGTTGTAATATATTCCCGTGGGCGTAAACATGTCAATTAATTCTTGGTGTTGACCAATCAAATTCTACGTTCAAAAATTGAACGGCGTTTAGTAACGAAACCTGGGTTTTCTTGCAGGCCTTCATTCCCCGTTCTTTTTTTTCGCTCCAACGAGGGTCGGCCACGCAGGCTACGCTTTTTCCAACGGTAAACACTGAAATATTGAAGATCTATTCAAGCTCGTATTCAGGTTTCAGCTACGCATTTTCAAGTTAATTAATACAAAATCATAGTATACAATTACAGCACTTATATTAAATCTTCTACATAAATCTTCTACATATGCATAAAGTATAGACAATGGCGCTTTCCATGGCATTTTACCATACCATACCATACTAGACGGCCGGCCAAGCTTGAAAAAAGTGTCTAGAAAACACTGTCGATGGCATTTTTTTGTTAGAAGCATGAAACTACGCAAAATGTCTTAGGATAGTGTTTACTTTGAGACTGAGAGTGGTTGCCAACCGTAATTTTTCATTTATGTGCTAAAATTTGAAGGTTTTTTCTAAAACATTTCGAAGGATGGGATTTTTGTCGAATGCTGTATTTTATATTAGTGTTTTATTTTAATTGGCTGACGATCTAATTAACATTTGTAAAGCTCGGGTAATCTTCTTACGTATCATTCAAAATGATATGCTAATAAGAATCATGGCGCAAATACATCAAAACACGACCTTTCAAAAAGAAGCCACAACAATATGTTTTTGTTGTGTTACAGACAGGCAACAATCACATATGTTTAGATTACATACGAATCAGTATTACACGCCCGGTTGCCACCCGTGTAACACAATATATTTCTGTTGAGCCAGTCGAGTTTTAGCATGTAAATGGTTTAAAAACAGCATGTTGGCGCAAACACGTAGTTTTACTACAACACATAGGTCAACTGGACTTTCAAGCAATCGGTCGCGAACTTTTGAGCTCCTCAAATATATATAACTATTTTTGCTAATAGCGAGAATATTAGAATAACATACACATTAACTGTATACATCAAGTGGAATGTGCAATCGATATGTCTATTGAAAACCTAAGTCTTGCTTGGACTAGCGATTTTGACTCGCTCAAGAAATTTTCAAATGAAGTCCTAAACCTTGATGGAGAATGGACACAGCCTGGAGGGGACAAGAAGCTCCTTACTTTTGGCAACTCAAGTATTGTATGGCGAAAAACTAAAGGTTTGTTGCTGTTTAAAGGTGAGCAATCAATAGCTGTTAAAACGAAAATTTGCGAAGCAATGCTACAAGAATCGTTTAACCCATCATCACAAACGCATTCGAGCATATCGCCTGGTGATCATATGAATGAGATCGAGAGTCTTAGATCTGGTCAGTTATTGAATGGTGAAGCAATTCAACTTTTGGCGAATTCTGTTTCGCAGATCTCTTCTATAATTGCTGAATTTCAAGCAAAAGCAAAACCTTTTACTGACGATTTAAGTCAAAAAAATATGGAAAAATCACTAGAGGAAAAAATTGAGCAATCTGAATATGCAAATTCCATCAACACCAACAATCCTATTGTCATAGAACAATCATAACAATCAATGGAATCGAACAATGCAAATAGTGATGAATGTACTCCCTTGATAGATAAAAACACTTTAGAAAAAACTTTAGAGATAAGCGACAATCAAGAAGACATCTCCACATTAAATGAATTAAATTATGATGCGAGTGATAATAACATGAAAACCTCCTACGCAAAAGCTGCGAAATCACATCTAGATTCAAGAAACCCCTCTAAAACACCTACAAGATCTGTAAAGGATGAATTGTCGCTTGCTACTAATACAAAGGAAAATACCCCAAATTCTGAGGGATTAATACACTCTGATGTGCCAGACGGCTTTATTGGAGTTGAGCGCAAACGAAAGAAATACAAGAAACTTTTCTTATCCGGTATTGCTGAAGGCGTAAAAGAAAGCCAAATATACTCCTGTCTCGTTGAAAGAAATATAACCCCTACCAAAGTGTCTACCTTCCAAAGTAAACGTAAAGGGACAATGTCTGCTAAAATACATATCCCATTAATGACAAGTTCGGTTGCATTGGAAAAAATTTTTTGGCCAGAATTTGTATACTGTAAGCCATGGCAACAAAAAGTAGATAAGAGACAAAATACATTGCAGAAAAATAAAGAGACCCTAGTGGGAAACTATACAACTCTCTAGTATAATATAATGGAGAATGTAATTCCAGTACGTATCTCGTCTAGAAGATGTAAAACGTCTAGACAAAGACCACTCTACTCTTATAGAAATCTAAGTCGTGTAAATGTTACTAGACAAGGACCCAGTAAACCAAAACAAATTCCACAATGCTTGGTGTTGAATGCCAGATCAATAGTGAAGCCTGATGCCTATCCCGCGTTATATGCGGAACTCAAGAGCAATAATATTGATGTTTGCTGTATTTCAGAAACATGGCTAAATCCAACTATAGCCAGTTCTCTAATTTGCCCACCTGAGTTCTGCATCAACAGAAAAGATAGGTTAGGTGCCCGTGGCGGCGGAGTGGCCAATCCTTTGTAGAAAAGATTGGAGAATGCAAAAAATATCAAATATGGATAATCCGTTTGAATGCCTATGGGTAAAAATTACAACTGAAAACTCCAGTTTTAATGTTGCAGCTGTATACCATCCTCCTGACCATAATTATAATGCAGACGATCTAATAGAATTCCTAATGGACTCATGCGAGCACTTATTATCAGAAAACCCTAATACGAAAATAATTATTACTGGAGATATAAACAGATTGAATATTCGCGACTTACTTAATCAATTATCTTTTACACAGTTGGTTAAATCATCTACAAGAGGTAACAATATCTTAGATGTTTTTGTCACAAATGCTCCTCATTACTGGAAGCAAACAAAAGTTAAGAAAAGCTTGGTAAGAACTGATCATAATATGATTATTGCATACTCGAGAAACACTATAAAGGCAAAAAGAACAAACTCATTCCTTAGAGATGTGAGAGAACATAGAAAATATGCTAAGAGAACTAGAGAATGTGGACTGGTCCAAGATAACAAAATATGACCAAGACCCTGATGAGATGATTAAACAACTTTATGAAAGTCTCTTGCCGAGATTTGAGAACAATTTTCCACTGATAAAAGTCCGAACATCGTCTCGCGATCCACTATTCATGTCCCCTCTTGTAAAACATTTGTTAAAAAAAAGGAAGAAAGCTGTAGGCGTAGGTGATGAAGAATCTACTTTTCGTCTACAAAATCAAATTAACACACTAATTCGTGCCAATCAACCTAATGCTGTCCAAAAAGAGAACCAAAAACATAAAACTGGAACAAAGAAATGGTGGAATAATGTTAATAACATTACTGGCAGGAAAGAGAAAAATTCTACACCTGTTAGCTCTCTGATTGATCCGAATGTTATAAATGCCTACTTTCAAACTATTAACACTGACCCTAACTATTCAACTCCTCAGTTATTAGAAATTCCAGAAGGAACTAGAATTCCGTTTCTTTCTATTGATATTGTCTATAACTTGCTAAGAAAACAGAAGCGTTCATCATCTGGCCCGGACGATCTACCATATTGGTTCTGGAAAACATACGCAGCTGAATTAGCTCCAGCTATAACAGAAATATTTAACGTATCTCTGAAAGTCGGAAAAGTCCCTGAAGTATGGAAGAGAGCAAATGTAGTTCCAATACCAAAAGAAAATGTCACCAACTCAAGTTCTCAACTGAGACCTATCTCACTAACAGACATCATAATGAGACTATTTGAGAGATGTATATATAAAAATGAGATTGCAGATGTTATATATTATTCAATCGATTCTGACCAATATGCATATAAAGTAGGACACAACTCAATGATGGCTCTAATCAAATGTCAACATACGTGGTTGAAAGGGTTGGATAATGGTGCCAAATACGTGAGAGTACTATCATTTGACTTTAGCAAGGCTTTTGACAGTGTTCCACATGACATACTATTTGAAAAAGTTAAGAAATTGCCTTTTAACCCATACATCATAAATTGGATGATTGATTTCTTAAAAGATCGTAAACAGAGAGTAACAGTTGATGGCATTACAACCGAGTTCTTGAAAATTAATCGTGGCGTGCCTCAGGGAACTGTTCTAGGCCCGATATTATTTTCAATAATGGTAAATGACATTAAATCAGTCAATCCAATCAATGAACTCTGTAAATTCGCTGATGATATAACAATAGAAGTCCCGGGCTATGATGAGGATGATACAAGTACAGAAGAGGTAGAAAATATGAAATCATGGTCAGATGAAAACCGAATGGTGCTGAATATGAACAAAACATATGAAATGATTGTTCGTGGAGAACATCGATACCTCTACCCAGTTGCATTCCGTCCATTAAACGGAAAACATGGCTCAAGATACTTGGAGTTACCCTTGAGGAAATACCAGAAAATTGGGATAGACACTTCGAAGAGATGCTCAAGAAAGCGAGTGGAAGAATGTACATTTTACGAGTGTGTAAATATTATGGTTTTACAACAAAGCAGTTAGAACTTCTCTTTCAAAGTTTAATAATGTCATTTTTCACTTTTGGAATTGAACTTTGGGGAGGAGCATCCTATACTAAATACATCAGTCAGATTGATAAGTTTGTAAATCGTGCATACCGTAATAGGTACGTAACAGAGAAATCTAATTTTAGAGAAATAATAAATAAGAGAGACAAGAGGTTGTGGAATAAAATATTAGATGATGAAAATAATGCATTAAGAGAACTTTTACCCAACGAATTAAATCGAACTTTAAGGCAAAGGGGACATGACTTTGAGCTGCCTTTAGTGAAAACTGAAAGATTTAAAAAATCTTTTGTAAATAGATGTCTTTTCAATTTTATCTAGTGTATGATATTTTAATAATTATTAACAATATTGTAGAATTTTTACTAGTTTTATTAAATTATTGATGTAAATAACTAATGAAAAATAGACTATATACCTTATTTTTACAATTCCATGTAAACTCGGACGTGTGTTTCGAGTATTGATTAATAAAGACTATTATTATTATTATTATTATTACATAGACCTTCAAAATCGGTAAATATTTGAAATTAAACGCAATAATTTACGAATTTAAGCCTTTGGGTAACCACTCGTCCTAATAAATCCATCCCTATTTTGAAACTCGCCTCCATACAGGTATTTTAACAAGTGTAATAGTAATACCATTTTCTCATTAGCATGTCACTTTGAGTTATGACAATTAAGAAAAGGAGGAATTTGCACATGCTAATTAGGTAGTGAACCAATTACAATAAATTCATGATATCGAAAATTGCTTTTAAATGGATTACCATCTATCGAAATGTCGTTATAAAAACCTTCCAATTTCGGTACTTAAATAGAAAAATTACGGAAGGCAACCAATTTCACCTTCAAAGTGAACATACTCCGATGACATTTAGTGTGGTTTCCTGCTTCTAACAAACAAATGCCATCGACAGTCACTTTTTTCGAAGCTGGCCGGCCGTCTATACCATACCATACCATACCATACCAATGACTATAGATAAAGTTAAAATTCACCGATCCCACCTCCAACCCTGGAAAATAAATTTTAAGATGTAAGTGAAAAATGAAACAAAACATGAACGGTCTGACCTCCACTCCACCGACAGAACTCGCTGAATACTTCCGCGAAAAATAACTCTAATACTACTAATACGAAATGTCAGCTGTAAAATTATTGCAGTTTTATAATACAGGGGTATCAAAAAAGGTGATCCAAATTTAGCATGCTATCGCGCGCATCATATTTATAGTTCATAGATTTATCTTTTTCTCATAAATAAAGATCACGCATTTAGCTGTCAAATGACATTTTTTTGTACCACTGCGATCAAGAACGGCCCAACCCGATCTGAAGAAAAAAGAGTGATCGAAATCACATTTTTCTGCATCTTTGGGAATTTAATAAACTTCCTTCGACTTTTCGACTGTTTACACAAATGATGGTTGCCTATTTGTGAAACGTTCAGAATTGTCAGGTCAGTCTGCAAACGGCGATTTAAACCTTCAATAAATTTATCAAGACTTGATAAATAGCCCATGGGTTAGCCATCATTATTGGAATTCTTATACTTGAATCCGAAATGAGTAAGTTCAATAGGCAAACAATAGCCAATCAATAGGCAATCAACTCCCAATGGTTGAAAAATGTGTTTTCGACCGGCAATTGTTAGTTAATCGTATCATATTTGGCCATTTTCACTCGCAATTATACAAAAAAACGTATCATTTGACAGCTAAAAGACAGATCTTTAATGGTATGAAAAACGTAAATATATAAACTAAGTAATAAACGCACGATAACATGCTAAAGTTGGATTACCTATTTTTTATCCACCCCCATACCCCTTCTTTATCACGGTCCAAACTTGCTGTACCAGGGCCAGAGTAAATGCCTCGGCAGGCTTCTGCTATATTAAAAATTCAAGGCATAAGCCAAGGCTTATAAAAACCAAAAATACATTTTGGGTGAAGCTATACTCTGTAACCCTAAACGCTTTCGTACAACCGGCCCCTGCCCAATATTTGACCTCACATTATAGACGTACAACATCCATTTTCTATTGTTCTCAATCGGTTTGGTATTTAAATCAAGATCTGAAATCAACAATTTCACGTCCTGAATTCAAAATTCAAAATCTGGTATAGCCATATGGCTTTAATTCAAAATTCAAAACCTATCCAATTTTTGAATTTGACATTCGAGGCCCGGAAAAAACGCGCGAAACGGTATAAAATACACAACATGCAAATGCCTGAGAAGTTCAATGCAAAATTATTACACTAAGCTGATTTAACACAACTTTAAAACTATTGTCGTTATAATTACATAAAGTATGATGTATATAATTCGTACATGCAGAACATATCTTTAAGTTGCCCTACTTAAGATCAAGCAAACAGCCAGAGCAAACAAATATGTCAATTGATGAAACGAGAAAGTTAAAACATGCAAATGAGAAACTTTGCTTAAATCTTACTCACGATATAAATTGACTATGTACATCTATTTATTTCTGCATTCTTTATAACGCTGGAACTAAGTTGCATAATATTTCCATATACCATCTGTAGATTTTTGGCAAAGCAGAGATCAAAATACCGGCCCAAATCAACGTACAATTTTTCGTCGGCAACAAACATCATTTGCTTAAAAATATTGGACGTTTTAAGACGTTTTGTCATTCTAAATATTTAAAGTAGAAACTACAAGCTTTCGAGCCGTGTGCAGTTTTTGACGTGAAAATAATAATGAATATTTCACAATGAATTACTAAGTTATTTGCATTATACTTGATGCATTGAAGACTTTAATTTCCCACCAGAGCATGGAATTCCGATACGCGAAATGCTTTCTCTTATTCAAATTCTATGAAGCTTTGGCCGAGCGCTTTTGTAAACAAAATTACTGCGAATTAAATACAGGGGCTGGCAGTGTGACCAGATTTTAAAATTCACCTATGCTAAACAGACAGCCAAATTATGCTAGATTGTGATAAATTACGCTAAATTTGGGTAAATTGTGGAATCCGTATAAATTTACTTTAAAAGGTTAATCTAAATTTGCTAAATTGTTAAATGTCAACCTTTAACAAGCCACAGTGCTGTTAATGTGTAATAAAAGTAATAAAGAGCGAGTGCCTGCTTCATCCGCAAGCCCTCCCAAATGGTCGCTGCAATAGAGAACGAGTAAGAACAAAAGACTAGGGAATTAATTTGGCTTTTGATGGCTCACAGATTTTGAGGTTTTTTTCTTCAAAAAAGGCGTTCAAGGTTTTAAAAGGAGGTATTTTATCATGATAATACACAAATGCTTATCCTGTAACTTTATGCTAAAATTGTGCTAAATTTTTCATTATGCTAAATCCCTTCCTCAAATGGTAAAATTATGCTAAACTACCATAATTATGCTAAATCTGGTCACACCGGAGGCCGGATAGTTAGTGAGAAAATTAACCAATTAGACTAGGCGAGATTTCAAAATGTCGAACTTCATGAGGCATTTCTTAGTAAAAGTGTTGTGAAGGTTTGATATTACGCAATACCGTAGTCGTAATAAACATTCGAAAGACACTTTAATATACATGAATAGTATTCCAGTAAGATATTATAGATCAGAGAGCACAAGTTAAAATACGAAGCGAAAGTTTAAGAGTTATAAATCGAAATCCTGAGATTTTGTGTGTTTTTATTTGTTTTATTTGCGAATTAGTCGATATTTATAACATGGCGCCCAACGTGGGGCTTTTTGTAAACGTTATTTGAGCGAAATGAACGAAGAAAAGACGAATTTAAAGAGGTTCGTGCCGTACGAGGAGGCAATCAAGCCGTAATAACGAAACTTACGAACGAAGCACAAGACCTTTTGAAGGAAGAGCAGCTGGATCGAGGACGATTGGGAACTATAACCGAGCTATTAAACGGAAAGGCGAAAATTGTTAGCGATTTGGACGAAAAAATCGTTAATGAATGCGATGTTCACGATATTGTGAGCGAGATCGAAGAAGCCGCACAGCTTAATTCGGGAATTTTGGACATACAACGAAAAATAAACGAAGTACTTAACGATGAGGCTACGAAGAAGGCTACGAAGTTATTGCAGAACGACACAAGTGAAGTATTGTCAGTGCCACAGCAGAATTCAGAGCAGATTACGATTCAGGAAGTACAGGCGGAAGTAAGTGGAAGTTCCAGTGATATAAATACAACAAACATGGCACCATCCCCTCCTAGTCCACTGTCTGTAGAAGTAGATACAGCAAATCAAACCCAGATTAGTAACGTTGGCAATGACAATTTAGTTACAGCATTGCCTCAAAATCGATCGAAATTGCCAAAACTTGTCTTACCAAAGTTTAGAGGGGACATAACACAATGGAGAACATTCTGGGACAGTTTTTCTAGTGCCGTACACAACAACCAGTTTTTAACCAGCATAGACAAGTTCAATCATTTAAATTTCTTATTGGAAGGTCAAGCAAAGCGTTCCATAGCAGGTTTGGCTCTGTCAGATCAAAATTATCAAGCGGCTATTGATTTATTGCAACAAAGGTTTGTAAATCCCCAGCTTGTAATTTCAACTCACATGGACGAGCTCCTGAAAATCCCTTCTTTTACTGGGGAGAAGGCTTCCCAGTTACGATTTGTATACGATCGGATTTGGGTTAATATTCGAGGACTTGAGGCACTTGGTGTTCAAGCAAGCCAGTATGGCAGTTTATTAATTCCGATTGTGATGTCGAAATTACCCCAAGATATACGCCTTCAAATTGCTAGAAAAACATCTAAAGAGGTCTGGGAGATTTCAGATTTGTTAGATATAATCAGAAATGAAGTGGAAGCACGGGAAATGAGTGAAGGTGTTAAAGTGGTTGGTAGTGAAAAACCAAAATATCAGTCTCGAGATAACCGATCCCCGTCTGCGTCAGCCCTAGTTGTTAACGATGGTTCTCATAAATCAAAATTTCGATGTGTCTATTGTGGCGGTGAGCATTTCTCAGCTTCTTGTGAGAAAGTTCGTGATCGATCTGCGCGAATAGAAGTTTTACGAAAGGATCGAAGGTGTTTTGTGTGTCTTGTGCGTGGTCATATTAGTGTCCAGTGTAATCCGAAAAAATCGTGCCGTCGGTGTCAAGGTAGTCACCACCAATCAATTTGCGAGAAATCCTTACAAGAGAAGTCAGCACCCGGCGTTCTGAATCCCGAAACTCAACCTTTTAACCCTGCAACAACACCTGCAAGCGCGAGCCAACAACCGTCCACAAGTGCTACGCTTCAAACGCAAACAACTACAACCGCAAGTGTAAAAACTAATGGGGGTGTCATGCTTCAAACGGCGACAGCGACTGCTATCAGTGATGATGGTTCAAGAGCGGTTCCTGCTAAAATCTTATTTGATAGTGGGAGCCAAAGATCCTATGTTAGTAACAATCTCAAGTCCAAGCTCGGTCTCAAATCGCGAAGAACTGAAACCATCCATCTCAACACATGTGGTGAAAGCAAGTTTCGAAGACAGAAATGTGAATTACTAGAGCTAAAGCTATGCACAAGCAACAATGAAGAGGTGACGATTAATGCCCTAACCTTTCCAACCATTTGTTCCCCAGTAGCTGCAACCATTAACATTGAAGATCATCCCCACCTCAAAGGAATGCAACTAGCCGATAAATCTAATGCGGAAGATCCTATAGACATTCTCATAGGTTCTGACCACTACTGGGACATTTTGGGAGATGAAGTAGTTCGAGGAGACTCCGGTCCGGTAGCAATTAAAGGCGTGTTTGGATGGCTTTTATCCGGACCGACTAACAACGACGAAAGAGAATCTACGACCGCAACAAACCTGATAATTTCTGGAAGTTCTCGAAGTCCATTTGAAAGCAGCGAGGATCAAGTTGTCAACACATTAAAGCAATTTTGGGAAACGGAGTCTGTCGGAATAAAGGGTTGTACAGAATCGTATGAATCAACTGGAACATTCAACGAGAGTGTTCGATTTAACGGCGACAGATACGAAGTTGATCTACCATGGAAGGAGGAAACACCTCAAATATCAAGTGATTTTGGCTTGTGTGTTAAACGACTCAAGTCACCGCAGCGAAAGTTACTAAGCCAACCGGAATTACTATGTGAGTATGATGGAATTATTCGTGAACAGTTACAAAATGGTATAATCGAGGAAGTTAATCAAAATGATAAACCAAATTTGGACCGGGTCCATTACTTACCGCACCGTGCTGTCGTTCGATCCGATCATGATACAACCAAACTATGTGTTGTTTACGATGGTTCTGCAAAGACGCCGGACAGACAGTATTCTCTAAATGATTGCCTAGAAGTAGGGCCAAATTTCATACCACAGTTGCTCGATATGCTAGTAAAGTTTAGATGGCATAATATTGGTCTAACAGCAGACATAGAGAAGGCTTTTTTAATGGTTGCTGTAAGTGAATCCGATCGAGATTTGTTACGCTTTCTATGGTTAAAGGATCCGAAGGACCTGAACTCAGAGATTCTGCAGTTAAGATTTACAAGATTAGTATTTGGACTAAGACCATCTCCGGCCATATTGGGTTCAACTATACGCCATCATCTTGACACACAGAAAGAAGTCAATCCTGAACTGATCGAAATTCTGAAGAATTCGTTCTACGTAGACGATTTTGTCTCCGGTGCTAACGATGAAGAGGAAGCGTTTGAATTGGCTTCTAATGCCAAAGCAGTTATGAAGGCGGGTGCATTCAACCTTCGAAAATGGAATACGAATTCCAGCAGCCTACAAGACAGGTTACCAGAAACGCAAATACCTACCAAGGCGTTACCAAAACACTCGAGTCACAGTGTCGTCGAAGATGATCAATCTTATTCCGAAGCAGTCACGGAAATTCAATTAACGTCGCCAATAATAATGTTAAAGTATTGGGTTCTATTTGGAACAAGTCTTCTGATGAGATAGAATTCGATTTTACCGATCTTGTTTACGAAGCGAAGGCCCTGCCTGCTACGAAAAGATCTTTGTTGAAGGTAATTGGCAAGATCTTTGATCCTCTTGGATTCCTTAGCCAATTTGTTGTACGTTGGAAAGTGTTATTTCAAGTTCTCTGTACCGAAAATGTCAATTGGGACAATGAATTGTGCGGCGAACATTTGAATTTATGGAGCATGTTAACTTCCAAACTCGAGTATTTAAATCGTGTGCATGTTTCGCGATGCTATTTTCAAATTAACGGCCTGTCGAGGACGATACAACTTCATTGCTTTAGTGATGCATCTAACACAGCATATGCTGCTGCAGTCTATATTCGTTCGAGCTATGCTGATGGTCACATCAATGTGAACTTGGTTACGGTGAAAACGAGAGTTGCCCCTTTGCAAAGGCAAAGCATTCCTAGACTCGAGCTACTCGGTGCGAACGTTCTAGTACGACTCGCTGTGACTGTAAAGAATGCCTTGAAATTACCAGAGGATGTGATGATAATTTATTGGATCGATTCTATGACGGTGTTATACTGGATTAAAAACAACAAGCCGTGGAAGCAGTACGTGATGAGTCGAGTCAAATAAATCCGTGAATTGACGAACCAGAAATCGTGGCGACATTGTCCGGGTAAGCTGAATCCTGCGGATCTTCCTTCCCGTGGGATAAACGCTTCAGAGATAACTAACGAAATTCATTGGTAGAAAGGTCCTGATTTTTTGTATAATTATGATGCGGATTGTCCGCAAACGGTAGAAACGAAGGAGATTACGAGCGAAGAGGTCGTGAAACATCCTATTAAATCGACACACGTTTTAGCAACACCTGCACAGAACACGGATAAGGAAGACGACATGGCAAAGGTCAACATCGAGGCTATCATAGACTGCAACCGTTACAGCTCGAAGACGAAATTATTGCGGGTTACGGCGTTAGTACTGTTGTTTGTAAAGCGAATGAAAGACAAAGCGAGAGTACATACGCGTAAGAATCGAGCAGTGCAACTCAATGCAACGGATTTGTTGGAGGCCAACATATTATGGTTGAAGAGCGTGCAGTCTACTGCGTTTGAAACGGAGTGTAAACTCTTAAAGATGGGTAAAGAGAAAAATCAACTTATTAACCAACTGAACTTAATTCTTGATGAAGACGAGTTAATTAGATACCAAGGTAGATTCGATAACGCTGAATTACCGGTCGAAGTTAAGAGACCTATTTTGTTACCGTCGAGACATCGCTATACGGAGTTAGAAATTATCGAAGCCCACGAGAACGTACATCATAACGGTATACGTGAAAAGCTTAATCGTATAAGAGAGAAATATTGGGTCCTTCGAGGAAGAGAAGCTGTTAAACGTGTCGTTCGATAATGTGTTATATGTAAAAAGATAGAAGGGAAATCATTTTCTACCCCGTCGGTTCCAGCGCTCCCAGAAAGTCGTGTTAGTGACGAGCCACCATTTTCCAACACCGGACTTGACTTCGCTGGTCCCATGCTAGCATCCGAGAACGACAAAACAGAGAAATGTTATATATGTTTATTCACGTGTGCATCGATCCGCGCGGTTCATTTAGAGTTAGTCAAGAGCATGACTGCCGTGCTATTTCTAGAAGCATTCCGTCGTTTTACAAGTCGACGGGGATTACCACGAAAGCTTATATCCTATAATGCCAAGTCCTTTAAGGCTGCTGCCAAGGAGTTGAAAAACATCCCTCGTGCTGCGAATGTTCAACGCTACTTAACCGATAAAGGTGTTACGTGGGAATTTATAACGGAAAAGGCGCCTTGGCATGGTGGATTTTGGGAGCGATTAGTCAGAAGTGTGAAGAGATGTTTAAAGAAACACTTGGGCCGTACGTCTCTCACCTTTGAGGAACTTCGAACAGTTCTCGTTGAGATTGAATCTACTCTGAACAGTAGAACGCTAACATACGTTTACGACGAAGAGGAAGGTGTTTCTATCCCCTTACTCCTTCATGCTTAATTTACGGACGGCGAATTCCGACAACACCAAGTGATATAGTCACTTTGAAATCGCAAGTACTAATAAAACTTTGACAAGGCGTGCTAGATATCAGAATCGCATATTAAAGAGTTTTACAGATCAATGGAAGAAGGAGTACCTTTTGAGCATTCGAGAGGCTACACGTTCAAAGGCTAATGGCAAGGAGTCAATAGCCGTGGGTGACGTAGTTATTCTTAAGGATGGCAACCACGCACGAACGTTTTGGAAATTGGCAAGAGTTGAAACATTGATTCCAAGCAAGGACAAGGTAGTTCGTTCAGTCATGATAACAGCAAGGAACAGTAAGATAAACAGTTTAAAATCCGAAGACGTTGAAACATTGTTTATTAAAATGTATCTAGAATTGTTGTTTTGTTCACCGTGGGTGACCAACCCCGGGACTGTTGTGAAGGCTTGTATTACGCAATACCGTAGTCGTAATAAACATTCGAAAGACACTTTAATAGACATGAATAGTATTCCAGTTAGATATTATAGATCAGAAAGCACATGGTATCGTGTGTTCTTATTGTTTTTCAATATGTTAAAATACGAAGGGAAAGTTTATGAGTTATAAATCGAAACCCTGAGATTTTGTGTGTTTTTATTTGTTTTATTGTGCGAATTAGTCGATATTTATAACAAAAAGTTGGCGACAACCTGTTTCTTATGTAATTTGACCCGCTGAATTCGAATTTACCTGTCGTCATAACTCACTTTGCGTTTTTCATTGTGAAAATGACGTCACAACGTTTGTGCTTATAGACGTCATAATAGAGCTGAAAGTTCCAAGGAATCATCTGTTCTGTACCGTTCTCTTCAGTTTTAATGGGCATAGCATTAATGGGCATAGCACGACGTCATACGATGACGTCATAAGCTATTGAAAATCCTAGATTTTCATATAAAAAGAATTGAAGGAGCAAGCCAAAATTGTAACCATTAATCTTAACACGATACTTAAATCTTTAGAGAATAAATTGACCATTACGCAATTATATCTTGTTATTATTTAACCTCGACAATCCCGTTAGAAAAGACATAGAAGAATAGATATATATTTTCTGGTGAATGATCAGTAAATGGTACCTAGTGTGAATCTATCAATCCTAGGCATATAACCTTTCCTTTTGTAAAATGGTTGTCTTCTAGAGATAAAAATAATGGATGTTTTCCTTCATCTTGAAAAGTAAACATTTTATATAAATTTTATAACCGAGCCAATAACGCGAATCGCCGTTCCGGATTATCCCGAAATATCAAATTGTTTTTGAATCCATAATTCAAAATGTTCTTCGTTACTGTTCCTTTTTGCAATTTAAAAAGCAGCGAAATACCGCTTTGTACTCTTGAACTAAAAATAACCGGGTAGATGACGTCATTTTTGGTGTAAGTGATTGTGACGTCATTTTCAGCCCTTAAAACGCAAAATCGGCCTTGGCGACAAGTAGATTAGGATTCAGCGTAAAAATTCACATAAGAAGGCACTTGTTGGCAGCTTTTACTAAAAAAATGCCTCATGCGTCTTAATTATTCGCTTATTTTAGACTTAACTAGTATTTAACTACAAAACGGGTAATTAAAAAGTAGTTCAGAGTTTTATACAACCAGTCCCAGTTCTTTTATTAACCTACGTAATCAACTGGAATAACTTGCCACCAAATTGTACGTTGATTTGTAAGATAATTAAAAACAAAACATTTCAAAACTTTTTGATAACAATGCAACATGGGTGTGATATGTTTATAAACAACATAAAAACCTCGTGGTTGGACTTTTATTGAAACTCGGTTTTTATCCTATATTCAAAGGTCTTTGATATCAATTTCTCCACCATGAATCCGTATAATTTTCTCCCTGTGTTTTGGATTATCCCGATTTCGAAATCTTATACTGCGTTGCAATGTAACAGCTTGCTTGTCATGTTTGCATCAAGTACGTGGAAAATATAAGCGCTTCGAAGTACTAAAGCACACTTATGTTCATCGAGTTAAGCCCCCGGCGAAACAGGGCGTGTCAGGGGCTTAACTCGAAAAGGGTTTAACTCGAAGAGCTTAACTCGAAAATTACCTATCCCGTTCTAAAAACCGCGTGTCTAGTCAGTTCGGCTCAGGGCGCTCATATATATAGGGCGGTGCAACGGCTGTGATTTTGTTGGTTAACGTGGGGGCAGTGGCCTGGGGCGAGCATGTTATCGCGCGAAAATCCAAGCAAAATTTTTTTAAAGTATTTGGCGATTTTTTTCTCATTTCTTTACTTATGAGAAGAAAATTATTCAAGTTTAAAAGTAAAATATTGGTTTTCCTATGGATACAATATATTTTTGGTGTAAAAACCGTTGTGAGAGAGATTTAATGTGGAATAGTGTCCTTGATAGCTCTTTGGCTTTCCCGATTTCTTTCATGGCGGCGAAAATATATTTTTACAACGATGATAATAACAGCACCTTAGAATGCGGGTATGTCGAAGTTTATTGGCTTAAGGTGACTCCCTACAGTTAATATTAAAACAAGGGGTGAAAATGTGCTTTCCCTATTGCAACACATATCTTCATGTTCGTGAAATATATAGTTGCTTTTTGGGTAATAACTATTAATATAGCTGTTATGTGTCCAACCTATGGGTTCTAAATATACCACTCTTGCGTTGATATGCAACAACAGCGTATGAACTATAGTAATCATATCCTATAAATGGGACAAAAAATAAAATTACTTGAAATTCCTTCGGTTAATTTTTTAAAAGATTGCAAGTAAATTTGGAATACTAAGCGGAACAATATATCAAAAATTAAGGTAGGTTTGTTTTGTTTTTTAAATTTATTCAAATGCATGACCTATTTACAGGTATTGCTAGAATATAAAGAAAGATATAAAAATAAGTAAATATAAAGAAAAGAGTCTATGGTACAATATATAGTTATTTACATATAAGTTTGATATAACTAAACAGAAAGTTTTTTTAGTTTTTTTGGTCATTTTTATGAGTATATCCCAATATAATATATAATATATAATCTTTTAATTATCTCTGGGCTTTTACAAGAACTGCATCGTTTGAAGACATCGTATGTTCTAGTAGTTTTTGCTTAGTTTCTGTTGTGGTTTTGGAATTAAAAATGTTTTTAAGTATGTTGTTTGAATTGTTTCGTAAGTTTTCGTATTTCTGGCAGATAAAGGCAAAATGAAATTTTCCACTTCACCATATTTACAAAGTTTGCAAATACGTTGTTCACGAGGAACATTTTCGTATCTTCCACGTTCGATTCGCAGTTTATGATTACTTACTCTATATTTAGAAAATGTTCTCCTTATTGTTGGGTTTTTAATGAGGGATAGGTATTCCTCCATTTTGTATTCGTTTTTGAACGTACAAAAGAACGATAATTGTAGGATAAGTTGTTTAGATATTTGCAAATTTCTGTTCTGAGAAAACTTATTTGTAAATTTTTCTAAAATTTGGATATATTAAAAAATGCGACTTGTAAATTCACTACACAAAAATTTAAAAATTCACCGAAGAAAATTAAAATTAAAGCCATTAAGCCAGGCACAAAACTTACGCTGCCAAACAAAATTTCATTTCGACAAGATCGGCATCTGCGCATGTCCATGTCTTTCGCGTGATGGTCTCGCGCGCCCATCACTTCTTCGAGTCACTCACTGGCTGTAAAACAGGCTGTTTTTTTCGAAATTGTGTTCAATTGCGAGCAAAATTCTCTTCGTTTTCGTTACCCTTGGCTTGTTGGACCCAAGATGGTTTGTTGTTGGTCTTTTTTCTGGTCTGGTTTGTCGGTGGTTTACGCATTGAATTAATCCGCCAACGTCTCTTAAGGAGGCTCTCTACAGTTGTAGTACAGTTTGAAACAAGATCTATATAGATCAGAGGGTGACCCCTCGCGTCTCACGCGTAGAATCCTCGTGAGCAGGTAAAATTTTGAAACAAGCCGTGGGAAGTTATTTTCGAGACTTATCTGCAAATAAACCACAACTTTTTCATTATAATCGTATATCTTTGAAATTCAAACAGTACGTATGTTCTTAATCAGTTTCTAAGCTTTCTTTTAGTATGTTTTTTTTACGTATTTACGTTCAGTACTATCTTTTATAATGTCCAAAATCGTCGACTTGTTGCAGACTAAAAATTCTAAAATGATATTTTATACTCTCCTCAAGGCAGTCTAGAACTGTCAAAGTAATATAATTTTTTAAAGCAATCAAAAGTTTAAAAACCACTGCAAACAGCTACAGTACAGACAGTTACGACTTACGAGTTGTCTTATGAAATTTGGAATTGTTTGAATGTTTTGAAAAGTTTTCAAACCGATTTCAACAATAAAAAGTTTTTCACCGACAAACCAGACCAGAAAAAAAGACTACCAACAAACAATCTTAGGTCCAACAAGCCAAGGGTAACGAAAACGAAGCGAATTTTGCTCGCAATTGTAAACCATTTCGAAAAAAACAGCCTGTTTTACAGCCAGCCGCCAGCGAGTGACTCGAACATGCGCCCGCAAACACTATATCGTGATTGGTCAGTATTTTTATAGGCGTTGCTTGTTTTTCGCGAGCAGAAAATGGTATTTTGAGGTTCTTTTTTCTCGTTCGTTTCTCCGGTGACCATATCTCAAAATTTGGCTATGTATTCAACGTACTAAGTTCTATAAAATTCTTAAATTTAATAAAATTGCTATTGTAGTTTTTGTGAAACTAAATTTTGGCTTTTAAAAAAAAACTACTCTAGGAATTTTCATAAAAAATTTCTGAGAAAACTCAGAATCTCATAATGATTTACTTTCTGAAAAAAAGTAGGTCACCGACCTTATTTTTCCGCTATCATACCTTCTCTGGCTAAAACTGCCAAGATAAATGATGACGTCATGTCGCGATGGCAACGTCAAGAGTAAAAAACTTTTGTTGAAATTATTGCTTGATATACGAGGAATCAGGGCCTTTTTTAACTAATGCACTGGGGGGGCAAATGCCCCAGCCCTATGTTGCCCCAGTCAACTTTTGCCCCCCCAGTGCCTCCCCAGTCAACTGTTTGCCCCCCCAGTGAAGGTCCCTTGTGTGCAAAAAGCAAACTTTATAATTTTGAGAAAATTACAGAATTATCAGAACCAAAACAGGGATCGGTTTACATATTTTAGATAAAAAATAGGAATATGTTGTATAGTCCGGGAAAATTTTTTTATACTCCCCGTCGACGACAAAACCAATAATATTTATGGACAAACGTTGACGGCCATCCACTTGTTAGGTCCCCTTTTCGATTATTGCCCCCCCACTAACGATTTCTTAAAAAAGGCCCTGCGAGGAATAAAGGGCTTACGTAAATATTTTAGTTTTCTAAGCTTATAAACTTTCAAAGAGCTTTCAATTCAAAACACTGATATCTAATGAAAACTGTAGGTTGCCTCCTTAAATTTGTTTTTATTGTTGAAATCGGTATGAAAACCTTTCAAAACATTCAAACAACTCGTAAGTCGTAACTGTCTGTACTGTGGTTGTACGCAGTAATTTTTAAACTTTTGATGCTCTAAAGAATTATAATACTTTGACACGGTTCTAGACTGCCCTGAGTGTTTTAGTCTGCGACAAGTCGAAGATTTTGAACATTATAAAAGTTAAGATAATACTGAACGTAAATACGTAAAAAACATACTAAAAGAAAGCTTAGAAAGTGGTTAACAACATACGTACTGTTTGAATTTAAAAGATTTACGATTATAATGAAAAAGTTGTGGTTTCTTCGCAGATAAGTCTCGAAAATAACTTCCCGCGGCCTGTTTCAAAAGTTTACTGGGTCACGAAGATTCCACGCGTGAGACGCGAGGACGCCGTCTGGGATCGGTTGTATAAAATAGTAGCTAGTTAAAGTTAACTATAGTTAGTGCGAAAGTAAACCAATCAGAAGATCGCTTATTTTAGACTTAACTATTATTTAACGGCCCCTGATCTATATAGATCGTGTTTGAAACTGTACTAACTGTAGGAGCCACCTTAATATCTCATGCTTATATTTTAAAGTGCTACTGAAACGAATTTTCGCCCCTTTTTATTGGCTTAAAAAGATTTATGTATATAATTACATTATGGTTATTATAATTATTATACTATATTATTATAATTCTAATTTTCCATCTTCATTTTATCTGGTTGATCCTCAAAAGTAGAAAGGGCAAACTTAATCGCATGATAAGTCGTATATTGTATCGTCAAAATTCTGACTTGTTGTTGGAATATTTTCATCAACTTTTGCTGGAGAAGAGGCCAACTTTACAGGCGACAATATTTTACTGCGACGAATTATCTTTGAAGTAAACATATGCAAACCTGTCGATCTGTTAGCTGTTCTTCAGCCGGTGGAACTATTCCAGCTACATCAATTGTAGGAATAGCGTCTTCCTTCAATCATCTTTTCATATTCAGCGCTTTAGCCAAAGTAAGATTCACATCATAGCACGAATCTTGAAAGTGGGCTGAACAAAGACAGGAAGTCGTAGAAGCGTGAAAGTTCGGTCTATGTTTACGGACAACATTTATCCACTTTCTCCGTCTTTGCGGATCTGTTTCTTCGTTAGGAGACAGATGCATAGATATTCCTTCGGTTTGTTGATTATTGGCGCAACTAACTAAGTTAGGACCGCCAGCAACACAGCCTTTTCCTCCGCGATAGCGTTTTTCGCTACTAGTAGAACACGCCATGATGAACTGTGTTCATCTTATGACGTCACACGACATCAAAATGGCGGACCAAAAGTTCGCACAGGAAGTGCCAAAAATCGCAACTTTGGAAGGCTATAAAATCTGTTTGAAAAGGCCAAATTTAATTCTGTTTGCGGCAAACATATCAGGAAAGTGAGTACTTTAAATTAAGCCAATAAAAAAGGGGTCGAAAAATTCGTTTCAGTAGCACTTTAAGAGTTATAGTCTATTCTTAGGACATATCATGGCTGAAAACGAGTGTTTTTAATGCGAAATATTTTTCCAGAAATATTTTTCCAAAAATTAAGAGAAGTACTTATAATTAGCTTCTCTTCTTAACTACTTGTTAGCGTTCGATAGAAGAAACATTTAGCTTCCACAGCGTATCCCAGATTGCAAAAAGGATAGCGCGAAGGAATCAACCTCAAAATGTTATATTTAAAGGTGATGTAAAGTCCCGATGTAAACAAACCGGCAACGTCCGTTTGTTTACATTTTAAACACGCTATATTTAAAAATTATGATGTGTTCTGATTCGCTATGCTTTAAATAAATACAGATTCGAGTTTTTGACTTAGAAGATGTCAAATTTTAGTCCGAACAACGCGAAATTTGGGCATTGTTTACATCATGGGATCCCCATAGCACATGCGCAGAACGGACTTTACATGGTCTTTAAGCAAAAATTAAGAGAAGTACTTGGCACCTATCTCCTAAAAATTTATGGAAGGGGCAAACTTTTCACCAACAGTGGTGAATGCGTTCAGTTTATTTGCAAAAATTAGATTTTTCGTAAATTGAGCTACAAAGAGGATCGGTTTGGTAAATACATTAATCATGTTTCAACAGTCGTAAAACTTAAGCCATACATTAAGTGGTTTCAACAGAATCACAGGCTCGTAACGCTCCGTAGGGGGGCCTGGGGGTTTTAGTCCCCACCCCCACTCAATAATTTTTCATACATATTGTGATTTCTCGCAGAATAGACATAGTTAAACATATTGTAATTTTTCACAACCTTAAAGAATTATTATACATTCAAGATCGCTGCTATGTCTATAGTTAATTGGTATTAGGTATTAAATTAAGCATTTTTTATCTTCTTCAGTCTTCGCACACATACTGATTCGCTTGTGTAGGTACGATCCGTGGGTTTGGTGGTCAGCAGTTTTTCGTTCGACAAAATTTTGGAAAGAATTTTTGTGACATGAGCATGTCCCCTTCCCCGCTAAATGTCTCGCGCTTTCAGCACTCGACACTAGTATCACTGCGCCCTCGAAGATCTTTAGCCCCCCCCCAATCCAAAAAATGCTCCGCCTCTCCGTGAAAGTCTTTAAGTTTTTCCCTTGTTAGGTAACGTTGAATTATGCTCAAATGGACACAACCTCGTACCCAGGGTTTTATCTGCGCTCCCGTTGCTAACATTCCTGTTTTCTGTTAAATACTCTTAAAATATTTTAGTATCTATTTAGATGTACTAAATTCTGTGTAAAAATATGTTATAATCTCAACAACAACCATGTGGGAGTCGCATGACCCAAAATACAGGAAGCCTAATATAGAACAACTACCAAATGCATGGTCATCTTATTGAAATACTTACTGGGTACTTTGCTTTTGGGGTTTGTAAGTAAGATACAAAATGAATATGAAGATCTCAAAATCATGTTCTTGGTCATTAAAATTACATTTATAGAAGTTTGCGATTACATGGGAATAAATGTTTAGGTATAAGAATTGACAGCAATATATCCACTACATAACCCGGGTAAAACAGTATTCTAAAGAAGTAATATTTTTAGTGTGCTTGAATCATTTTGTGCAAACAACACATGTCAGTTCTTTGCCAGTGGCGTATGGTGGACAAGGAAGAGAACCACAATGACTTTCAACAAAATACAGTAGTGCACCATCCTGACTACTGTGAGATCCAGTCGTAGCTTCAGCGTTGCCGTCAACACAAAGGAACTGGGTTCTTCCATGGTGTCCATGATGTGCTGACATGAGATAACCTTTATATTCCGAGGTCCAACCTGAGGGACAGACATTACGAGCTGGAATCATAAGATGACTACCACGTGACTCGGTGTGACAGACTGCGCAAGGTGCATCATGGTCATGGATGTTTTTTGGGAACATGTTTGGATGGCCACTTACTTCGTACTCAGTGCCGTATATATAACTTAGTCCTTGAGTACCGGAAGTGATTTTGTCGAATATTGGATTCAATGGTAGACAGAGATAGTTTGAAGCACCGCCATGATGATTATACCATGATCCACCCATCACACCTAAACATCGTTAATAGAACCTCAGAAACTCAATAGCTCAATGAAACGAAACCTAAGCTATTGCAATTATGCCGAGTAGCAATTCATTTGTAAGTTACATTAATAACTAATGAGACTTAAAGGGTTAATGCCTTTTATCTGTAACTGCGCTGTAATAGGCGACTTGCCTCAAAACAGGTCACGTGAATTCAATCCTCTTAAAACAGCAAGTATGGAATTGTAAATCATTCTAGCTTATCAAGCGGATACATCGTGATGTTCTAAGTAAAATTTAGGAGTTTTGTGTGTTCAAACCCCGCAATTATAGAAAACAGCGACATCACAAGACTAAATTAAAATATTTAAAACATGTAAAATCATACAAAATTTTGAAAATCTAAATTTCGGATTTTTTATCAATTTATACCTACTCTTTTGCGCAGATGAATGTTACGTGACATTTTAATGCAAGTTGCCCATATTAAGAACGATAATATATTGAAAATATTCATGAGAATACATCATTATTCTTTACAATATCATTGAAAACTATAATAATAACTTTGTCGTGCCTGACCACAACTACCAGAATGTTTCGCGAGAATCTTAATAGAATAAGACAGCAAATATTCGCAAAGCATTCTGGTAGTTGTGGCCACGCACCCTAAGAAACGTCATTATGCATAAGGTCTATTACCTGAATACAACATGGTTGTTTTGACAGATTTCGGACAGTCACTTCTTCCCCAGCGTGTGTACACCGCACCCCCTGTTACACCACCGGATTCCCCTTTTACTCCTTGGGTCCCTTGGGATCCAGGTTCACCTCGCTTTCCTGGCGGACCTGAAAAGGTAAAGAGTATATTCTTCGTGAAGACACGTACAATAGTAGCGTACAATTGTAGCCAAATATTAAATGTGACACCTACTATCATAACCTACCCATAAGCATTGCATCACGGCCATCTCGTCCTAAAGTAATATATACAAAGTTTAGAATATTATACAAGAGTGGCTTGACCACAAAATATTTGTAGTTCGCTACAACTACAGGTACTTCAAAAGTATGTAGTCAGCTACAACTACTGCTACTTGTAAAAAAATGTAGATCGCTACTGACTACAGCTACTGTTTCAATAATTCAGCGAACTATTCGCCATTTCATTACGACAGAAGTATCCTGGTATCCACATTTGTAATTTACATTATGCCATATTTTACTCACATTTGTAACAAGTGCTTCGACGTGATATCACATTCTGTTTACGTTTAGTCGTCGACTAATAACAAATTTGAAAAGTAGCGAGTAGCGATTGTTGCTTGAAAACAGTAGCGAACTACAACTACTTCGCTACCACCCGCCCTAGAGAAAATATGCTAGTTTATGGGTAATTATGTGTAGCCTGGCAAGCTGCAAAGCATCTACAACTAATTATGATTGTCAGATATATATTAATATGTAAGTATTTATAAAAATTACCTTAAAATTACCTGAAGCCGGGTGAGTTATGGCTAGATAACCATTATAATAATCATGTTTTTGAACATGGAAATGGGATGAGTTCTTAACCAGAAAGTTTTCATGGCTAACATATTTTAAGTCCGCAAAGCATCTACAGCATCCATAAGTAGTATAATTAATCAATTAATATGTAAGTATCTCGTACTGCTATGCTTAAAAAACTAGTTGGCAGTGGTAAAGATAAATTATTATACAATCAAGTGTTTTTTTTTGAACATGTTGTGGATGATGAGTTAAATTGATGAAGGTTTTTTTATAACTAACTATATTTTAAGTCTGTTTTACGTTACTGAGATATTTTTATAAATACACAAGACACGTGGGAAAAATTGAATATATATTCTAAATCTTCTCTTTGTAGAAATGGATAATTTCTTAATTGTTAATCAGTTTCTATGGTGACCAATCACAATGAACAATCCAGACTCTAGATTGCAAGGTTTGCCAGGCTGACAATGTCATTAATCAATTTGTGCCAAATTAGAAGAAATAATTATTTTGCAACAAAATACTATTATATTCTAATATAGCCTACTAATGTAAATATTATATTCCTTTTAATGTTCTGTATATTCGTGCATAATGCGGCGAGTTACAATTAATTGTAAACAAATTAATGCAACTATGATTAGTAAATTTTAAATTGTTACATCACAGAACACGATTAACGGCGAAAATTGACTAAATTCAGTGTTTGTCAAAATTCGCCGCAGACTATGTCGTACTCTACGGTTAATGTTGAATAAGAATTACCGTCTCTTCCAGGTAGTCCCGGAAGTCCTTGACATAATGAACTCGTTCCTTGGCTTGACAAAGCTCGTCTATTTAATGAGAAACTCTCACAATAAATATAAAATTTGTAATTGTTTAGATTGTTTTCACAGTATAAATCCGAACAAATTAAGATTTATATAAAACCTCATTGAACAAGACGCTCTATAATAATAATAATAAATGTATTTTAGTTTACCACAAAAGTTACAAGTACAAAAAATAACATACATCAATAATTGAACACGAAAATACAAGTATAGAAAATATAAATATAAATATACAATAATTCAGATGTGGTGAGGAAGCCCAAATAGAAACCATACGGCTTATAAAAATTTGAGCTACCTCATGTTTTGTGTAGCGAGTTTTATTACATGTTAAAATAACATATATAACGCAATAGTAGAGACGGAATAATGAAATAGCAAGTTGATTGGAATAAAATTATAAAATATTAAAGTCATATATAGCGAGAAAGAAGAAACTTTTTTAACTTAGATTGAAATTTGAATATAGACGATGAATTACGTATTACGGGGTTCAACGTATTAAAAAATTTGGGTCCTTGATAATTTACAGAAAATTGACGAATATTTGTCCTACAGTAAGGGACACATAGTGTTCTGGATTGACGGGTATAATAATTATGAATTTGGTTTACGCCTAAAATTGGACACTCGAAACAATCAGGTAGCAATTTATGTTGGTATTGATAAATAAACTTCCCGAGATTAAATAAATAAATATCTTCAAATTTCAATATTTTGAGTTCATTAAAAATAGGAGTGGCATGCACACCGAAATCCTGTTTATCAATGATTCGTAGCACACGTTTTTGTAACACAACAATACGATTAAGGTTAGTTGGATACGTTGATCCCCATATGGAGCGTTAAGTTGCTGGGGTTTTTTAAATAGCGCCATGCATGGTTAAATTTGAACACGATAGATAAATAATTCAATAATTAACGTTCTCGGGTAGAACTAATTAATGATTTCAACACACCAAAATGCTATGGTACGTTATAGTCGGCCGGCCAAGATATCAAAAAGTGCTTCAAAAAAAGTTTGATGGCAACTCCGTGTTAGAAGCTGACAACAAGCAGAAATGAACAGATAATGCTTTAATAAACCCGGTTTGGGTTGTTGCCAAGCTTGATTTCGAGTTTGAGTGGCAAAAATGGAGGGGTTTTTAGTGCCTATCGAAGCGAAATGCACAGCGATGGACTGTTTCCGCTTTCCACGTCAATATATCCTGCGGGCTCATGCGTCGTTCGTGCGACAAGTAGAGTATATATAAATTACGTAGCACCGGTAGCACTCACTGGTAGCACTGAGATATGGTTATTTAGATTTTAATACTGTAATATATCTCTCTAATAAGCTCCCCGGGGGTTTACTTTTTAAGATACTTTTGAAGGGGGGAGGGGCTTATTTTATTTTCTGGAAAATATGATAATTTTGTTCAAGCACAGAACAATGTGTAAAGAAAACCATAAGATCTTATCAAAACACCTGTGTTTTTATGTGAATGGGGGCTTATTGGAAGGAAGTGGGTTATTAGAGGGGGGCTTAATAAATTTCTTCATGCAAAAAGGGGGGCTTATTAGAGAGAGGGGGCTTATTAGAGAGAGGGGGGTTATTAGAGAGAGGGGGGTTATTAGAGAGATTACGGTATTAAGAGAGTTCATTGTAGGGTTTTGTCACCTTTGTAAGGTTTTGAACGGTTTACATGCAATTTCATACAGTTTACAGACGGTTTTATGTTTATACATAGATGTTGCTCTTCACTGACACAAATTATATAAGCCACTGAAATTAACATTGTGCAGGCCATAGTTAATATGTGCACGCTCATGGGTCACTTGTGCAACAATGTCAAACTGTATCAATCAAAACCCCCAAAACTTTCCAGTCTTCTATTGATAAAATAAAACTTAATAAACAAACTTCTTGCGAAGTTTGATTTGAAGATTTTCGTTAACCCACTGGGTTAGGCTAACAATCTTCGAGTATTATATTAGCAAGTTTAGGAATAATGGTGTTTACCCAAATATTTGGATCAACAGATTTTCATTTCAAGCTAGTCACCAAAATAATTATATTATTATCAACTCATTAACTGGTAGCTAGTACCCTACCACTGACGAGCAACATCACCTGGTGTTAGACAGAATATAATACTAAAGTAGGGCGCATCTACGCGCATTGCCAGCTAATGGGTTAAATAAATGACATTTTAAAAGCAAGTTGAAGCTCAGTGTAACATTTATAAAAAATAATAACTAGTACTATACTACAATATTAAATTGCAACTTCCAGTTCAGTTTTCACTGTTTTGCATCATAATTACAAATTTCAATGAAAGGTACACATAAACGCAACATACTTTTAACATAACATAAACAGAACATACTTTTGAAGATAAACACAACATACCTTTAGCATAACATAACATACTTTTGTACATGAACACAATATACTTTTTAACACAACATAAACATAACATAGTTTTGAAAGTAAAAACTTGTAAATGTTATGCAAGAGTCAATCTAAACACTCACACACCCACACATCCTGGGAAGAGATGGGGATAACAGGGGGAATAGTATGGAGTTTGCTACAATTTTATGCCCAAACATTTGTAGGGTTTGGTTGCGTGGGGTGGATCATTTGTATTTTGTCCACAGAAACCCTTACTATCTACATTCATGTACTACAAAACCAAAATAATTTACAATCACCTCATTCCATGCCTATTTAGATTGAAATATACCGGTACATTATTGGCTCTAGGATTTCCTGAATACTCGCACAATTTGGATTCAGAGTAAAAAGTCGGATCGTTTATAATCGTTTGATGTTGCTCGAACTCGAAGGCCTTTTCCTATTAAACGTCCGAATATAGTTATATAGATATCGCCAGCCATTGCCCCCGCGTGGAAATATTCAGTCCTCTTTACAATTTTTTCACATTAAAAGCAGTTAATAATTCGTAGATAAAGAATATTATATTACTTGCAGCAAGAAAAACGAAATTGTATTAAAAATACAGTGAATCCCATGCCGAAAATTTCGACGTCATTCGAAATCTAGGTTCGAAATTCCATCATGCATGTCAAACTTCGAAACAAATTTCGCGAGGGAAAGTGGACAGTGACAAATCTGTGACGTAGGTCATTTAATTTTGTGGCCTCGGACGAAAAATAAATCTCTGTCGAATCCTATAGTTGCTCCTAATTATAAGCAGTCGTACAAGACTATCATGATGATTCAGTTACGACAATCTTCGGCCGTTTCTGGAGTATGGAGAAATAGAACAACGCTCGTAGAAACGTATGCTTAGAATATACACTCTCCGCCTACCTTTTTCTTACTTGATCAACAGTTTCGGCTGTTACGGTGAGACACAATAATTGAGTAACGAACAAAATCAGAAAGTGACGTAACATCATGTTCTTCCTTTAGTCGAAGAAGAGCTTTATCGAACTTCACCTGAATACATTGACTTCAAGTCTATACTGAACATTCGGTTGACCAACATATTATATGTTATTATACATCTTGATCTAGAATTACAGAACAAGCCTGAACAGGTATATACAAAAAGACATATGTCAAAATAATTAGTGATTTAGATGCAACGAGAATGGATCTTTATACTATCCTGTTATTTTATGTTAATTCGTACTGAAAGATATTTTCAATTTATCTCATTGTTATTAATTCGTCAATCATCATTGAATTGGTGACGCGGTTGTTATTGACTTTATTCGCACCCGTCGCAGAAGAGATATACAGGAAGTCCCAAGGTATGCCCCCAGTTGTGGTATTATTACGTGGGCGTTTGTATAAGTTGCATATTAATCGGCTTTGTATAGATTATCATGTAATGATACCATCTTCATTGATTGACGTTTACCTATTTTACCTCATGAAATCAAAACATTTTAATATACAAAAACTTTTAATACTCCAAAGGAGATTGTGGACGGCAATGTCTACTTTTTAACCGCAAAATCGATGCTTGTCCGTAACTTGAAGTTTCATTTAAATTTGCAAATTAATGGCAATGCAGCTAAAGTCCTTGAGGAGAAAATAAATCGTAATGAATTTGTTGTTCTGCAAAAGAAAAGAAACTTGAAAATCGGATAAGAAAATGTCAAAATGATATGAAATATGCTAAGTCTAAGAGATTATATTAACAACTTCAAAAACAAAACACATTTCGTATAGTCGTTTTTGTAAAAGAACAAAATCAATATAGCCTGAAGAAGGGAAACTTTAATATTAAACCTTTATTATTCTTGACGAATTTAATAAAATTTGAAAATTCTTTAAAGTCCTTATTGAATAATATTAGAATGCGAGTGGTACTCTCACTTTCAGTGACTCTGAAAAGTAAATGATTGGTTATTTTCATCAGATAATTGTCAATTAACCAATGAAGATGATCTGATAGATTTTATAAACGTTGAATATGAATCAAATATATATTGCCAATTTTCAAAAATATAACGAGTGGCAATTTAATCACCCTGATTGTGCTCATATTGTGGTACAAGCATCGACTTTGCGTAATAGAGTCCAATTTTGCTCAATATAAATTACTATATGCATGACTTCTATATTAAAGCTTGTGTTGATATAGTCGATTACTCGTCGTTAAATCACATGCTTCATGGCGGTGCCCTGACGATTTGATCATGGCCGTGGTCATGCAGCCGCGATCTGCTCAACCATAAATTTGCCATGACCTTAACCACAACTATGAACTAAGTTTTCTATCAAAACAAGACAATCAAATCAGCCAAGCAAATCCGCTTAACGTTAAATAAGCATAAGTTAAATTTCATGAGACGAGTAGTTTCTGTGTATCCTAACCCACCCAGTCACCTTTCCCTTTGGGAGGAAACTGGAGAGTGCCCGGAGAAAACCCACGACTTTCGGCAGAGCGCTGTTCTCAGCGAGAGTCGAACTCAAGACTCAGAGGTGAAAGGCGCTTCCGAATAACATCCTGTCCATGAAAATTGTATACTTTTCCTTTTTGGGAATAATATTGTAACTTTCGTACGAAGTTTGTTCGATTTAGTCGTTTTGTTAGTTTCTTCATGTCGTCTTCTGAAGAAACTAAGCAATGGACTGGGTACAAACGTGGTATTCGAGGTCGAATTTGCGGGAGCCGATACTAATTGCGGATGAGCGTGGAATTCATTCGAGCGAGTACCATACCTTGGAATATCGTGATTATGTGTTATAAATCTGATTCTCTGATTGGACAAGTTAGAGTGTCAAGTAAATGTAATGTCGTTGACCTTGTTTCGGGTCCTGAGTATAAGATAACATATAGACAAGAAAAGCCCAACATAATTTGTAGGCGGACTAGTTAAGTAGAGGCTTAAAAACGTCGCGCGATGTATCATGTTTATAGCAATAAATGTGAAATAATCGAATAAATTCTAGATATTTTCTGTAATTAAGTAAAATATGTTTAATGCCACAGAATTTGAACTTCATTCTGTGGTTTACATTTTTACAGGCACGGTATATGAATACGTTTAAAGAGAGGCTGTATATTACTAAAGTGGCTAGTTATCCTTCATATATAGATTAAAATACGAAAGTTCAAAACAAGACAACATGTTTTAACCCGGCATATAAAATTATAGCATTAAGTACAAAGCCAAGACTCTATATATTTTGGTCAAAACAGGAAGATTTCAACTGGTGCTTTGCTGTAACGTACTGATACACATCAGTAAACACACGCAGCACGGTGCAAGTAGTGTATTCTTGAGGTCTGCTTGCAAAAACCATATAATCCTCATAGAGGTGGCCGTTTAATAGAGGTCATGTTTACAGAATATCACTGAGTAAATAGCTGGGACTTTAAACTGGCTGTTTAATACATGCAGGGTGGCCGCTTAATACAGGGCCGCTTAATACAGGGCCGCTTAATACAGGGCCGCTTAATACGGGTTCGACTGTATCTTCCTACATTGCATTTGATTAAATTAATGTTCAAAAAACATTGATATAGATTTAATTGTATAGTTGCACTTTATTGACCAATATACATGCATCTTAAATTTATAGAATCGCGACACATGCAGTGTAGTAATTTACATTCTTATGACTTATGTACAGATGCAGTATGAATATATTATGCTCGAACTACTTGAAAAATTCAACAAGAACTTCGAAGTTTCGAAACGTCGATATTCTTGTTGAATTTTCAGGTAGTTTGACCCTAAAGACCCACACCTTATAGACGCTACCTACATGCACTGACATCACGCGTTCATGATATAATTATTATGCAGTGTAAATATATTATCAAATTTGGCTCATGTTTTAAAGGATATATCATCGACAAATATAACACTTTCGAAGATAGGCTCAGTTTTGTTAATCTAGAATATAGAATGCTTTTAGGTATGAAGTCAAGATGGCTATTTTGTCAAAACAGGAAGATATATTATATCAACTGGTGTTTTGCTGAAACGGAAGATATATATCTAAATGGAAGTAAACACGCACAGCATGGTGCAACAGGGGTATTTTTGAAGAGTGTCTATTTTTGAAGTGAAGCAGACATTAGAGTATTTAGCCTATAATAAATTAGGAAGGCTGCATTCTTGCTGATCTAAGGTTCTCAATATTTGGTACTGCCGCCTACAAAAACAAAATTTGATCAATTATTTTCCTGATCCGGGAATGGATATTGATCTTGGGATAGATATATATGTCTCTATATATTTACGTTCTATCATAGTTAGGTTTTACCGACTATATCTTTTTGAAAAGTAGCTGGTGTATTGACCCCTCACTGAGCCTTATACGTCATTGAAGTTCAGACATGCAGTAAAAATCAGTCTATTAATTATGGTGTTAAATAGGTTTATAATGTTTATATACGTATATATAGGTAGAAAGTGATTCATGACATAAACTATAAATCTATTAATGCTAGACTCATTGTTGATTATCGGGTTGATTTAATGCTAGTTGCACTCCATTGCACAGTATATATACTTTAAAAATATAATCAATTAATGGAACTATGTAATTTCAAAAAAGACCAGTTCACTAGCTTTTCTATTTTCAGCATATACATGCGTGAAGTGTCTTGGGGCCAGAGTGCTCAAACGACCACAAGGGAAGTGAGCTTTGGCATTATATATATATATATCACGAAACGATGTAATTTATGTATAGAAGAGAAGTTTTATATTTTATGCAAACCGGAGAACGCAACTTTGAATAAACGGAACGAACTAGTTAGTAAGTGTAGACATAAAGCGAAATTCCTGCTAAGGAGTTTCTCTACGAGATAAACACGCAAAGAACCAATTAAGTATATAATTTCATAATATTATAAGATAGGCCAAACTGAAACTAATCGGAAATGTAATATGACGCTTGTGGTGCTGTAGATATTTTTATAAGTCACATTTAGTCTGCCACTGATGAGTGCAGGTTCGCCTGTACGAAACAGAACTGTATGCAATAAACTAATGTCAAAAGTGTAACCGTGTCAGTTATTTTATATATATATATATATATAATGTACTATATGTACCAAGACCGTATTTATCCTAATGGGAAGGTTTCAAATGATATTTTGCTCAACCGGAAGATATATTAAAACACATAATAGACACATGCAGCGTGGTGCGCAACATGCCGGGGCATGAATGCATGAAATGAAGGAAATGTATGCAATAAAGTGTTTTTACAAATCTGAAAGGTTGATATTCTTGCTGAAAGTCGTAAAAACGTTGAACATTTGAACTTTCTGTTACATTGCACTTTATTGACTGATTTACGTTTTTCATAGCACAGTATGAATATTAATCTACGTCGAGTATGATAGTATATGCGTAGGCTATATATGAATATATTATCAATAGAGTAATAATAGATTATCAAGGTACATGCATGTTTTACAGCATATCACTAGTAAATTGGAATAATATTTTTTTTAAACATTTTATTGTTATTAATCCAACATATAACACTGAAGGCCAAGACCATGCATAATGGTAAAAACAGGAAGATATCTTAATATGGTGTTTTGCTGAAACGATGTCTAAATCACAATAGACACACGCAACGTGGTGCATCCGGGGTATTGTTTCGAAGTATGCTTGTAGAAAACATAATATTCAAAAAGTGTATTTATGATTATACTGGTCATGAAGGTTGACATTCTTGCGGATATAGGTATGGTTCTCTTAATTTTGTATTCCTGCCTAGAATAACCAAATTCAATTAGACTGTTGACTGATATGGGAATTGTAGCGAAACCATTTGCTTATACCGGACTATGCCTCTCCCATGTTTTTTTGATTTTTATATAGGTTTTACCAAGCAAGATATTTTAACAACAATTAACAGAATAATCTTCATTCAAATGTGGGGTGTTGAACCTCTTCAGTACCCCTCATTCAGCTCTGACAATGCTATTCAACTTCAGCGGATAGTCAATATACGTAAAATGGTTTGTAGGCAAATCACTTACGGGAAGGATTTTACTAACATCAATAAATTGATATTATTTGCTCATTTACATTTTATAGGCGCAGTATGAAAATATAAATTAAGGGATATGGTATATATTTTTTAAATTGTGAATAAAATTGGCTGGTATATGTTTTAAAGGATATAGCGTCACTAATGTAGAATAAAAGAACTCAAATAGATCCAACATATAAAATCAATACAAAGCCTAGACCATATTTGTCAAAAACGAAGATATCAACTGGTATTTTGCTGAAACGGAAGATACATAATATATGGTGCAACAGGGGGAGGAGTAAGTCGGTAATATCTTAAATGTTTTTGAAGAACGAAGGAAATATTATTCAATGTATTCACAAATCAAGAAGACTTGATATTCTGGCTTATATAGGACCTCAGGAGAAGATAAATTTGATCAGACTTTTGCCAAGTCTGTGAATATATCGATCTTGAAGCACAGTAGGTTGCCCATTTTAATGTTATTGACATGGTTACGGCTCACTTTGACTACAAGACAAAAGTCAAATGCATAAAATTAAAAAAAAGCGAGTCATGATCAGTTGAGTATCAAGATAACGCCGTGTGATGTATCTTGATTTCATATATAGTCATACAGTAGAACCGGGTTTTAGAGATTCCAGCTTTTAGTATTCCGGGTTTTAGAGATTCCGGCTTTTAGTATTCCGGGTTTTAGATATTCCGGCTTTTAGTATTCTGGGTTTTAGAGATTCCGGCTTTTAGTATTCCGGGTTTTACCATTCCCCATTCCCATTCCCATTCCCCGTTCCCCGATTCCCCATTCCTTGTTTAGTAATAGCCAAACGAAGACAATATTTGTCTAAAGGGAAGTTTATGGTGTTATGCTGAGATAATTATGGTGTTTTGCTGAGACGGAAGGCGGCAATTGCCAATTTGCCATCTTATAAACAATAAACCTAAGTTATTGTATGTAATTTTATTCCCAGTATAATAATAATAATAATAAAATAATAATAAGCGCCACAGGAAGAAATAGGTCGATCGGGAAAGTCAAAATCTTAATGATGTTGTCAAACTCACCTTTCAATAATACATCAATTGTCATTGTCCAATTTACCGACAAAATGTGCAAAAATGCTTATGCTTGCTAGCTATGACGAATTTTGCCCATTGCGGGTAATAGTGACGTAATACAATTCAAGTTGGTAATTGCTTGGGATTGCTTGTGTTATGTTGCGATGCCCAGTCTAAAGTCTAAGGGGATAACAGTCAATTATCGCGAATTTTTCCCCGGATAGCTCGGACAAGCCCCTGCGGATCTAGAATCTGGTACTATACCTGTAAGACTCATCCATCGTTGAAGTTACTATATTTATACTGGATAGCTCTATCATTTTCATTTCATGCCGTTAAGGCCTTCTTTGATTCAGTTTAACGTCCAATGCGAGTGCAGGAGAAAACTGACCAGAATACCCGGGGTTAACCTGTAGTGTTTCGTAGAGTCCTCTCATATGTGCCTGAGACAATAATAATAGCACAGCTGCATATTAGAGAAATTCGACCACTAACCACTGAAGAGACCAATTTTCCACTGATAACGGGCTATACCCTCTCTCTATTCAATCCCATGGGAACATATTGCTAAGGGATGGTCTCAGTCTTCTCTTGCGATTATTAAAATTGAGATTTCGTCGAACCGGCGTACGGTAATATTATTGTGGTATGATCAGGCAAGGAGTCTTGCTGAGCTTTTGTTTTAGAATAAATCAACAAATGTATGATCCAAGCTCGCGCGTTTCGCTCGTCGAACAAAAATTTACACTATATAATTACATATTCATAAAAAAAATTTATTGTAGATCATAAGAAATGTAGAAATTGCTATCAGAATACTGCCTCAATATAAGTAAGCATATTTTCAAAATAGATACACTAAATGGCAGTGGGATTTCAAATACCATCAATGTTAGCTTCAGTCCTATATAATGATATGATGCATGGGTGGTTTTAAAAACTAGTATGTACAGTATATGTACAGTTCACTTTAGCCTTTCCTCGACTTGAGAGTCGCGATAATGCGGATAAGATCAGGTATGGTTTTCAGTGAGAAAATACATAGCTTTTTTCTGTTAGTACTGTATAAGTAAAACACATCTATAATTAGGCCTAATATTCTTTTGCGCAATCGAGCACGCATTCTTTATCACGAAATTCGTAATTTTTCATGATTTTAACATGTTAGAGCTCGCTTTAACGTCGTGAAGAGTTTTGATTGGATGAAATGAATCTCTTTGTCCTTCCTTACAAAAACAATACGTATTTTGACGCTGTTTCATTCTTGTCCTAACCCTCACTGAAGGAAGAACACAACTTTTTGAGCAAATAATTTCCGCCAACAAACGCAGAAATGAAGTTTCTTCATCAAAACGTGTTAATAATTTGGTCTTGTCTTCTCACAATCGATATGATTTGTTGCAATATCATCCAGCCAGACGAATCACGGTAAGGCTTTGAAATGCTCAGTATACATATTTGTTAGTTTAGTTGGTATTTATTTCAGTATATATATTTGTGTATATTTCAGTATATAACGTTTGTGCTGACTACATGTAAAATTGTAAGTCCCAACTGCCTCGTAATCAGGGAGTCTGGTTTGCTACTCAACCGCGTCTAAAATGCGTGGGACGACACGCACTATCCTATCCACTCCCCCACGCGTGTCAACCACGCAGCGGGTAGAAAGCAAGGCGACCGAGAAGGCGACTGGGTACGAGACAGAGGCCCTTACAAAACACTTTCAATGACAATTTAAGTTTAATTTACAAACTGGGCATAATAAAGATCGAAAACTTGCATTAGGTTGAAGAATAATTTTTAATAATAACATTATTTGGTAAACATATCGGAATTGGCAAACATTGATCAATCCAGTGTAGCCATGGTAAGGCAACAGATTTCAGTTCTTTTTATCAAATTAAATATAATTAATATTTTTCGAAAATAGTCTGATGGTCAAGCGCGGGAGTGATGGAACACAAACATCATCTTGTCGTGGTTTGCCAGGACTTCCAGGAAGAGATGGTATGTTTTGTTATAGGTATCTATAACATAACCTGCGCTTTGTTAGGCTACACTTAAGTTCTCAATCTCTTTTAAAATCACATGACATGAGCGACTTAGTATATATCCTTCTCAAAACCAAAAACAAAAGTTTAATCGATGACGTCTGAGCAAAATGTGATTTCAAATTGTGCTTGATCCAACTACCTAATTAAACAGGGCATCATTTCGAGGCTTAAACTTCAACCTTGGATGTTTCATATATGTTTTCGTGAATTGATTATGATTTTATAAAAAATGGACGTAGATTACCAAAAATGTACACCATAAATTTTCTATTACGTCTCCATCTTAAATTGGAACTCCTCTCTAATAAGTCCCTCAATTTCGAGGAGGAAATTTATTTAATCCATCTTTCCCTCTTTTCTAAGCCTTTCTTTTTTCCAAAAAAAACATGACTAAATTGTCTCTAAATTGTGAACATCTACTTATAATTTATGTAATTTTTTTTGCTCAGGGCGTAATGGTAGAGACGCTGGACTACGCGGTAAGCAATCTTAATCGAATCAAAATCTATGTGTTTTTTTTATCATGCAATACGAACATGCAGATACTGTTCGAAATTTATTGCGAAAAGAAATAAAGAAAATGGGTTCCGAAAATCTGAATTCGAAACACATGCCCTAACTGTGACAATGTTCTATTGACTTGAGTAGATTGCAGAATACTGACTGGGCCTAAATTTAAGTACTTGGTGTCCCAAAAAGTGCCCAAACCTCGCATTATAAAAGACATAGAAATCATGGGCGGAGAGAGAAAAAGACATGAATGAAGTTTTATTTGCCAGTGGGTAATCTGATGATTACATTTGTTGTCAGGACGTCAAGGAAAACCTGGAGAAGCTGGACCAGCGGGACCCTCAGGGCCAAAGGGGGAGGCAGGAGGATCAACAGGAGGAGTGGTGTACACACGTTGGGGAAGAAAACATTGTCCGAAGACTTCTGGAACTACTGAGTTGTATTCAGGTTAAACATCTATATACTATAACTATACGTACGCACATGCACTACGAGTTTATAAAAAACAAAATCGCCGATTGAAATATACACTTCGCAAAGAATAGAATAGGCTTGTAATCATCCGAAACTGAGGCGATTAATTGTACTGATTAATAGAAATTTCCAAGTGAAAAGCACAAAAACGTATGAAATCAGTTCAAAAGGTTACGAAATTCGTCGTTTTTCTCAACTGCCGGTTTATTTCTGCTTCTTCGCAATGGCTTCCTCTATAAAGATGACAACGAATCGAACTTATTATCTTGCGAAATCATCGTTTTACCCCGTCGGTTTTACACAAAAATAGAAAACGATTAGATAAGGAGAATTTGTTCTTGAAAAATTTGACAGGAAAAACAAAAGAGACTTCGCAATTTTGTCGCGGCGAAATTCGAGAATGTTTACAAAATTAAAAAAAACAAGACGCCTAGCTGCTCAGGCGTTCACTCCGCCAGCAGGTGACGAAATGTACACAAGGTAGCAACATGAGGGATTAGGGGGGGGGGGTTAATGTAACTGGTCAAGAGGGTTGGCTCTCCCGTTAAAGTTATAGAACGATCTTTTTAAGGGTATGTAATTACAGACACAAAAGATTTACTCCATGCAGTACTGTACTGCAATACCACGGTGTATCAAAGTCGAAATTTTGACGTCTGATTAACGATCAAGAAACACTTTAACGTAAAGGCGTTACGACAAAAACAAACTTATTGTATTATAAACACAGTGAGAATTCCCAAAGATAATTGGGGGACGAGGCCGAATTTTGAATTGTAAATTCTTTCATTTCTTGCTCAAGGTCACTCAGTGAAAAATTGAATTTTTGTTTGCTTCCAAAAGGAATTGGAATTTTTTATACGCAAATTGAAATAAGCAATTCTTAAGAAAACACCAAGCATGCAGAATATTTTAAAATTTAACCTACTAGGGAATGTGGAATTTTTATGTTTCAAAATTCCGCCTCTTCACACGGAGATAACATATCTCTTTATAATTACATTTGGTCTTATATATTTTTGTATTGATATATATTTTATATTACGGTATAAACAACCAATAGTGGTATTTTGTTGATAAAATTAATAAATATAAAGTAGTTTTGTTGTGATCAAAACATCTCTAGTTGCTTGAACTGGGTTGTGCGGTTGGGGGAGTAATTTAAAGTGTTTTATAATTGTGGTCAAATTAAAAAAACCCATGAAAAACAGGTATATACTCAACGCACAGTAAAATTTACCACACAGAATTATTTCACAATTTATTAGGAAATTTGAAAATAATGTACTCAATCTATGTGTTTTGTATTAAGCTATATGTACATTACATACCAGACATAGATAATTGGAGTATTGGACTTTCTGAACCAATTTTATCAGCTGAAACACGCTATTTATTACGAGAGGAAGTCTATAAAAAGTTCTATAAAATGCGCCGTGATGTAAAATGCAGGGGAGCCTCCTCCAATCACCCAAAATTTCAAGAAACGAAAGAATATCGATCGCCACTGTATTACTGTAAACGACTGCCATTTTGAAACTCAAAATCACGTCTCGCGGCAACCCGCGTGATCTTTAAACACAAGTAACCCTAAATGACCTAAATGTCCATTGATGTCACTTGATGTACACAATCCACAAGGAAACTGCGCACGTGAATGGCGCGTGTACGTGCCAGTTTGTGACTTTGACGACTAAAACGAAAACAGGTCCGGCCATTTTAAAACTCCGCTGCGCGGCTACGCCTACGCAGGCGGAGTAATAATAGTCGTATAATTTTGTAAGGGCTCAAATACAGAATAAAATGGTTTTAAAATATATCACAGCAACATTTTTATTGAATATGACACATGTATGAAGATTAAGCGAAGAGCTTATAATAATACAAATTAAAGTGGTTGAGCCGCACGGCCAAAACGTGTCCATTTCGACAGCAAAACAACTGCATAAGTTAGAAGAAAAACCGTGTCAGTCTACTTGCTTATCACAAACCTTCAAAAATTTTAATAATATATTCTTCTTGATTTAAGATTTAAAACTGGAAATCATGCGCAGAAAAACCGATTTGGTTTTAAATTCAGCAGCTCTCGAAGAAATCATTTCGAAAAATGTTATAGTCAATTAAAGCGAGTAATCTGTGGCTATAACCAGAGCTAAATAAAACACGGGCGGGGAAACGCGTTCATATTGCGTGGATCTATGTGTGATGCGGATGAAACTGGAGTCGTGCGTTAAGAGAGCGCGCGTTTCGCGAGAAAAGCAAGAAGAGAAAAATCATAGCTGCAAAAGAATTTATCCACAACCTGGAAAGCGAAGACAATATTTCAGAAGGCAATATTTCATTAAATATTTGTTTTCGGTGTTCAATCTTGAAAAAAAGATACTGTATTCTTAGCTTTTACAATTTTACATCGTTTAACTGAATAAAACCCCCCTCTGCCTATTAAAAATTGAGGGAATTCTCAAACATTTTGAATGTTAGTTTCATTTCATTAAAACGTGCCCTAAAAATTTGAACAATACAAGGTGAAGTTATAAATTATCCCTATTAAACTACTTTTTGTTGAAACATGCATTTTTTTTCAGCTTATTTTATATAACCGTGATAACTGTGTCGGATTTCATAAACACCAATTAAGGCAATGCAACCATTTTGAACATAGTCTGGTTGTGAAACGACCGAGGCACGCAAAAATTATATTTTATTATGTATCCAGTGATGTAGAAGAGGGGGGCGCTTGAGGGAGGAGCCCCCATTTCTGAAGCTATGGGGGGGGGGGCTGAGCCCCTTTCTCTTTTGTGCAAGAATATTTGAAAATATATCATTTTTCCATAGTTTTCATTCTCAAAGCATCACTATATTCGGGCATGAATATCGTATAAAGATGCGATCATGGGATTGGGGGAGGGGTTACTTATGACGTCATCCATTCCCAAATGTTTTCATCCTTGGTAACATGCTCGTCTAGAGAGCCCCCCTAGTTATGAATCTAGTTCTACAGCACTGTATGTATCCTTCCCTAAATATTTGAATAGATAATAACCATGCAGGTTATAATATATCCAAATTAAGGTAATAGAATACCGGCATGTTTGTTTAATCATACTTTTTTCGAGCTTGCTTTAGCCGTGACAAATTTCAAAAACACCATGGAAAGCCGGAATTCGATTGAAGCTAGCAAATGAATATTTGCTTATGAGGAGCAGCCTAAGTTTAAAATCATTCTTTCACTAGACAATTATTGAAGGCCGATTTGATCATATGTAGTTGCATAAATAAAGGATCCATGCAGTTTTTAATTCGATTTTAGAAACAGAATAGAACATGCATGAAAACGTTTTTCCAACAAAGGACTTGCTGTCCTAATGGAAACTGGTCAAATGCAGAAGGCCAGATCTCAAGAACTTCAAAAATACATGTAATCGAACATACTTGACAACAGAAAATTCGTTTTAAAAAATTGTCTTCGTGTTATAAAACATACACACGGCAGTTGTTTTGCCTCGTGAGTCGTAATAGCCAAAATATCGAACTCCAGAGAAATATGCACTTGTTGTGATAAACATTTAAATTTAATTTATGTTGGCTTGGTAATTTAGGCCAACCAATAGAAAAACGGTTGCTATAGAGACAAAAGTGAGTCGATTATATAGTTTAGTTTGGACACGATTTATAGTTTTTAGTTTAGAGTTTTACGTTAATATTTTGTACTAAATGTTCAAGAAAATAGAGAAATAAATACGAAATTTAATACATGGCGCCCAACGTGAAAAAAGCCCGTTCAGTTTAACGATTAAAACAACGATTAAAGCCGAGGATTAAACACGATTGCAACGAAAATTATCGACAGACGAGAAGCATTGTATATACGAGATTTATATCGACGATATTAACAGCGATTTTCAACGATGTCAACAGAAACCGAAGAGAAATTGAAACTTAAACGACTACAAATGAGACGACAGGGTTATCGAACATTCGCGATACGATTAGTTAAAGAAATTGATGAAATTTGTGAAGCGGAAAGCTACGATTACGAAAGAATTGAAGTCATAGATCAACACCTACAAGATAAACAAAAATTACTTAACGAATTAAACGAAAGCATCTTATATATTACTCTGCGACGTCGAAGAAATAGCCGGCGAAATCGAAGAATCAGAAGAAATAAACGACCGAATCCTGTCTAAGCGAAAGAAAATAAAAACAATCTTAAAGAATCGCGACCTGAAAATTCATAGCAAATTTAACGACAGTATCGAAACTCAACCAACCGGAAGTATCGAAGCTCAACCAACCGGAAGTAGCGAAAGCCAACATACAATTCATGTAAACAACGACGAAATTTCGATGAACGAAACTCAACAACAAGAGCCTATAGCTACGGTTCTACCGCCAAGCGCAAACGTGGAACTACAACATCCTATTAATTTACAATCTACACAAGTTAATCAACAACATTCGAATTCTGCAACTAAGCCAAGGCTACCAAAGATCACTTTGCCTCGGTTTAATGGGGAAGTGACCAAATGGAGTACATTTTGGGACTCGTTCAATTCTGCCATACATACAAATACGGACATAGCCAACATCGACAAGTTCAACTACCTAAAGTCATTAATCGAAGGCCCAGCAGCTCGAGCAATACAAGGACTAACTTTGACTAATGACAATTATGAGACTGCGATAAAGATATTGGAAGAACGCTTTGGAAAACGACAACAAATCGTGAGTGCACATATGGACTAACTGTTAAAGATCCCAAGCTGTACGAGTGACAAGTTACATTCTCTAAGGTTAGTTTACGATAAAATAAGCGTACATATGAGGGGAGTAGAAACACTGGGTATTTCTGCAGATCAATATGGTAGTTTGTTAATCCCTGTGATTATGGCGAAATTGCCAAATGACATTAGACTACAAATTGCGCGAAAATCGACACAAGATGTATGGAAAATTGATGAATTGTTAAACATCATTAAGAAAGAAGTAGAAGCGAGAGAGGCAACTGAAAGAATCAAAGCTGATGATAGCATACGACAACTCGGTAGTAAATCCCAAGGACCCAGACCAACTGCTGGATCCTTCCTATCGAAAGACGACCAGAATTTCACTATTCGCTGTGCTTATTGTAAGGAGCTTCACTATTCTGCATCATGTACGAAAGTGACCGACCCTGAAAAGCGACAAACTATCCTTCGGAATACCAATCGATGTTTTAATTGTCTTAGAGTTGGTCATCGTGTATCTAATTGCCAAAGCTCCAAAGGTTGTAGACATTGTAAACGAAGACACCACCAATCCATTTGTGGTACCTTGAAACCCCCTATCCCAGACAACAGCAGCAAACAAACACACGAAATAAAGGGAACCACAACTACAAGTAACATGGGAAATAAGGGAACAGTTCTTCTTCAGACAGCGAGAACCACAGCAACCAACTACGACGGATCAAGATCAGCAAAGATAAGAGTCCTTCTCGACAGCAAAAGCCAGCGATCATATATCAGCAACAGCCTCAAAACAAGATTGAACCTCAAACCTGTCAAGAATGAAACATTGAACTTAAATACGTTTGGTAATTCCAACTTTCGCAAGCAAAATTGTGACTTGGTTGAATTTAATCTCGAAGGCAAAGATCATAGCAAATTAACAATCAAGGCTCTCAGTTTTCCAGTAATTTGCTCATCTCTACCCAGTAGAGTCAACATCGAAGATTTCTCACACCTTGATGGTCTTGAACTAGCTGATGATTTCGAACACGATAGAAATGAAGCAATAGATGTTCTTATTGGTTCCGACTATTATTGGCAAATAGTTATTGGAGAAATGCAGAAGGGAGAATCTGGTCCAGTAGCTGTAAGTAGCAAACTTGGATGGATACTTTCAGGTCCACTTCATGATTCAACTGCAACAACCGAAGTACAGTCAAACTTGATCATATCCGGACAGAGCGAGACATTCAGCTATGGTACCTATGACGAAGAACAGAACGTAGTCGACACATTGAAGACAACGAAACCGTTACGAAGTCAGTCTACCATGGAAAAGTGAACACTTGCCCATTCCAAACAACTACGAGTTATCCAGTAACCGACTACGATCAATGTATTTCAAGTTGCAAAAGAAACCAGAGCTTCTCAAGGAATATGATCAGATAATAAAGGAGCAGCTTTCTTCTGGTGTCATCGAAGAAGTTCCAGAGAAAGATATCGAGAACCTTGAAGCCGACAACAGCCAATCACAAGAACCTCAGCACAAAGATACACACTACATCCCACATCATGCTGTAATTCGACAGAATAGAGAGACAACAAAGCTACGTGTAGTGTATGATGGTTCAGCCAAATCGAAGGATCAGCAACACGCTTTAAATGACTGTTTAGAGACTGGTCCAAACTATATCCCACAGTTACTCGATGTTCTTCTCAGATTTCGTTGGAATCCCATTGCTATTTCAGCAGAAATAGAAAAAGCCTTTTTGATGGTGGGAATTAATCCCCGTGATCGAGATATGCTACGCTTTCTGTGGATGAAGAATCCTTATGACCCACAGTCGAATATAATCCACTTGCGATTTTGTCGTCTTATGTTTGGATTGCGTCCTTCTCCAGCAATACTGGGAGCAGTTCTTACTCATCATCTGAATACAAGCAAAGAATATGATCCTGAACTAGTCGAACTGATCAAGAAATCCATGTACGTTGATGACTTTTTATCTGGTTCTGACTGTGTCGACGAGGGAAAAGAAATCTACAAGAATTCGAAACAACTAATGAAAGAGGCAAGCTTCAACTTACGAAAGTGGAACTCCAACTCTACCGAATTACTAAAATACATCGACAACGAAGAAAATTCCCTGCAAAGAACCTCAACATCCAGTCACATGAACGATGGAAATGTAACAGAAGCAGATGAATCGTACGCGAAGGCGACAGTTGGCAACAATTCACAACCGACAGAAAAATTGGAACCTCCTGGAACATTGAGACGGACGAATTTCAGTTTGAACTTGATGAATTGATTATATTCGCGAAATCCCTTCCTTTGACCAAGAGATCATTTCTGAAAGTATCAGCCAAGATTTTCGATCCATTGGGTCTTCTGGGTCCCTTTACCATTGTTCTGAAATGCTGTTTCCAATCCATGTGTGTCGAAGGATTCGATTGGGACGATGAACTACAAGAACCATACAGAAAGACATGGAATTCTTTACTAACCGATTTGTTATGTCTACAAAGGATTCGTGTACCACGATGTTATTTCAATACCTCACCGAATGATAAGCAATTTGAAATTGTTAGCACCCAAGAAGCATTGACCAAGAAAGCGAAATATCAGAAAAGACTACTTGGACAGTTTATAAAGCGTTGGAAAAGGGAATATTTGTTAAGTATACGAGAAGGATCACGTGCTATACATGGAAGAGAAGGAGAAACAATTGCGGTCGGAGATATTGTGATTTTGAAGGAAGATGGAACACCACGTCTATTTTGGAAATTGGCCAAGATACAAGATCTAATACAAAGCGCTGATGGAATAATACGAGCTGCAAGAATTCGACTCGTACATGGTGATAAAGTAAAGACGACGGAGCTACGCAGGCCCATACAGCATCTAATTCCATTGGAATTGCATATGGAACTTACCGAGCCCGACTGACGAAGAAGTTTCTACTGCGTCACCACCAGCCATCGAGACAACGACGAACGGTCGACCGAGACGAACAGCTGCGGTTATTGGAGAAATTTTGCGAAAAGGACAATGACTGACTGAACATTTCTATTTATAGAAAAGTATGCGTTAGGGTTGATATTAATATAATTTAGTTGATCATCATAGGTGATCAACCCGGGCAGTGTGATAAACATTTAAATTTAATTTATGTTGGCTTGATAATTTATGCCAACCAATAGAAAAACTGTTGCTATAGAGACAAAAGTGAGTCGATTATATAGTTTAGTTTGGACACGATTTATAGTTTTTAGTTTAGAGTTTTACGTTAATATTTTGTACTAAATGTTCAAGAAAATAGAGAAATAAATACGAAATTTAATACACTTGTTTATACCTATGAACTACAACATCCCCTATTGCCATGAATAAGAATCCTGATGCTGAGGAAAACCTTTTTCTTGTAATAATACAAAAGCTCAAAACAAATCATCGTGAAATCAGCTTGAACCTATGTATTTCAGCGTATTTTTAAGTTTAACAAGAATCCAAATTCCTAAACAAGCATTGAATATAGATCACAATATGTGGGGGGTCCTGCATCACACATAGATCAGGGGCGCCATAGCCGTTTTCCCGCTCTTGTCCAGAACAGTGTGCGGAGTGTGACAAAAAATTGCCAAAACGGGCAAAAAATTACCAAACTCGTCTGCCTGGCCCCGTCTACAAGCCGATTATGCATCACCTAGTGGCTACTACCACAAAAATTGTCTTATGGCAACTTGTGAAACTGGTATCATCAAAAACTTTTAAAATATCTGTATAAAATAGACCAGATTCAGATTCTGAATCCGGCCATATTGTACTGATGTTACTGAAATGTGTCTCCATGAAAAACAGCATTTACTAGAGCCAGACCTCCACCAATTTCAAATTGATATGCCAAAATTACTTTTAAAATGATCAATATATCAAAATATTTGTGTATTTAGATTATAAAAGCGGTAAGAATCGCCGAAAATATCGTTGTTTAAAATCAGCACTTACTGTTGTTACTGAATGTATTCTTTTGGTACTTTTAATTCAGATTTGAAAAACTATAGTTCCAAAATTTAACCATGCTTTTGAATTTTTAAAACGTACCAGCCTGGTACATGAACGGAAACTTCTGTTTGATTGTCACTTCCGGTGTTGACGTCACTTCAGGTGATAAATCTTAATTACATTTTTAAATTGATTACCCACACTATATACTTGTATGCTGATATACAATGAGTTTCTGAATTTCTATTAACGATGTTTAGGTGTGATGGGTGGATCATGGTATCATCACCACGGCGGTGCTTCAAATTATCTCTGTCTACCATTGAATCCAATATTTGACAAAATCACTTCCGGTACTCAAGGTTACAGCTCTATATACGGTACTGAGTACGAAGTAAGTGGTAATCCAAACATGTTCCCAAAAAACGTCTATGAGCATGATGCACCTTGTGCAGTCTGTGACACCGAATCACGTGGTAGGCACCTGATGATTCCAGCTCGTAATGTCTGTCCCTCAGGTTGGACTTTAGAGTATAAAGGTTATCTCATGTCGGCACATCAAGGACACTATGGTAGAACCCAGTTCATTTGTGTTGACTGGAACGCTGAAGCTACAACGGGATCTCACCGAGATTACAATGGTGCTCTACTGTATTTTGTTGAAAGTCGTTGTGGTGCCCTTCCTTGCCCACCATACGCCAATGGTAAAGAACTAACCTGCGTTGTCTGTACCAAATGATTCAACTGTCTAAATGAAAAACGTTTTAACGAACTAATTTCTTTTTACCGTGAAATACTGTCAATACTTATAAAAGGGCATCTTTTCCTAAACTTAAGCATGTAATCGTCATTTTTCGAAAATATATAGTCCGAAAAACTTAAGTATAATCGTTCACTTCCATATAACAAAATGGCACTAATCATATTGCAGTACAATCGCACAAACTGAGCATGCATGAGCATATAATCGTAAACGTTTGCATGAACCTCGCCAATGTTAAGAATGTGTCTTAAACATTATGTAATCGTAAACTGTTATAATAAAGTTTTTGAAGCCTTTTATGTGGAACACAATCTTGAGCTTATAAACGCAAAGACTATTTAAGTACCCATGCATTACTCCATTAGGCTATAATTTAACAACAAAATGTTCGCTCTCATAAACATTAATTTAAAGGAAGAGAATTAAAAAAAATCCGCGCCATGGAAAGAATCTGGACAGATTAAGGGTGGAAACTAATTAGCATATAAACTAATTTGGATTGTTAGGCTGATAAGATTTTACTACGTAATTTGCCTGCACGATGGCAAGGTATGATTGTAATCCTAGTACAATGGCAATCGGTCAGTGATTTTTGCATACACAAGGGCAAGGTTGAGCTTTGATACGTGGCCTAATTCACGTAAATAGTGGCCTTTCACGTAAATAGTGGCCTTTCACGTAAATAGTACCCTTACCAATAGGGTCAGAGCGAGCACGACCGCTTCTCTTCTATTTCAATCAATAATTTCAACGAGGGCACTGGTTGGGCACTGGCAACGATCAGTACTTCTCAGAGCGTGCACAAGGGCTACTTTTGAATACTTGAAACTAATTAAACCGTTTAATATAGGCTTTGACCGGCGTTCACCTAAACGAAATTTTTACTTACCTTAGCACTTTGCCCAAAAGGTTTCCAATTTTTGGAGCGAAAATACCAATCCAACTTTGCTTTTTTAAATGAATGTGCGAACTGTACTTTCGAGCGATCGTGAGTAATCGTATAGTGTCGTCATGAGAAAAGATGCAGGCGCTTTATCTTCGGATTTGTCCGGCAGGTTGTCCTGTTTTTGCAGTGACGCAGAGCATTCTGGGCGTAATTAGTCAATTTCTCGACAACAAAAATAGATCTAACACATGCAGAAGCTTGGGGAAACTTATACTTCGTCTACGTAGTAGCCGAAGTTATAGATCTTCATGAAACTGATGAATGTACATGTAAGTGAACATTTAGTAAACATTTTAAGAATCCAAAACGTGGGCAAAATAATTAGCGTTTCCAAATTTGATGCGACAAAAAGGAATAATTGGTGATTAATTTGCATAAAATACCACAGAAATATTTTATTTCCTTCAGGGATTCGCAGAAAGTTTTTTGAATTGAAGTAGATTTTTGTGATTTTCAATGGGGTCATGACGCTTTTTAGGATTTTTGCGTCAGTGGCCAAGATTCTTCCCAAACAGTCTTTGAAATGTAGGATTTTAAGAGAAACATAGGAAAATCAAGCAATTTTTAACAAAAAACTGACACGAAAAGTGGGAAAGGTAGAAAAGTGAAGAAATGTAAGAAAAAGTAGGTTGGCAAGAAAGCCTGACGTTGATAAGTATTTTGTGCTATCACTATAGTTTCTCTACAACGACGATTGTTTCAAAAATTATGTTTAATTATTTATAAGCAAATCTATTGTTCATGGCGAAAATTGAAATAGAACAGAAATTGTTTATAAGCGATTCTATTCCTCATCGGGAAAAATTAAAAGAGAATAAAATAACAATAAATCATTTCTTGATTGCACATAGTTCAAATATTCTTATGTCACCACAATAAAAATACAGGTGAAAATACTATAGTAAAATAATCCGCGCTTTATGCAAAAATAATCCGCGCTTTATGCTAAAGTAATGTCCTTCGTCGTCACGCGCGTACTATATTTCCGCCAAATCATCCAATCAAGATGTTTAAAATTAGTAATTGTTCAAATGGGTAACTATAAGCGAAAACACTACTTTTGGTATTATAATTATAGTTAGACGAAACTACAATACGATCAAGGATCATCTTTTTGAAACCTAGATAAAAGGCACAGATATTTGTTCTTCTATCGAGATTCCAAACCAACCTTTTCTATTAATTATGGTTAACCTACAATCAATATTATTCTGCGTAAAAAATAGGTTTTCAATGCATGCATATACCTCCCTGAGACACCATTTATCCCACACCACATACTTTGTGGGTAAAAATGTGGCTGGTATCAGAAGTGGTTGCTTTAGGATTTGGTTGATCAACCCAATTTACCCAAGCATTATTGAAATTCAATTTAGGAAAATATTTGTGTCTATTAGGTAATTATATTTGCTACATATATTTGATGAATTCACATTCTAAACATTTGCAGAACAGGGATGAAAATAGGCATGTTCACGGTATCAAGTATACCTTGAAGGTTTGGTGCTTAGTAAATATTAATACACTCAATACTTCCATCTGTTTAATACTTAAATCTCTACATTTATATTCTCTTTTTGATATTGTATGCGGTTACAACACCTACACTTAACAAAGTCCAGCATAGAATCATCCAAAGCCATAATCGATGCTTGAAGAACGATCCATAATCATTATTATAACATTCAAACATTTCTACTGCCTTGTGACGGCCATAGAAGATTAACATAGTTGGTATAATATACTGAACCCCAACACCAGCATAAGATCCAGTTAGGCTCACCAACATTTCAACATTTGTTGTACAAAGGGCTATAACAATCGGCGGAAGAACAGCGAATAATGGAAATCCAATTTTTTCTGCTATCCACGGAAACTCCCTGCCATCTTTTTGGAATAGAGATTTCAAGTTTTCCCGTAAAGTTATGGAAATTATAGGGAAGCTAGCAGACAAAGCAAAAACAGGATACAAAGCAAGGAATGTACTGATTCCCGAGGAGGTAATGTGCTTGAAGCTAAGTGTGTACACATCCTCAATTTGTGACTCACCAAAGGTAAACAGCGCGGTGAAGGAAAGTAAGCTGTAAAACAATAACGCAACCCCGACGTCCACGAACAAAATGCTTGTAACATTTTTCTTGCTTTTTAGTGGTGTGATGAGTGATGGGAGAGAATGTTGACACATGAAAGAATACACTGAAGCACCAAACAGGTCTGGAATTCCAGAAAAGTCTGCAACACTAGGCTTTCCATTTCCCTTTCCTTGCCCAATACGAATTAAAGCAAGAACAATCATGAAGCTAAAACCTGCAATCATAAACACTTGTATTAATAGGCACTCTCAAACATTTGTCCTACATTTTTCAATTTGGTTTTGTGTCACTACTCCTGTGATAGGTCTGAGTATAGATCTGTCGATCAAAGAAACGAAAAGAAAAATGAAAAGGAATTCGGTATCAAAGAATGATGCAGCTGATGCGCTCGGTGGTTTTAAAAAGAAATAGATATTTATTGGTCTTTTAAATTCCGCCAATAACTTTGCTTCCGAGAATACAACACGTTTCTCACTGCATGCATGATCATGGTTTCCAAGCCCAAGCCCCACGCTTTCAAGAAGTCTATATATATCTCACACACTGAAAGACACTTTTAAAGTGATTTAAGCCTACCTTAGGCTAGTCTCTCAACATACTTTACAGTGTCTCAAAATCACTGTAACAATCCTTATCACGTGTATAATAAATAACGTAGCAACTAAAATGCCATGTCTATATGCAGTACGCGAGCATTACACAGCATATACTTACATAGCCAACGGAGAAACGTAGTCAGGTATTGGATATACTTGGTTTTCTGGACATTTGTGAATGCAAATGGGCAAACTAGTACTGCAAATACGGCCTAGACGGAAAAAAATCAATAATTTTAGACTTGAATATAGCACATAAATTCAGTTTTTAACAAGATTTTACAAATCTACCCGCTTCAGTTCCCTTTCAAATCTTTGATATACACTTACTATTAATAAGTAAGTAATAGCATGATTTCTCGTGAAATTTAATATAAAATGCACTCGTGGGCTTTTCAAAGACCTCAAAAACTCACTGATTACAGATTTTTGCACTGCGATTACAAATTAAAATTGCACTGTTTAGGAATAACTGCACTGGAATTAGCCAATCAAATTCGAGAAACCTTTCTATGTATATTATTAACACCATAATTATAACGATTAAATTGTGTACGCGTGACGCCCGTGTTGTCAAAAACGTCGCTTGCTTAAGCTCTCCATTAACCACTTGATGCTTTTGTTAAGACAGGGAATATATCCTTTATTGGTATTCTTTCAATTTACGAAATGAAAAAATATCATTAATATCATATTATATTAATATGATATCATATTATATTAATATCATTAATATCATTTTTTATTTAAGAAATGAAAAAGTATCATTTTAGTATACCTACCACCAATATCCTGTAAACGGCATCAGGTTCCAATCCATAGCATTTATCTTCATGGTCCGAAGTAGAACTGTTAGAACTGTTAGAACTATTGCTGCCACCGCCATTTGAATTATCACTACAAGATACGAATTGCAGTTGAATTTCCTCTACTCAAGTTCTTTGTATTGCATGAATTATTGGGAAGTAGATTTTGTACGACTTTCTATATTATATCTTTCTTATATGTACGACGCGAAAGTAAGAATAACCCCTTTTGTAACCAGGATAATTACGCACTGGCATCACCCAAGTATATATATAGAGGATATCACACGGCGGCGCGAAGATATAATTTTATCTTCGAGTGGTGAAAACAATATTTTACGAATGAGCGCAGCGAATGAGTAAAATATTGTTTTCAACACGAGAAGATAAAATTCATATCTTCAAGCCGCCATGTAATGTTCTTTTTATTATATAGTCATCGTGAAATTGACAACTTCAAAACACAAAGCCATTGGCAGGAAATGATCACGTGATCGATATCCTCACTAGTGAAGATATGGAAAATATGTCACGGCATATTTTCCATATCTTACTGTCTACCATATAATAAATATATATATATACATGAACTTGTGGCTAGGTAGCTCTTGGCAACGGGACTTTGCAGCTCAGAGCGCTGCAGCGGAATCGCAGGGCCACATGAAGGTTCGATTCCTGCCAGAGGGCCTATATATACAGTCGCATTTTTCGCAAATGCTCCTGGTTAGGTCTAAAATATTATATAATTTTCACTCGAAAATCTCCATCTAGAAAAAGGCTTCAACATTCAATTATAAACAAAGCAGGGTCTGAGCAAAAAAATAGAGAAATTGGGATAACACCGTTACAATATTGTTTACACAACGGAGGGCTGGAGTCAAAATGTAATCGAAAACAGGTCTGACCAAATATGAAATATTTCCGATCAAATGAATTTCATTTAGTTTTGACCGTTATATCAGGCTATTGAAAATATTTTGACGTACACCTTAGAGGCTTAATAACCGCCTCAAAAACAGTTCAGTATAATTGTTCTTGATTAAATACTAAACAAATAAAAATCTTAAGACTTACCAAATAACGTTTCTCATTGACTTGGGAACGGCCGTGGCATATATAGCTAGATCTCCATACAGATACACAGCAATGCAAAGATAAAAAAGACGAATCCCAGCTGTAAGAAAGAAGCACTGTGTGACAATATTTAATGTGGACATAACTACTGTAATGTTATTTTTCACTCATTTTCAGAGAATGAGAATGACTCAGTGTTCAGCAAAGTACTGAAATTTTGTCCTGAATCAAGATAAAAGTTTAGTTATACTTTGTTTCGATACACAAAGATAATGAAAGAGAGACTTGGAGCAAGTCTACAGTTCAGGGGCCGGTTGGCCAAAAGCCGGTTAGCCTAACCCTGGGTTAACGAAAATCTTTAAATCAAACTTCCCAACAGCTTGTTTATAAAACTGAATATATTTTTCCAGAAATCTTTTCTGGATCAGCAGAAGTTTTATTTTCTAAAGTTTTGAAACGAACGGCCATGCAGAAATACATCAGCCAAAACAGCGAGTTAAACTTTAACCCAGCGTTAGGGCTAATCGAGCTTTGAACAACAGGCCCCAGAAGGAATTTCATTGTTCTGAACACAGAAGGAATGGTTTAAAATGAGGGAAATAAGAATCACTGCTTATTGTCTGTTTACATCTTTCAGAAAGCAGAATGTTACACTGTAAAAAGCAATCATTGAACTAAAATGTCAACTCCTCCCATCGCAATTATATAGTGAGCCTATGGCTCCTGGCTATAGGTCTAAAAATGTATATAAATTTTCGTTCGAGTATTCCATCTACAAACACCTTCTATACAATACTACAGATCAACTTACTTTTGCCAAAGAACATGTGTGCCATTTCACCCTAAAAAAGTCGAAAAAGGACAAAAAATAGCATAGGAAATAACACAGCTCGAGGAGTACAGTTAGTATATAAATGTACAATTTCAAGTAATGAAACGTGATAACACAAAAGCCGTGGCACATGCATACATATTTGTAAGATTTCCCATTAAACCACCGCCATGTTTATTCATGTAGAAACTAGCTATATGTCACTCGCAGTATACGAGAAATGCTCACCAAGTCTGGCATGTACAATAGTGAAATATGCATTCTCATCAAGTTTTAGTTGCCAGAGTTTGGGACTTTTTTCGTGCGATCCCCTCTGCATCACCTCCCCCCCCCCTTTTTCAAAATCAAAAATTAATTCGCTAATGGTAATTCGACAAATTCATGCAGTTTCAAGCCATTTTTTCGGATAATTGTGGGTATCAAAAATAAACTACATTAAAACCCCGCTATCTCGAACTTAAACCCATTTCCCTTGGGGTTTTTTTTTCTGTCTTAGCAAATTTATTTATTTATTTTATTTATTTGTCTTCGCTTCTTACAAATGAGACTTCTGCTTGCGTTGCATTTGAGGCAAACAGTTTTCCAAGTTCGTGGATCATCAAGAGTGTAGCTGGATCGTAAGGCAATAGAATAATAGTTCAAAAGTGCTTTTTTAAATTGAGTAATGGATAAGTTATCAAGCCTTAAATGTTCAGGGAGGGAGTTCCAAGTTCTAGTTGTTCTAAGAAAAAATGAGCGATGATAAGTAGTTGTTTTGCATTTACGTTGACGGAATGAGATTGCGTTGAGATTTGTAGATGATCTAGTTACCCTGACAGGAATAATACGTTCAGGTAAAGTACTTTTAGAAATGACTACAATGCCAGTAATGCCAGAATAAATTTTGTAGCTCGGCGTTGGATGCGTTCTGTCCGGCTAATAAGCTCGACCGACTGCGGGGACCAGACCTGACAGTTATCTCGAACTTTGATGACTTCAGTTCGTCGTTTTATCAGGGAATACATGGATGTATTTGATTTTGCAGCGTAAGCATGCACGTAAAATGGACTATAGTAAAGTATGCACTCTTTCAGTTCAAGATACTTACAGCACAATTGTTGAATAAACTGTATTGGCAGTGCATATTGTATATTTAGCGAATAACAGTCGTATCGATGGATCATTGGATCATTGGATTAGCCACGTAATTGAATTTCATTTAATAATTGTCATAATTATTTTTTCAGTGGTGACGATATTTTTTATTTTGTTACTTTGGTTAAATTTTGCCGGATTTATTCCTGAAAATAAACTAAAATAAACAGAGAAATTAAATGAATTTCGAATGACCATTACCAGAGCGACCTCGACAATTAGTCATATCATATACAGTTTACAAAGTACATCCAATGAGTTGATGTATGTGTATTCAGTGGATCTCACTATTTGAGCCTTTCACCTTGTCGCTAGAGTACCTTATAAAGAAAGAGTCACGCACATTCAACCGTAACTTCGGAAAGGCCTGTTAGATAAGCATTATTCATGGCATATAAATGATAAATGCTCAGTGATTGTTCATTTTGATATACAAGATTGTTTCAGTTGTATAAGGTATAATTTGAAGTATACATGTACAATGGGAAATTAAAGGCGGAAAACTAATGTAAAACTTTGAAATTCATACTTCAAGTTCTACATATTGTACAAAAGGTATATTTCTGCAGAGTCTTGTTTAGGTGAGGGCAGATCAGATTTACGTGACCATTGTTGACTGAGTATTAACAACCGCTCCCCTTTTACAGACTACAGTCTACAGACAATTGTTCTTTTACTTTTTACTTCTGCTTCAAGTATTTTGAAGAACACTTTTTACTCAAGTACGTTTTCACCCTAGTACTTTTACTTTTACTTTTACTTTTACTTTTACTTTTACTCGAGTCGTCTTAAAGTTAATTACTTCTACTTTAGTCACCACTGATCTTTTCGTAATTTGACACTGATTCGGTTATCTCGAAACCCCGCTATTTTTGTTGTTTCCCTTGGCTGTTCGAGATAGCGGGGTTCCACCGTATAATTGGCAAGAGAAAATGTATATATTGAACAAGGCTGACTATAATGTGCGAAATTTAAAAATGTGGGAAAAAGAAGCTCCATGCATGAGAATTTAAAAACAGGCAAGGACGTAAGGTATAGGCAAATAGTTACAACACACCATTTCAACCTTCTTCTCTATCGCAAAGGACGGTTGGTCATTGCATTCAGCATTAGTACCTGAAAATATGAAAATTCATTTCCTTAGACCGCCACGCTTAGTCTACCGTGCTTGTTTGAAAGAACGTTTAAAACAATGAAAAATCAATCAAATAAGTCTAAATGGTAAATATCAAGAATTAAAAGTAATTTTGAGTGTAAAAACAAGAACAACGGCAAAAACAAAAACGCGGACATTTTAAAATTCCGTTACCGCGCGGAACGGCCATTTCACGGCTATAATCCATGTCTCGGTGTTCCTTTTTTCGTTCCTTAGTAATTTGCAATTCTCTTAATCACACTTGCAAAACCTTTTGAAAATCTATTTTCGAATTTTTTGCTAAACCGCTAGAACCCAGGGTTTTCTGTGCTTCAACCAATCAAAGTTACCTCAGCTCCCTTGATCTACATGTATAATATCGATTACTTTAATTGCAAATCGTCCAGTCTCCACCACAACATATATGATATGATTCAATTACGATTTTATCTCGACTCAAAACGCGTCAGATGGGCACAGTCGAAACTATACGAACTGCATGCATTCTTCAATTTTTCGCACGTTCTTTTTGCTCTAACAAAAAACTTAACTATAGAGACTGTATACGTCCGCCAGCAAATTAGGTCAGGTATATTCATAAAGAGAAAGCGAGACAAAATTTTGTAAATTTCTCCGCAAGTTTTCATCCAAATTTAACCAAAAGTTAATCAATCTGTCCTTGGCCTATGTCCATTTCCTCCACCATTTTTTTGGTATTTAGATGTTAGTAGTTTTTTTAGTTATCCTGCGTGCAAACATACAAACCAGGTGAAAACCAGGGGCCGGTTGTATAAAAAAGTAGTTAAGAATTTTAGAGTTAACTACTATTTAAATACAAATCGAGTCGTAAAAATGTAGTTAAGACTTTTATACAACCGGTCCCCGGAAGAGATAATCAAAGTAGTAATATATAATGATCACCATGCATTTCAAATACATTTACATAAATCTGGCATGTACAGTCGTTTGTAAAGACAGGAGTTCGTGGCTGCGCTTTTGCAGTGAGCAGCGCTCAAGATATAAAGAAATTATTTCTTACTTACTTAAGAGTGTTGTTGCTTCACTTCCTAACCTGTCGTTCTGAAATATCATAAAACACCTTATATTAACTATATATTTATTATGTAGCCAGTCATTTTAAGGTTATAAAAGAAAATATCATTATTTATAAAAACTGATGCATGAATGTCAAAATCTATAGAATGGTATTTGTGTGAATGCCGATAGTAACATTTCGGCAAAATCTCCTGCAGAAATTTATTATTGTTGATTATCAGTTCAAAGTAATCACTTATTCAGAAGCGAATAATTGTACATGCAGCTATTTCAATTAAGGTTGTCACAAGCAATAACAATAGTGAAATGTTCAATCCAAGCGCGAGGAGTATAATGGGAATGAGATATTTTATAGGCTAAAATATATTATAAATCGCCTCGTGGGATAAGGAAGTGGTAAGCATTTATCATATTTGCATAGAAAGGTATGCATGTATACCTCTGGGAATTGCCAAAACAAAAAAGAGCCATGGTCATAGGTTACTTTAAAGGATACCATTAAGCGGTTAATATATTAATATAAGGAATACTCATCTTGCTGTTCGCGCTTGGTTGTACATTTGACTATTGACTGTGAAAACTTAATTGAAATACAGTAGCTGTATATTTCCTACCTCAAAAGTACACCCCACGAAAGATTAAAGAATTATCTAAAAATATTACTAAATCTATCGTTCTTTACAAGCCACCTTAATGCACATGCCGGTTATGTTCACAAAGTGCTATTCATCATATTTTTCAAAATAAGAATCGATAAAGATACAACATTTAACATTGTCATGCAGTAAACTTAACGTCAGAATCACTGCCCATGAAAGTGGTAAATAGAAATGCCCAAAAACTAACTTGCAATGCTATGAGTATAGGAAGTTAAATCAACAAATTTCTTGTTCTAAAATGGGGGGGGGATGCTTAATAAAGAAAAAATAGTCTCATTGTGTCCACTCTACCTCTTCATCGTGGGCTTTTCGTCGTAAGACAGCATTTGCAATAGCCATAGATTCCACCATGAATGAACTTGTCATAAAACTATAGGTTCCAAAAACATTAACAACAATAATATTATAAGTACAGGCCAATCTAGCACCTCTTCTTATGGACACCTCTCTCAAATGCGACAAATTTCTTCCTCTAAAATGGGGGGGGGGGGGGGTGATCTTAGTAGAGAAGAAGCTCAATAAAATAAAAAGGTATTCGTTTTATCGTAAGATAGCATTTACAATAGCAATATATTCCACCATAGATCTTGTCACAATACTCTAGGTTCCAAATTTCGATAAAACACACACTCGTGAGTTTTCAAAGACCTCAAACAGCGCTCATCCTTCGGTAAATAACCCCCTCGTGCGTGTTTAATCCAAAATGTATTGGAAACCAGGCTATTACCTATACAAACGACAATAGGATATAACCAGATTTGAGAAAAACCGTAGAATTCCGATAGTACCCGGAAGTAGCAGCTAGCAGAAAGTAACATTGAGTACCCATCTAACGGCTTCCCTGTATATAGGTAGCCGTATTTTATGTAATATTTAAAACACGAGCAGGAGTGTTTTATCAGATATAAAACGCGAGGCGAACCCGAGTGTTTTATATCTGATAAAACACGTTCTGCGAGTGTTTTGAATAGCTTAAAAACGATCACCACTTGGTAAGTTCGTTGGCGTAGTAATTTTGAAAAATAACGATGTCTAAGCCCAGAAAATCGAAGCTAAAGTTTATGTAAATCAGGAGGATTTTTTATCACATAAAATCACGATACGGTCATGATTTTCTTTGTGTTTCCTTCATGATTAATGAGTTTTTTAAAAACATATATTTATCGAACAAAAAGTGATATGGTATCTGAGAAAATCTAAAGCAATGAATTGAATACACGCACTAGTTTTTTCTCTGCACTCTACCTTAAGAACGCAAGAACAACAACCATGAGAGCTGATAAAAGTAATCCTGCTTCACTGAATGCCTTCGGTAACGCCAACGCACCCGCCCCGACGATGAGATTAAATATATACACAAATCCAGCCTATGATAAAAGTACAATTTAATCAAAATAACTAATGCCAATAATGGTGGAACGTCTAGTAACGGACTCTCTGTACCACAAAAATGCACATCGAGGGGTGTTTTACTTTGAAAATAGCGTACAAGTATGATTAGTATTTCAATATTCCTCCAATATGTGCAGAGATTTTGGCATTTTCCAGCGATTTTGAAAAGCATTTTTTGCTCTATTTGGGGATTTGGGGATAATTATTAACAATTGGGGCCATTCTCTGCGATTTTTAGAGGTTTTAGGAATTTTGCAACTTTTGGCAAGCATGGTTACACCTCTCGGGACACACTACTGAGAACTAACTAAAAATGCGAGTAAAAATAACCTCTATACTATGCATCAGTCAATTCTAGCATTGCCCATCCCCCCGGGCATTTGCACTTATTTTTTCTCTGAGTGTACAATTCCCTGGGGCTGGGCAGAAAAAGGGCAACAATGCCCCATCCCGGGGCGAAGATATGATGACAAATGCCCGGCCCCGGGGCACTGACCAACACATAGATTACGTCAGAATATCATGAGATAAAGTCTTACATTCTTAATTAAATGACGTTTTAAGCCTTGTAAAGACGAGAAAGTTTTGCTTCACAAGTTCTATTTGTTTGTTTGTGACACAAATACTATCATCCTATTCACGGCAGCGCACATGTTTGCTGTAGCTGCCGTAGAAACCACAATCATTTCCCGATAGAGTGACAAATGCCCGGCCCCGGGGAAATTTTGCAAGTACTAATGCCCGGTCCTGGGCAAAGAAAGTTTGCAAATGCCCAGGGGTAACCCAGGGGGGTGGCCAATGCTAGAATTGACAGATGCATTACGGACATATATATAAACATCGGTGTATGAAGAACAAACTACATGAAATCCACTTGTTTAGAAGGTAACAGTTTATAATTGAAATATATATATATATAGAAACCCTGAGAAGAAAACGCTTTGGGAAAATTTAAAAACATACACACGAAAAACTGGCAAAACACTTAGCTACATTAACTCGTATCCTGCACGTCTACTGTCAAATTTCCACGGGCCTGCATAACTCTATGAGCCACACCATAGCAGCACGGGACACGTTTACTGTTTTAAAACTTGCTTTCTATATCAATGGTACAGTCAGACCTGCCCAATACGGACACTAAAGGGACATAGCAAAGTGTCGGTATAAGAGAGGTGTTTTGTAGTTTTTTGAAAGAAAATATGATTATTATGTAGTGCGTCCTTAATTAGAGAGATGTTCTTATTAGAAAGGGGTCTGTACAGAGGGGTGCCCTTATTAGAAAGGTGTCCTTATTAGAGAGGTGTGCTTATTAGAGAGGTGTCCCTATTACAGAAGTATCCATATTAGAGAGGTGTCCTTATTAGAGAGGTGTCCATATTAGAAAGGCGTCCTTCTTAGAGAGGTGTCCATGTTAGAGAGGTGTCCTTATTGGAGAGGTGTCCTTTATTAGAGAGGTATCCTTATTAGAGAGGTGTCCTTATTAGAGATGTTCGTATTAGAGAGGTGTCCATGTTAGAGAGGTGTCCTTATTGGAGAGGTGTCCTTTATTAGAGAGGTATCCTTATTAGAGAGGTGTCCTTATTAGAGATGTTCGTATTAGAGAGGTGTCTTTATTAGAAATGTGTCCGTATTAGAGAGGTTTCCTTATTAGAAAAGTGCCCTTATTAGAGAGGTGTCTTTATTGGAGAGGTGTCCTTATTAGAGAGGTGTCGCTTATTAGAGAGATGTCCTTATTAGAGAGATGTCCATATTAGAGCGGTGTCGTTATTAGAGATGTCGGTATTAGAGAGGTGTTCGTATTAGAGAGGTGTCCTTATTAGAGATGTTCGTATTAGAGGTGTCCTTGTTGGAGATGTGTCCGTATTAGAAAAGTGCCCTTGTTAGAGAGGTGTCTTTATTATAGAAGTATATGGGGCTTCGGTGGCGCAGTCGTCAGAGCAAGCGCCTTTCACCTCTGAGTTGTGGGTTCGATTCCCGCTGGGGACTCTACTCATGTGAAAAGAGTAAGTCAGCGCTCTACCGAAAGTCGTGGGTTTTCTCCGGGCACTCCGGTTTCCTCCCACAGGGAAAGCTGACTGGGTGGGTTAGGATATATAGATTAGGAAAGTAATATCACAATTGTTGTAAAAATATATAGTGTTGGCTAAGTACGTAATATAGGAAAGCGAAATACTTGATGTAATCGGTCACTGAAAAGCCCCGACGGGGAGTGAGCTGAATAATATATGTATGTATCATGTATGTGTCCTTATTAGAGAGGTGTCCTTATTAGAGAGGTGTCCTTGTTAGGGAGGTGTCCTTATTAGAGAGGTGTCCTTATTAGAGAGGTGTCCTTTATTAGAGAGGTGTCCTTATTAGAGAGGTGTCCTTGTTAGAGAGGTGTCCTTTATTAGAGAGGTGTCCTTATTAGAGAGGTGTCCTTATTAGAGAGTTGTCCGTATTAGAGAGATGTTCACATTAGAGAGGTGTCCTTATTAGAGAGGTGTCCGTATTAGAGAGGTTTTCTTATTAGAAAAGTGTCCTTATTCGAGAGGTGTCCTTATTAGAGAGGTGTCCTTATTAGAGAGGTGTCCTTATTAGAGAGGTGTCCTTATTAGAGAGGTGTCCTTATTAGAGAGGTGTCCTTATCAGAGAGTTGTCCTTATTAGAGAAGTGTCCTTATTAGAGAGGTGTCATTATTAGAAAAATGTCCTTATTAGAGAGGTGTCCTTAAAAGAAGTGTCCGACCGTCCGTACTACAATGACGTCAGTATTACAGGGGTCTCCTTATTAAGGAGTTCGTACAACAGGGATATCCGTATTAGATAAGTGTGCGTATTGGAAAGGAGTATGTATTAGAAAGGTGACCGCAAGTAGCAAGCTTCTGTGAATCCAAGGTGGCCGTTACGTGCTGGTTCCAGTGACAGTGCACTTACTACTCCAGGCGTACTGGCAGTTGGATACATAGATTGCTGACTCGGAATACGTCACTATATTGACAAATGCGCCAAAATTCAAACAAAATTTGCGCGGTTGAGCAGCCATTTTGTATGATGGTGCCTCAAGTGACTCGATGAACGAAGCTTAGTGGGAGCATTTGCTGGATAATCACAGCATTAATTTCACATTACCGTGGAGTGTATTCAATATAGAAGTGTTGTGGACGGCTTTTCTTTGGAATAACAAATACTTGGCTAGTTTCAGTGAGTTCACGGATTGACGTTTTCCAATATTCTTGCCCTTTGGAGCAACGATGTCCAATAGACAGTTCAAAGAGTTATTCCTGGATAATTTCTGAACGAAATAAAGTGGATTCAAGGCAACAAACTTGTGTATTACGAGCTGGCGGCTGAAATATGTGATTTCGCCGAACTAATGCCGATTTAGGCTTAAATCAGCATAAATCGAAGGTAATTTGTATTTTTCCGCTGTCAAATTGATGTTTTTATAAGTCCACAAGGGCAATAAACATATCAAAAGAAGTATCTTTTCGTTAACGTTTCTCAAAGCGACGTATGTTGACTAGGTCACTTAATGTTTTGCCCAGTTCAGCCGCCAGTTTGAATGGTTCATGTTGGCACGTGCCGCGATCTCGAGTCAGCAATCTATACTATGGTTGTATATCTGTATTATATATACTCGGAGTGCCTACACAAAATAACTACAGTTGCCTGGAGTTAGTAGTTACCAGACTATTAAGAGTTGTTGGTGACTAGTGAATTATAACCACGGCGTTCTGACCACACGTCGAAGAAGCAGAGTTACACCTTGCTGTTAGTACGACAGATCTACAGCAGTATATATTTAAACCTGCACAGCTTCAATGACGAGAAACCAATGCCATGGTTCATTAGGTTCAAGCAGCAATCCTAACATTACTCAGTTACACTTTCCCAAATCCCATGAACTAATAACAGGATCCTCAGTGATGACATTATATAAATACTGACAAGATTATCCTGGGTAAAAATTTATAAATGCATTTGGTACCAAACACGAATAACACACAATAGCACCACGGATTTGGAAGGGATTTTTCGCGCGCTTAACTTTATCTTGCTTTGGCTTCTTTGTAATAACTTGTAACTTTGAAATCTGTTTCCATTCTATGGAACACTAGCGATAGCAACTCCAAGTTTGTTTGTGTTTTTTTTAAGTTGTTTTTTTTGTGTTTTTTTTTTATTTAGCTTCGCCAACTAGGGCAGGGTCACCACAACAGCATATGCCAATTACTGTGGACCCTTTTACCTAACCCACCCTGTCAACTTTCCCTGTGGGAGGAAACCAGAGTACCCGGAGAAAACCCACGACTTTCGGCAGAGCGTTTACTTTACTCTTTTCACTTGAGGACTGGGTTCGAGTCGCATTGAGAAAGTTCTCACTGAGACTTGAACCCATGACCTTAGCGGTGAAAGCCACTGGCAATAAATACACAATGTAACACCAATGTAACACCACTTTTAATACTAAATCCCAGCAGACAAGAAATTACAATATTAAATCATTTTTGCAATTCTCATATTATTACAGGCCTTGAGCCTGAGGCATACACACTCAATTCACTTCACTGATCTTCAAAACAAAGTATCATGATTGTACATTGTACGCATGCTAACCTGTAATCTGAGAGTACCTACACTGCATATTCTTATATAATATATAACATATGTTTAGAGACTTTTAAATATTTCACTTGTATAGACAGTTATATAGTATAAGCTTGTTTATTTTCTTATTCTATCTGCAATCCTGGTCAAAAAAACTTGGCAGTCATTCCAATTTTAAAGAGTATTATTCCCATTGAGCTAGCAATATATATGCTTATTATCAGATAACGTCACAGTTGAATAGGTAAACCCCCCCTAGTCCCCTCCCCATCATACATTGTTGGCTAGACATTAGGGAAAGTAGTGTGGCAAAAGCCAACAATGAAGTGGAGGGCAGGGGGAAATTATAGAAGTCTGCAAAACAACATTTGTTATTTATGCTTCATTAGGATTTTACTTGATCTAGTTTTATATATAGTATTTAATTTCCTATGACAGGTCCTACGTTGATATAAACAGCATTATAGCATTATGCTGAACAAGTTAACCAGTATAAATCAAGAAATCCTCATGTCCTGTCGTGTATGAACTCTACAGCCTGTAGTACAGGTTATTGTACATGTACTTTCTAATGAAATTGAACATCTACAGAACACCAATATGCTGAACAGTTGCAGAACTTTAACAGAACTATTTCCAGTGAAAAGAATACCAGGTGGGAATATAGTCATTCAACCATGGATTGATTTATTTAGATTTCCAGTTGTGATAGAAACAACCACAGACACATTACACCTCCAAGTTGAGCAAACTAGATCATAACGAACAATATCCTGCTTGCATCGACTACAACTGGGAATGGTAATCCTTCATCGTCGAACAGGTTCCAAACACTGGTATTTCCTTTCAGTGTCTTGTACACAAAACTCACTAAAGTGAAGCAAAAATTCTATTATTAATCAGTTTGGTTGGGGGGCCTAGACAAACTCTAGGGGGCATCCTTCCCAGAAGTTTTGAAATCTGGAGTCAGTGGAAGATTTGACATGTAGAAACCAGATTATTTAGCTTGTTTTCCATTCCAGGCAGCAAATATTATCATTATTTGTGGGTGGGCTTAGCACTCCTCCGCTTCTACTGAAGGCTATAGCCCCTCTAGCACTGCCTATTCTATCGCTACTGTAATGAATTAATTTATTGCATTCATATAAAGGAAATTATCTCATAGAAATGATAACCTGAAATGCAATAGGGGTATCAAAGAATGACCACTACTCACAGACATCACTGGTATACAATTGGTAAGAGGCCAAAGTAATTATGGAACAGTTACTCCACAATCGCAAGAAAAAATCTATTTGTCAATGGCATTCAAAATATTTTCATTACAAACCTCCATGTCAGTCTGGATTCCTACATCACGATTGTGTGTGTAAAGCTGCTCCAATAACCTTCCACTCAATACAAAACTGCAATTATTTTTCGGTTTTGGTACTGCTTTGGGGTCAATATTTTCTTCTATTTCACGGAAAATCTGAACAATTTTAAAATATGAATTAATCAACTTAATATTTAATATTTAGAAACCCACTCCAGTGAAGTGGAAGACGTGCACTTTCATTCAAAATATTGGCAAGTAACATATTTCTACCAACCCCTATCTGATTTGTTTACATTCCAATGGCACAGAATCCTAATATACCATAATTTGTCACTTTCGTAGCATTACTTTTCAGCATCAAAGCTAATTAGCAGGGGCTTTAGAAATGCCAAAACTATGACAAAAGGTGACCACAATCTGTAAAATGTACGCTACTAGCAAATATTATGGTATCAGTCAGGTATCAGACAAGTATCCAACAAGTCCCTCCTCAAATACAAGTGTGTATGCCCTTCTATCCAAGAGCCACCCTCATTTTACTACAAATAATTTACTCACCCCCCTCAGACCCTCACGATTAAGCCCCACCTCATCTCTTCACATCAACGAAACACATGGGCACAGCATACCGGCAAAATAATTTGGGGGCAGACACAGCTTTGCCGATTTCAATATCTAACAATTCACACAATTTCTCACTTACAGTGTTTCAGCTCTAAATTAACAAGCTCCCCTACGAGGGATGGCCCCCTCTATTTATTAAGCCTCCCTTCTCTATTACCCTCCTGCCTCAAACATATATGCCTGAAATAGATAAACACATTATTTAGCAGCTAAATTCAGGATTGCACATCTATACTATATATGCATTTACATAGAGTCTATTCCACCTTATAGAAGCGAAATATAAATACATTTTATTGTAGAAAGTTTTCCAGCGGTTCTCAGTGGTCTAGGTTTGGGGTAAGGGTTAGGTTTGGGGTAAATGTGCAATCCTCGATTTAGCTGCTAGTGCCTAGTGATAAACACTGCATTGGGAGTCTGCCAGTCTGGGAGGGTTTCCCAAACATTCAAGGCTAAAATTTGAAAGTCGCAATAGCTCCCCTACATTGATTGTTGTGAAGTTCATATTTCTATTTTCAAATAAAGCTTACCTGTAGTCTTCGGCGTTTTACCACCGCTGATCGCTCAGATTTTGGCTTTGGCTGTGGTTTAGGATCGGTTAAAGAAAAATCAAAAATTGTAGGAACAGCATCAGGTTTCAGCCTCAACCTTTGAGCTGGCCATCCAATCGATCTTAAAACGGCAAGATTCTGCTCAAAACAATAATCCTCAAAATGTCTCGAACACAATGTTGACGACCGCGCAGGCTTCCAATCTTTTCGTCTGATTCTATTTATCCAACGCTTTCGTAACGTTCTCTTCTTAGGAAAACTGAAATATGCGACCTTCTCTTGCGGTTGGTACTTAGTGCTATTAGAATTGCTCTCGCAATTGAAAGCGATACAATACTTCATTTCAAAGACATTTAATATACTGTGACTCAAATATTGTGTATGGAATTTACAGAAGTCAATATTATCGGTGTTCCTTTTCCAACTATGACGTAACAGTATCACCAGTACTTCATGTACGCCTATTATTTTGTCTTGCCATTACGAGAATAACCATTATTAATTAATTAATTAATTTTTTGTTGGTTTTTTCCAGAAGTACAGTAACTTATTTATTTTCCAGTCCGGCAGGAAAATTAGTAAAGAATTTCCCATGAAATGCCAAATTCCATTGGGTACGTCAAATACCCCCACCTGGTGTAATGTGCTAGTCAATTGAAACCTCGGCCCCCCGACGCCTGGGAGTATGCAGGGATTTCAACATTTCTCGAGTGTTAAAATCCCGGCCTTAAAATGTTGTCCATTTGTTAAAATGCCTGGCTTGCTTGCCGGCTTGCCAAAGTCTAGCTTTTCGTCTAGTCGTCTGATCAGTCATTTTTTATATAAAAACACACTGTTACACGTCTGGTGAACGTGTGTCAGTTTATTAAATCGAAGGCTCTATGAGAGTTAAATCCCCAGCATTTTATCCTGGCCTTTGTGTCAGTGTTAAAACCTCGGGTAGCATGACAGCAACATTTGTTAAAACTCTGTATTTCCTCCGCAAAGTCCCGTTAAAACCCCGCATATGCCCAGGGTTGGGGGGCGGGGTTTCAATTGACTAGTGCATAAGGCACTGACTGGTACAGTATATAAACATCACATAATTTTAGATGTACCATTTGAAATATTGTACTTCAAAAGCCAGAACCAGATAAAAAATTTTAAGAAATAAACTATTAAACAGAAACCAAAAAGATGGAAACATCATTCTTGAAAACCCAAGATATGGACTAATACCATAGAGCACATCAATTTAAATGGTTATGATTCGATCCTGTAATAGGATTTGATTATGATAACAATAATTATTAAGATAATATGCAGTGATGTAGATAAGAAATGGGGTAGCCAGGCTAATCTGAAATCTAGACGGGCCATAGCATCAATTCGCGGAGCTGGGAATCCGGGCCATACTGGTGGTTTTAAGAGCTTACTAATACGGTGGTATACTTCAATCCTGAGGAAAATGTTGAAATGTCTGCCTGTAAATGTAAATGTAAGCTGAAGCATTATAATGTGTTCCAGGCCAGCTCTTCTATGTTATCCACTAAATTAGGAATAACTGTTCACTAATGCTATAATGTCACATCGTGACCTAAATCAATAACTTCTGATGCCAGTTGAGAAGTATGTGGATGCAGGGTGTTGGACGTTGTTATTCATTCTTTGACTTTGCTTTCAGCAACAGCTGGTCTAATCCAAATTCTTATAGAGACAATTACTCCGATTTCCACACAAACTTTTTCACTAATACACCTGAATCTTCTAGATTTTAGCACAGTTTTAAAGCCGGTCCAAGAGCATAACATAACCGGGCCAGTGGCCCGTTGCCCGGCTATTAAATACATCACTGAGATAATATGATTAACCCATTAAGTCGCAATGTGCCCTAATGCGCCCACTTTGTCATTTTACTCTGTCTAACGCCAGACCATTTTACTCATCAAGGGGAAAGTGTTGGGCATTAATGGGTTAATACAATATGATATGTGATAAATGATTCTGTAAAATTAGATAAAAATATAAGCATTTAAATTTGTTAGTAAAGCCCGGCCCTGCCAACTCTCATCAACTTTGAGCTGATTCAAATTTTGATAAGAATTGATGAGAATTTTTATATGTTTGACCGGTACATGTGGTAATATCCAGTCTACTGTTGTTCTCCTTTGACTGGGACATTAAAGTAATGATGAAGCTCTCATGCAAACCCTCGCTTGCTAACTCTCATCAACTTTTATTCTCATTTGACCTTAGCAATGAACACTATTCAAAAGATTGGTTGAAGGATTTAACTACCTGAAAAAATATATTGAGCAATGACCCTTTATCCAGGATGTTACAGTACAGTTGCATTTTCATTTCATATAAAATGTTTAAACCATTTAATAAGTCAAGTAAAATTATTTTGAACCATTAATAACTCATTTATAACAAGTTATAACCAATAGCTTCCATACAATGTTGACTGTATAATATCCCTTTAATATTAAACAGATTATGAGCAAAAATGTAAACAAAGTGTAAAGGGGACAACATATAGTTATAAAATGTTATCGAAATTATGGTTGAAATAATAGAACAGTGTTTCAAAAATGTTGCAAATAAAATTACATGATAAATGTAATTACTTACGTGGCACAGCCAAAGGACTTAATATTAAATATTGTTAAATTTCATGAAATATAGAAATATAAATTGCCTTCATACTCACCAGGGAGCTGTATTGACTGTCCGTATCGGTCATTTTGGCAACCAATCGATCACTTTTCCTCTTCCTTTGAGATTAAGAATATCGTTTTTCGTTCAAGACTTCAAGTTATTAAACCAGGAACATAAAATATCAAAAATGTCGTAATATTATGTTGTTGGATGTGCTTTTGCATGTTATTAATGCATCAGTCAAATCCAAGCGTGCCCATCCCCCCCGGGCAAACCCCCGGGCTTTTGACAGTTTTCGAAAATATGCGACAAATTCCCGGGGGCAGGGTAAAAAACACGTGAAAATGCCCTGCAGCGGGGCAAAAAATCAGTAGCAAATCCCCCACCCCGGGGACAGCTGAACTATTTGGCTAAGAAGAGTAGGTTATCCAACTACCTGAACATAAAGAGAATACTTTCTTCGACGTTTCGAGCGAATGCAAGTATTTCGCCTGCGTTGCAGGCTACCAAGTATTGTGCGTCATACTCTAGCGCGTTTTGCTGTCGTCATGCTCTAGCGCATTTATTTTTAAAGTTTGCGGTCAATGTGGTGTGGTTCGAATTTATGCGTTTGTAGTGGTTTTTGAAATAAAACAGAAAAACTATATATATTCTACAACATTAATTTATTAAATGTTCTGAAACTGGTATTGTTTTGTTTTATATTATTATCAAGTTATCGGTGATCGTAAAACCTCCAAATCCTTAATTTCAAATGCCCCGCCCCCGGGCAAAGGTTTGAGTTCAAATGCCCAACCCCCTGGACGTGCTTTACAGGAAAATGCCCCGGGGGGGGGATGGGCACGCTTGGATTTGACTGATGCATAATGGTGCTCAAAAATCAAAATGTTACATAATTTGCATTCTGACATCCCGATGACCTCCATATCACACTGGATTAATAACTGCAGTCCATTGAACTCAATAGAACTGGAACGCTACCTCCATACAGAGCCTCCATAGAAACTCGCCTAACATCGCATGAAGCCTCTGGCATGAAGCCAAATTTGACCTCCAGACACGATGTCAAAACACGCGTGTTTATGTTGCGAGACTTTCCCGCGAGACCATGCATTTCAGGGAGTGAACATGCCTTTTTGCTGAAATAGGTCGGAATGCATAGTTTGTATAGTTTGTATGCAAAGTTAAACTTCATTGCGCTACGAATATACAGGGTGTATCAAAAAAACTGCAAATACCATAATTTGTATGCACGAGATCATACATTAGAATTTCAATGGCTGTGCAAATAATTACGCTTCTGGGATTTGAAAATACGTTTCCCAGGGGTATCAAAACAAGCACACAAAGTGAATTTTAATTCACTTTGTGTGCTTATTTTGATAGTACTGCACGTGGAAACGTATTTTCAAATCCCAGAAGCGTAATTATTTGCACAGCCATGGAAATTCTAATGTATGATCTCGTGCATACAAATTATGGTATTTGCAGTTTTTTTGATACACCCTGTAGAAATATCAATGGAACCTTCAAGAAAATCTAAAAAAAGAACTTTTCTTCTTTGTTATATGTAAATCCTGCTACTTTTGACATGCATTGTTTTTTGCATTGTTTTTTAAAACAATAAAACAATGCATGTCAAAACTAGCAGGATTTACATATAACAAAGAAGAAAAGTTCTTTTTTTAGATTTTCTTGAAGGTTCCATTGATATTTCTATATTCGTAGCGCAATGAAGTTTAACTTTGCATACAAACTATGCAGGATCGACAAAAAAACGGGCTTCGAGGCCGATCAAAATATCTTTTCTACAATAATCTTTGTATGTTTTAGTTCTGGTATACAGCAGTTTATTTCTGTGAAATTGGCTTTATAAACAGAGTATGGAATCAGTGTAGAAAACAAAAAAATATTCAGCAAACGAACTCTCACACCTTGGCACACTTTTATCGAAAAAGATCATTCAGCCATTACAAAAAATAGAGAAAAAAATACAAGTAAAGTCTTCTAGGAAGTTTTACCTGAATGAAAGTATTGATAAAAAGCTTTGAACCTTGTAAAAACGTTTCCTTTTGAAAATTTTAAGCCGGTATTCAAGAATGCATGACCGATTGGCCGCGTTCTTCATTTCCGTGAAAAGACTGGGAATATCTTTCAAATTTGGCTTCACATTTCCGGTCGGAGGTATCCACTGCTTCCCACTGATCTCAAAGCATTACTGGATAAAGCAATTTATCTAATTTTATGAACAGTTTTGATCTTTTGGGTCTATAAATGATTAATGATTTATTAACTTTGCCTTAAATAAATAAGTACAAAAAAATTTTACAAAAATAATAACGATATGACAATAGAAATAATTATTATTAGGAAGGATACCCACAACAGCAATTGAATTACTCACAAGAGCAATTGAATTGTTCTTTAAAATCTAAATCGTTGGGTACTGCATATTCGTTTTTAGCTTCTGTTAAACTTGTTAAATCTCGTACCCAGAGCTTGTGATCCTTTTGGCCAACGGCCAGGAACAGGGCCTGTAGTTATGGAGACGAGTTACCAGGCTAGCCGAGCCACTCGACAACGCAGCGTGATCCTGAGTACCGGGTAACGGCGATGCTAAGATCCGGCGGAGAACATATTCTACAAATTTGGTCCCATCTTCGGAAATGCCCCCTTTTAAGACTGAAAAAGTCTGTATATATTTCATAAATCATAAATGTGTTTAGAATATTTAAAACTTCACATACGATGGGTGTTTTAAGACGGGTTCGGGAAAGAGAGAATTTTTTTATATTTCTGTCACTGCAAAGAACCGGCGGAAAAATTCGTTAAAGCAGGATTAGAATTCGCATCTTCGGGTTTCTTTCTCGCTGTGATGTACATATCACAACATGACTCAGAGTACTCAGACTCATATTGCTGATTTAAATAACATATATTTATTACTCGATTCGTTCGGATTTAAATCATAATACATAAAACAAAACTCTAAACAAAAGCATTTTACTCATGCTACTCAACAACAGTGAGCTGACCGCTCACTGTATAGTTCACTGACTCAATCTCTGACTAACATATAACTGGAGTGACACGCTCCCCGCCTTTCGACAACGATGTCGAAACTACCCTTCTTCTAGTAAACAGATCTTTGTAGCAGGCCGTTGGCAAATGCCTAATTTCGTCCTTACATCTACTGCGCGCCCTACACCGCCCTGTGCTGTATGCACTGCTTCAATTCTTCCTAATAACCACTGTCCCCGTGGCTGCGCTGCATTAATTACCAAAACTACGTCCCAGGTTTCAAGTTCGGCTATTCATTGTGCTATTTCTTTCTTTGTGTGAGTCCTGGTACATATTCGGTCATCCAACGGTTCCAACTAATGTGTTCACGACAGCTTGCACTTGTCTCCATTGCTTTCTCGAGTTGATTTCTTTGGGGTGGCAGGGGTCATCCTAAGGCCTTCCATTTTCCAAAATGGGCAGTTCTAATTGTAAAATGGGTAGTTCTAAAACCTAAAATGGGCAGTTCTAAAAATTGAGTTTTGGAGAGAACATGTTGAATTCACAAACCCGAAAAGTGTCTAAACATTCAATATTTAATATATTGTTTGAATTGGTCATTATGATAATATATACTTTCAAATACTTTTTACATTTTAACAAATTCCTAAAAATTTCTATCGTTGGGATAACCCTGTGACAGTGCTTGAAGCCAGGCTAGCCAGCTTCCCCCTCCATAGGCGGCGGAACGGGGGGAAGTAGGGAAATGGGGGGCTAAGCCCCCCCTGTTTCAGTCTTTCAATTAAATATGTTTATATAACAAATGTTGAATATTAGATTATTGCACTATGTTTTTAGTACTCGAGATGAAAGCTTGTAATGTTGAAATTTCCATGAAATTCTCCCCACAGAATGCAGGAAATGCGGTTTCAGAGATACTAGATTTCAAAATTTTCTGGGGGAGGATTCCCCCAGACCCCCCCCCCCCTACGTTGGTAGAGCCACATTATAAGTCCCTCCAATAATACATATCTTCCGCCCCCTCCCGCGCGAGGGAATTCGCGGCCCATTGCCTGTTCCACCGCCAAAATTGGCAGTTCTAAATTTTTCTTAGGATGACCCCTGTGGGGTGGATGAGATCAAGGTTCACGTTACAGTTGGGTCGTACTAATAGGAAATGAGCTGGACTTAGTGGCTCGACATCTTTGACATCGGTGCAAATGTAACCATAGGTCGTGAATTGATGAGGGACTCTGCTTCAATTAGGCTCGTCCGCAGAACTTCTTGGGTAACAGTCCTCTCCCGAAGAATCGCATACAATGCTCTCTTTGTTGACTGAACCATTCGTTCCCAGGCTCCGCCCATATACGGAGCATACGGAGGGTTAAAATGCCATTGAATCATGTTTGATGCCAGAAAATTCTCAATGGTCCAACCTTTCGAACCCTCACGCAGTTCTCTTTCCGCGCCCACAAAGTTAGTTCCGTTGTCCGAATACATATCAGATGGTTGACCTCTCCGCCCAATAAAATTAGGAAGACAGAGAATAAACCTGTCTGTGTCCAGGTTTTCAGCCAGTTCAATGTGGACCGCACGAATCTTCAGACATGTAAATATACATCCATACCTTTTAACTGTTGATCTTCTTTGTCTTCACCCACTTGAATAATCTACACCCACTTGATCAAAGAATTTCCCCGGCGTTACTCGCCATGCTGGTAGATCGGCCATTCTAGGTGTTAGCGGTTTTCCTCTCAACCTCTTGCAGACACAACAATTAAACTTTTACTGGCGCAGCAAACTTCTGGCTCCGACGATCCAGTATTGACACCGTAGCAGATACAACAAATTATTTACTCCCGGATGACGGTAAAGTTCATGATATTCACGAACAAGCAATCTGGTTAACCGATGTTTACCACACAGAATGGTTGGGTTCTTCGTCATTTCGGGCAATGTAGCGTTACGGATGCGACCTCCGACGACCAATAGTTATTGTTCAACTTCGGCGATAATGAAAGTAATCGACTTCGAGACTGAACGGGTTTGTTGGCACGCAACATTTGAACTTCCTCATCAAAAGATTCTGACTGTGCTGTCTTTATCAACGTGTTCATAGCTAACGTCAATTCTCGGACCTTTAACGGACCGGTGATTCTTTCGCCTTTTGGAGCACGGGTATTGTGGATAAACCGATGACAGTAGACAGCAACGCGACGTAACTTGCCAAGTGAGGAATAGTTTGTAATTTGAACTAGGGCAGGACCCACGTCTTCTTGGAGGACTCCGACCCATTTAACTTGCTTACATTCTTCTTGGGGTTCCACCACACACTCAAACCTCCTCTCCGGCCATTTGTCTTCTTCTTCATACAGGAAACTGGTCCCCTTTGCCATCTACTGCTAACTTTAAGGTTATCTAGTTGAAGACCTCTGGTTGCATCGTCCGCTGGGTTCAGCTCCGACGGAATATATCGAAAACATACTTGCTCTTCACCAAACGAATCTCTCAAACGAACTAGAGTATCATCAACTTCGGCGATTCTATTTCCCACGAACGTATGAAAGCAGCTACTTGATCTCTGAAGCCATTGCAACACAATAGCTGAATCTGAACACAATATGATGCGTTGTATCGCGGTGTCCAATTCCTTTACCAAAGTTTCAGCACGAGAATGGACATAATGCGTGTGTGTAAATACTATGGTCTCCCAATCGAACAATTAGACATGCTGTTTAATAGTCAAATTATGCCAATAATTACTTTGGGATAGAACTTTGGGAAGGCGCATATTTTAATAAATACATTAGTCAAATTGATAAATTTATAAATCGGGCACACAGATTTGAAGAAAACACAGATTTTGATATGTCTAGTTCTTGCGTTCATATTTCGCATCGTTTTAAGGAGGCTCCCTACAGTTTTAATTCTGTGTCGCGGGATGCCGGGATCTGTAGCTGTACAAAGTTGTACAAAGTACAAACGAAGTTTATGTATTATAAACAAACCTTTTATAGTTTTTATATCACGAGTTCACGAATCACGATTGCGCCAAAATTTCGTTGTCCACACGCGTGGGTATTCGAGGCTTGTCTCGCGTGAAAAATTAAATCCTGATTTTTCTGACGTCACACACAAACTATAAATACATTTTTCTCCTGTTTCCTTCGGTAATTTTTTTTTTAAATTTGCATACGATACAGAAATCACAAAATACCTAAAATATGCGATTTAAAAAAAATTCCTCGGAGCCGAATTTTAATTTTTAGTTGCAAAAAACGGTTTTTTTGAGATTTTAAAAAATTCGGCTCCGAGGAATTTTTTTAAAATCGCATATTTCAATACTTTGTACTTTAGGTGCTCGTGTGCAAAAAATAAAAAAGGTTTACCGAAGGAAAATCCAAAAAATTAAGGAAGAAGATAAAAATACGACAATTTCTAAATCGCGTTGTTACCATGGCAACGTAAATATTTAGAAACATTTTTTGTTCTTCGTAATCCGCAATATTGTGGCAATCTGATGGCCAAGTCTCGTGACCATACCTTGCAAAATGACAAAATAATGGACCTTAGAGCACATTTGCGTGCTACAGAATTAAAACTGTAGGGAGCCTCCTTAAGTGTGAATACAAACTAACGGAATATTTACGTGTAACATCACTCCGAGTACGTAATCAGTTTGAATTTAGCAAAGATTTTCCTGTCAGAGAGAATTTATTATCCATAATGCGCGTGTGTTTGGTCACTTCGAAGGGTGACAAAATTTCAAATGAGAAGATATTTTTTTGATTTGGTGTCCCCCTCTAAAATTCTCAGGCATGTTGAAGTTTCTTATCTCAAGTTTTCATCTTAAAAAATTCGTTAAAATCGGAGTTGATTCCTAGTGCTAGGAGATATCATGGCTGAAATTTGACCCCTTTTAAAGCTTCTTTTTAGGACGTTTAACCTTATAGTTTTGCTAGCCTGTGATTCTGTTGAAACCACTTAATTAATGTGTGGCATAAGTTTTACGACTGTTGAAACAAGATTAATGTATTTACCAAACCGATCCTCTTTGTAGCTCAATTTATGAAAAATCCAATTTTTGCAAACATGCTGAGCGCATTGTTGGTTAAAACTTTGTCCCCCACTCAATTTTTATTCGGAGTGATAGGTGACAAGTACTTCCAACTACATTTTGAAGTTGATTCCTTCGCGCTATCCTTTTTGCAATCTGAGATACGCTGTAGAAGCTAAATGTTTCTTCTATCGAACGCCAACAAAGGTCAATGGTTATGCGTGTTAGTTTTCAAAATGAACACATGTTTTTGACAACAAAACCGCAGTCCTTTGCGGTGAATGCCATAAGCAAGTCATTAAAAAGTTTAATCGATCAGTTTGGCTAATATTTTATTAAAAACACACAGCTAAACACTGCTGAACATTGGGTTCTCAGACTGATGTGGTCTACTGGAAAATATTTCGCATTAAAAACAATCGTTTTCAGCCTTGATATGTCCTAAGAATAGACTTCGATTTGGAACAAACTTTTAAAATATAAGCATCAGATATTAAGCAAAAACTTCGACATACCCACATTAAGGTGCTGTAATTACCATCGTTGTAAAAATATATTTTCGCCGCCATCTTTGCCCGAATGATAAATGGAATAATTAAACCACGTGGGTCCCAGATGCTAAATACTTGACATAGTATTTTTCTGTGAGTGTTTCTGGGTTCGGATAACTCCGCCTTAAAGCTAAACGCATCTGCTTCTGCGTCCCAGTAGGCTCCTAACGTTCTTTCAGTAGGAAGTTTATCAGCCGACAGATTATGTATTTTAGAAGAGCGTTCGGTTTCAGGTACTGAACGTAGCACTTCAACAGAATTTGATAACCGTAACCCAGAGACCGTAACCGGAAGCCTGCCTTCGACATAATCCGCGTCAATTGTTGGATAATCTGCACTCACTCCGTTATCGAATCTACAGATCCCATTGCGTCATCAATGTAGAACCATTCATCAATGATGCTGTTAACAAGGGGATACAACTCTTTATGATCTTCGGCATTCAGGCGAATAACATAATTAGCTCGAGATGGAGCACCCACTTCTCCAAACAGCATGCGCTCAAACTGGTATACCTCAATCGCCATGTCCGGTCTAACTCGCCAAAGAAATCTCAAAGCGGGTTTGTCAGAATCGGGCACTCGAATTTGGTGATACATTTCTTGAATATCCGCAGCCACTGCGATCGGCCTTTCGCAGAACCGTAACAAGACTCCAAGGATTGATGGTAGCAAGTCCGGATTGTGCAAAGCACTATTGAGTGAAGAACCATTAAAAACTGCAGAAGCATCACACACTCGACGTAAACGCTCTGGCTTGCGAGGATTAACAACCGGGTGATGGGGTAGGTACCATTTCACCGAGCTTGGGGTTTCTGCCTCTTCCTTTGACAACTTTCGGATATAGCCTTTCTGGATGTCAGTGTCTATTGACTGCTGATATCTCTCTTTCAATGCTGGATCTTTCTCCAACTTCTTCTCCAGGGAAACTAGCCTTTGTGTTGCACCTTCAACATTATCAGGCAGCTTGGGACTTTTGTCTTTCCATAAAAGTGGAGAAACGTAGGCATCTTCAGTTGGCAGCTTGTGTGTTGTTGCCTTCGTCAACCGTAAGGCTCTCTCATCCTCTTTGGAACGCATAACTTGACTATTATTCTTGATACCTAGCAGATCAATAGTCATGCGGGACTCTGTTATATTAACAAGTTCCCTGTTGTCGTCAGTTTCAACTCTTGCTCGGAATGCGGAACAATGATGTGATTTGACCATACTCGGCAAACAGTTAACAGCAACCCAAACAAGTGGTGTGTTCAATTAATGCAATGGGTAAACGAACCGCTCCCCGTCCTGGAGCTGGTTGAACTATCTCGGACGGGATAAGAAGCCTGCCATTGTTGGAACCAATTAATATTGAAATTTCCTCACCATTAATATCGGGCAAATCAACATCATGAAGATAATTGAAACTCGGTTTGACTTCTAACCATTTAACGTTGTAGGAAGGGCCAGACAAAGTTGGGATAGTTTGTACATCATACAGAACAAATTTCCTATATGGATCTTTTGCAGATGAAAAATAGACTGCATGTCAGATAGCGAAATATTTCACAGGTTTTGTTCCATTTACCCCGGTAATGGTGACTTGTTCAGGTTTATCTTGAGCTGATATAAGTCCCAGTTGCAATGCTTTATCTGCCGAAATTAAAGTACAATCACAACCAGAGTCTAACATTGCTAAAGCCTCTGTTTGTTGCCCATCTTTACCATGCACAATCACGGACAGGACTTGTAATAATGCTTTCTTGGGCTGAGATCCATAACAGGCAGTGTGATTTGCTCCTTATATCTGGGGTTGCTCCAACACACTGGATGAATTTATGGGATCCAATTGAGTTTCAGTAACTCTGGGGGTAAATTCTGGTGCATCAGGGCTGATAGCTCCTAGGTTGGGGGGGTGGGGGTTTACTTCGCAGAGAGGTAATATCATGTAATAGTCTATGGTGGTTATCTGTGCACCCATCTGTCCCACACTTAACCTTCCGATAACAGCTTCTTGCTAAATGACTAAACTTAAGACGGATAATGCTTTCTTTTTCATGTGGCTGCATTCATTGAAATGCCTTACAGCTTTCTAACGTATGATTTGGTGAATTATGGATTGGGCACATAGCAGTTGACTAGTTTGTTCTGCCTGCAAAGAGTTTATTTCTGGACCCCCGTCTATCTGTTCCCGTCTGACTAATCGTTGAACTGAGGTGGGCTTCCTCAAGATGCCTAACCTTTGTATCTAGCCATGTTTGAAATTCTTCTAAATTGACCCGGCCAGGATGATCGCTGGACCACTCGTGCCATTTGTAAAACAGAAATGTTGACAACTTAGCTGCTGCCTCTTGAACAATAAAAGTGGACTTCAACTCATGGTGCAATTTGAGCAATCTAAAAGACTCTACCATTGTTGATATTACGTCTGAAAACGCCCTTAACTGGATTGGGTTATCACCTTGCACTTGGGGGTGAGATCTTAAAGCTTTGAGGTTAGTATTTACAACAGTTCTCACATTCCCAAATCTTTCTTCTAGAATTCTCATAGTTCTTTCAAACTGTCCGGAACCAGGTAAAATCCACTTTAAAGCCCTTTCAGCATCTCCACTGACATGTTCAAGTAGTAAGTCTAACAACTCGTCTTCATCATAAATGTCTCGTCTTTTTATACGGTCAAATGTCGCTTTGAAAGATACAAATCTATCTACTGATCTACTGAAACTTTAATAGGGGGTTTTGACTGCTTCGTTAGTTCTGTTCCGAGTTGAAGAAAGTAATTTGGCACACCTGTAGATTGTAATGTGTTCTTTTTCTCTGTTTTCTCACTTTCAGCTAATGTCTCTTCCTTTGGCTTTGTATCTTCCACAGGTTTCACCACATCAGGAACGTCACTTAACAGGCGTTGACCACGATCCCCCTGCTGTTCTTTCCGGCGGGAGACTTTCCAGTACTAATGAATGTTCTGGCTCCTTTACTCTTTTGTCCGATATTGATTGCTCTGCTTCTAACTCTAAGTTGGCCAACTCTACTTCTAATTGTTGTTCTTTTATCTTCCGCGCATTTTCCAGTTGTATTTCTTTTACACTTAGCTCTGCCTCGTTCTTAACTGCCTCTAACTTTATTTGCGCTAGTCTCGCGGCCTTTCTCGTTTCAGTAAGTTTTCTTTTTGAACTCGTTGTAGAACAATGTGACTTGCTTTTTCTCGACACTTTAGATTTTGTAACACTACGTACCTCAGAGTTGGATAAATGCTCGTTTCCATTGTTAGATTTATGTTGTTCGTCGTTGTTTCTCTTGTCAAACTCAGTATCTGTATTTGATTTATTCCCTTGTACTTGCTTTCACGGAGCACAAAAACGATCTTACTGCTTTTATAAAGTGGAAACGTTGACAGGCTTTGAGCACGCGGACGATAACGGCCATAAAGCTATTCTTTTCATAATAATACTTTACTTCTATCAAACGCGAAGTTTTCAATTTTAATTTAAGTCAATGCAAATCTATTTAAATACGGTAAAATCTTCAGTATATAGATGGCGTAACTATGATAACAGTAATTATATACACACATCAAAAGAAAAAGTCGTGGAAGTTCGCTTAAATTATTATAATATACACGTCTATATCTTTCTTAAATTGTTATAATGATTGAAGCTTTCCAATATCTTGAGGAAGACTATTCTACAATAGCTCCCCAATATAACAAATTTGTTCGTGGCTTGGGCAAATTTAATCTCATTCCAGAGTTCCTTACATAGTACCCTGTACCATGGATAGACCTCGTAATGACCCTTGATGCTTGGTTCTGTAATTTCTGTATTTTACAGCTAAGTCTGTAACTATACTTCGTGTTGTTTGTTCAGCCCTTATTAATTAACAGACACCTCTCTAAGACCGGCAGACGCCGCATATTCCAGGTGACCTTGGTAATCTATAAAAGCGTCTACCTCTCTTAAGCTGAGAAACGACGGAAATAAAATAGAAAAGAAGACAATTTAAAGATTTGGAATGAAGATCTCTAAAAGAATGATTTTGTACGCTCAGAGTAAATTGTAGAATACGTACGCGTCCATTTTTGCACTTAACACCTATAAATTCCTACCCTGGTTCCAGAGGCTCTTAAAGAAAGGCGAGGCAAAATAACGGCAAGGCGAAATAAATACGAGGCGAAAGAGCCTCTGGTCAAATCGATTGCGAATCTCACTTCCATACTTAATTAGGTTCAGAATCTGAACCTCGCATGTGATTGGCTGTTTGTAAAAACATGTCAAACCGGTTTGGAAAATAAACAAGCATTGAACTAATTTTAAACACACAAAGGCTATAATTAGTTCAATGGTTGATTTTTCCACCGGAGGCGGACCAGTCACCTGCTGCTTATTCGGAAACTAAGTTAAATATAAGTTGTCATCTGTATCTTCGGTAGTGAGAAAATAATCACAGCGTCTGAGGCTAAGAATGAGATTTATAAAGGATGCTATTGTGTATGGAGCGACAAAATTCGGCTACAAAACAACAAGAGACCATAAAAAGCAAGTGGCAGAGGCATATCTAGCTGTGTTCCAGTCCACTACACCGTTACGAGATGTTTCCATGTCTGCGTAAACCGGTTGTGGTGTCGAATATCAGCTCCGCAAGGCAAAAACTTGTCAGTCAACTTTTGAAAATTCCTGCAAGGGAAACAAGTCTGCCGGATTCAAATTCCTGCAAGGGAAACAAAGTCTGTCTTTCCTCTCCCAATTTTCTCGCCTCCCGCCCGCATTTTCGTGCGCCCTTTATAACTCCCCAATCCTTTAGAACTCCCCAATAAAAAAACCCTTCAAGAGACAGACTTGGAACAAGTCTACCATGCGGGCAATGTCTGCCTGGTACGCGCCTCATAAATAGTTTATAAATACATTATAACCCTGTGGCGAGCAACTGGGGACAACCGGACAAGGCAGCATCACAGGTTATTAGGGTAAATCATACAGCCTAGTCTGCGCAGAGAATCTATGCGTCTGCGTGGCAGCGTAACCTACTGACCTGTTTTCGCCTCAAGCAATAGATCGACTTGTCTTTGCGCTTCAGAGTTCTGTTCTAACAGAGTAACAGTTCAGATAACAAAACGTAGTGCCAAGTTGACTGTAACAGAATCTAAAGTCGAAAGGTAAGGAACGATGTTTTTATATTAAATGGATTTGATCGGTGTGTTCCAATTTCCAAATATGTATATTACCATGATTTATACGTTGTATCGACGTTTTAGCGATTGTATACTGGATTCCTATTAATCCTAGTTCTGCATTGCTTTGTTTTCTTTCATTCATTGAAAATAGAGTGTAGTTTTGAACTGCATATCACAATGTCTCTAGACTTTGCAACAAAGACCCGATAACCCCTTGCCTAGAACGAGGTTGTGCCTATAGAATAGCTTTGCTAAATGCAAGTGTGTTATCTATTTTTGCTTTGTATTTTTTTATTGTTAATAAAATTGAATTGAATTGGTAGCTTTTTATCACAGCGTCAAAGTCACGCTATATATAAAACACAAGTACGGTCACAAACTAAAGCAGTTCGGATATAGTTCGCAAACATTAAGGCCATTAAAATACAATAATTCCAATACAATCGCTTTGCCGCACCAGACGAGCGAGTCGAATCAGTCCGCGCGGACACAAAAAATGTGCCAAGAATTTTGAATTGATCTTGACTTGTAGTTCAACTTCATGACGTGCGCGAGCACCAAAGTCGACCAAAGGGTTGTTACGCTAAAAACCTACCTCGTCCTGTGCGGACAAAGTGGTCGAGCATGGAAAATGGCTTTAATAATGAGCAAAACATGTAGGGCGAAAGAGTGAGCGGATATTATAGGGATACCCAGAAAACAGATACAGTAGACGCGTTATTGACCTTAAAGCGAGGACATGAATGCGCGCGATAAGGTACTATGCCACAGAGTAGTATTTAACAACATTCGATACGATATCAGTTTAAAAATTGACAAAAGAAAAGCTCGTATTTATTGAAGTATACGACCCCTAATATTGAACTGCCTCGTTCTTTAAAAAATCCAGTGACAAATATTAAATATGTTATAGATTAAATATAAAACAACATGGAAGTTCGATAGAGCTCTAACTTACGGGCGTTGTTAAAGCCCCAAGTATAACAATATGTATGAAGATTGATATACTTTGATCGACCACACAAGTAAGATTTTGAAACCTTTAAAACTCCTCGAACGACAAAGTCGCGTCCAATTGTTGCCATAGGTAAATATTTTCAAGAACGTAAATAAATAAGTCGCGACGCGGAGAAGTTCAAAGGAACCAAACATTGTCATAGGACAACAAATTGCCGATGACAATGAAATTAACAATTTTACTAAGAGTATTAACCTTGAAAAGTAAGAGAAGCCAATAAAAAGGGCTAAATTTGCGAGCTATAAGCTTATTATCGTGGGGCGAGTTTATTTTCACCGACATGAAGATGAGATATCACATTACTGAATACTGAATAGAATATTGCGTGTTTATTAAATTATAATATACTACTAAATAAGTGCTTTGGAACAACTAGAAATGTATACTGAAACTGATTCTTTCCCTCTGAAGGCTGCAACTAATGAATGATGTCTAATAAATATTTATAAAGTTCTATGAGTATACTAATTATATTGATAAACTCTTGATAGACCAAGGTCACCAAGCTGATTGAAATTTGATCCTTCTAAGTGTTTAAGGTGGTCCAATACAAAAAAAAATATTTTCTATCTTTTATTACTATTGAATCTCTACTGCTAATATGTTGTTAGCCTCAAGACTCTGACAAAAAAAATATGTTGCTGCAAAACATTGTTGCCATGGTTACCGAGATAAAGCACCACCTGTGGTGAAATTCATGCAATTTTATAAACACAATAACTAAATAAGCATTAATGATAAAATTCTAGAATAACTTTTATTTACTAACAAATAACATTGTCTAGGGGTTGAACTAAAACAATCAACATTGAAGCATTGTCACCAGTTTTACAGGTCAAAAACTGGAAAGGCATTTGACGTCTCGCATGGAAACTGTCGCAACTTCAAAACTATTCTACATAACTCAATTATTTTAGTTCATAACCTAGAGCTTGATATGATGAGTCTATGCTAAAAATTTCATCAAGAAAGTTTCAATACCTCGTCAGATATCCTGCGCGCAATAATGGAATCGCTAATTTATGCTTATTCGAGAAAAATGCATTTAAAGTTCAATGTTCGGTTTATCAACATGACGGTCACATTAAGGTGGTCTTATACATTGAATACTATTTTTCCTAATTTAATACTTTTAATACACAAAATCACTCACTGTTACAATTTGTGGATTAGTGTTACAATTTTTAGTGATAGATAGTTGAATATAGTTTATATATTCGGTATATAAATGTGCCGTATATAAATGTTTCGGTGTATAAATGTTGTATAATTATGCCAGTTTAAATAGACAACATATTTGCAAGTGTATGCGTCTTATATTGGGAAACATTTTATTTACTTATATTATACGCACAATTGAAAAATTGGGCATGGAGCTCCCCTATATTTTCATATGTTTAGAAATTATACGTCGACTAATTCGGGGTCGAAATCACATAGCCAAACACATCCTAAACGGGAGAGGTAGACATATATATCATGAAAATGCCAAGCTAATTATTCGTTTTCCTCGTTAATTATTCGTTTTTTCCTCATTAGTTATTTGTTAGCAAGCGACTGGGGACGAGGCATGTGATTTGTAAAAATAAGAAAAGTCTTGACGCAACTTTTGGCAAACTGTGGGTTATGCAATATTTGGCTTCTCCCCCTGTCCTCAGTCCTCCCCTCGTTACTACCCAGTGGCGGAATTTTGGTGGGCGGGTGGTGGGGGGGGGGTATTTTTATATTACGTACACGCGCTCAATAGTAATGTCTAATCAGTTTATATGCATTTCAAAATTTTAATTTTTCATACGTTTCTCAACCGGCAAACAAACTTAAAAAGTATACATGCCATTGGTCCGTATAATGGTCCGTCCGTATAATAATGACTTAATGGTCCGTCCCTAACCGACATGGCTATATCAATTCACAAGATAATTAAAAATCTTTAAGTTAATTGCCCTTTGGCTTTATTTAATAATTATAGACGTATGATACAGTATATAGTTACGGTGGTGAAGTTTCGAACTGATTTTGCCGGCTCTTCTATTAAAGATTTAAAACTCAATTTATAATCATGCATACTTTTGTTTTCTCAATGAATATACCTAGTTTAAAATAATTTTACGCATGTGGGGGAAAAATGACTCGTTTGTCTTAATTATAATCTGCCTACTCTCAGTTTGCTTGATCGTGTTAAATTTCATGCTAGTTCAGTCTTTAATATGTACGTATAGTTTCAAAGTTGTCCGAATCCCAAGGACCGGGGTCGGATACATGCAAGGGAGAAGACCCCTTGGCCTTGGTGTGTGCTGTTTACTGGGCTTTTAAGACGTTTGGAATACAAGAAAATTAGTAAGATTAGCACAATTTTCAAAGATTTGGCCAAAATCACTACTTAAAAGCTGAAGCCCAGCCTAAATATCAATCAAACTGTCCAAACAATATGGCGAAAGAGACCTTAATATCCTGACGAACCACTCAGTGGGGGAAATTCACTTTGGGGAGGGGGGGCAGCCCTTTTAAGTCAAAATTTTTAGCTCTTTTTTATTCAAATTTTCCGACAAATTGTCTATTTTCCTTGAAGGTGGGGGCACATCCCCCCACCTCACCCCACCAAAATTTCCGCCACTGGAACCACTTTACATTCACAGCGCTCAAACTGCATGGACATGGCACCGTCTGGCTGGTATAATTCCCGTTTTGGTTGTTTCCGTTTTGAATGGGATTCTTGCGTTGTTGACAGACTTGGAACAAGTCTACCATGCGGGCAATGTCTGCCTGGTACGCGCCTCATAAATAGTTTATAAATACATTATAACCCTGTGACGAGCAACTGGGGACAATCGGACAAGGCAGCATCACAGGTTATTAGGTTACATCATACAGCCTAGTCTGCGCAGAGAATCTATATGCGTCTGCGTGGCAGCGTAACCTACTGACCTGTTTTCGCCTCAAGCAATAGATCGACTTGTCTTTTCACCTCCGAGTTCTGTTCTAACAGATTCAGATAACAAAACGTAGTGCCAAGTTGACTGTAACAGAATCTAAGGTCGAAAGGTAAGGAATGATGTTTTTATATTAAATGGATTTGATCGGTGTATTCCAATTTCCAAATAGATATATTACCATGATTTATACGATGTATCGACGTTTTAGCGATTGTATACTGGATTCCTATTAATCCTAGTTCTGCATTGCTTTGTTTGCTTTCATTCATTGAAAATAGAGTGTAGTTTTGAACTGCATATCACCTTGTGTCTCTAGACTTTGCAACAAAGACCCGATAACCCCTTGCCTAGAACGAGGTTGTGCCTATAGAATAGCTTTGCTAAATGCAAGTGGGTTATCTATTTTTGCTTTGTATTTTTTTATTGTTAATAAAATTGAATTGAATTGGTAGCTTTTTATCACAGCGTCAAAGTCACGCTATATATAAAACACAAGTACGGTCACAAACTAAAGCAGTTCGGACAGAGTTCGCAAACATTAAGGCCATTAAAATACAATAATTCCCATACAATCGCTCTGCCGCACCAGACGAGCGAGTCGAATCAGTCTGCGCGGACACACAAAAATGTGCCAAGAATGTTGAATTGATGTTGACTTGTAGTTCAACTTCATGACGTGCGCGAGCACCAAAGTCGACCAAAGGGTTGTTACGCTAAAAACCTACCTCGTCCTGCGCGGAAAGTAGGACGAAAGAGTGAGCGGATATTATAGGGATACCCAGAAAACATATAAAGTAGACGCGTTATTGACCTTAAAGCGAGGACATGAATGCGCGCGATAAGGTACAATACCACAGAGTAGTGTTTAACAACATTCGATACGATATCAGTTTAAAAATTGACAAAAGAAAAGCTCGTATTTATTGAAGTGTACGACCCCTAATATTGAACTGCCTCGTTCTTTAAAAAATCCAGTGACAAATATTAAATATGTTATAGATTAAATATTAAACAACATGGAAGTTCGATAGAGCTCTAACTTACGGGCGTTGTTAAAGCCCCAAGTATAACAATATGTATGAAGATTGATATACTTTGATCGACCACACAAGTAAGATTTTGAAACCTTTAAAACTCCTCGAACGACAAAGTCGCGTCCAATTGTTGCCAAAGGTAAATATTTTCAAGAACGTAAATAAATAAGTCGCGACGCGGAGAAGTTCAAAGGAACCAAACATTGTCATAGGACAACAAATTGCCGATGACAATGAAATTAACAATTTGCTAAGAGTATTAACCTTGAAAAGTAAGAGAAGCCAATAAAAAGGGCTAAATTTGCGAGCTATAAGCTTATTATCGTGGGGCGAGTTTATTTTCACCGACATGAAGATGAGATATCACATTACTGAATACTGAATAGAATATTGCGTGTTTATTAAATTATAATATACTACTGAATAAATGCTTTGGAACAACTAGAAATGTATACTGAAACTGATTCTTTCCCTTTGAAGGCTGCAACTAATGAACGATGTCTAATAAATATTTATAAAGTTCTATGAGTATACTAATTATATTGATAAACTCTTGATAGACCAAGGTCACCAAGCTGATTGAAATTTGATCCTTCTAAGTGTTTAAGCCATTTCAACATATGGTGATTTGTCTGCCTCCTCCGCAGGCTCTTCTACATATGTTAATATAGTATATAATTATATAGATCAAATATAAATATCAGTAATTATAGATCAGTGGTTCGGAGTGCGCGGGCACTGCAAGCCCGATAAAGACGCACGCCCGCAACTAAGGACGAGCGCCATTAATTATTCTAATTATTCGTTTTCCTCGTTAATTATTCGTTTTTTCCTCATTAGTTATTTGTTAGCAAGCGACTGGGGACGAGGCATGTGATTTGTAAAAATAACAAAAGTCTTGACGCAACTTTTGGCAAACTGTGGGTTATGCAATATTTGGCTTCTCCCCCTGTCCTCAGTCCTCCCCTCGTTACTACCCAGTGGCGGAATTTTGGTGGGCGGGGGGGGGGGTATTTTTATATTACGTACACGCGCTCAATAGTAATGTCTAATCAGTTTATACGCATTTCAAAATTTTAATTTTTCATACGTTTCTCAACCGGCAAACAAACTTAAAAAGTATACATGCCATTGGTCCGTATAATGGCCCGTCCGTATAATAATGACTTAATGGTCCGTCCCTAACCGACATGGCTATATCAATTCACAAGACGTATGATACAGTATATAGTTACGGTGGTGAAGTTTCGACCTGATCATGATTTTGCCGGCTCTTCTATTAACGATTTAAAACTCAATTTATAATCATGCATACTTTTGTTTTCTTAATGATATATATCTAGTTTAAAATAATTTTACGCATGTGGGGGAAAAATGACTCGTTTGTCTTAATTATAATCTGCCTACTCTCAGTTTGCTTGATCGTGTTAAATTTCATGCTAGTTCAGTCTTTAATATGTACGTATAGTTTCAAAGTTGTCCGAATCCCAAGGACCGGGGTCGGATACATGCAAGGGAGAAGACCCCTTGGCCTTGGTGTGTGCTGTTTACTGGGCTTTTATAAGACGTTTGGAATACAAGAAAATTAGTAAGATTAGCACAATTTTCAAAGATTTGGCCAAAATCACTACTTAAAAGCTGAAGCCCAGCCTAAATATCAATCAAACTGTTCAAACAATATGGCGAAAGAGACCTTAATATCCTGACGAACCACTCAGTGGGGGAAATTCACTTTGGGTGGGGGCCCCTTTAAGTCAAAATTTTTAGCTCTTTTTATTCAAATTTTCCGACAAATTGTCTATTTTCCTTGAAGGTGGGGCACATCCCCACCTCACCCCACCAAAATTTTCGCCACTGGAACCACTTTACATTCACAGCGCTCACACTGCATGGACATGGCACCGTCTGGCTGGTATAATTCCCGTTTTGGTTGTTTCCGTTTTGAATGGGATCCTTGCGTTGTTGACAGACTTGGAACAAGTCTACCATGCGGGCAATGTCTGCCTGGTACGCGCCTCATAAATAGTTTATAAATACATTATAACCCTGTGGCGAGCAACTGGGGACAACCGGACAATGCAGCATCACAGGTTATTAGGTTACATCATACAGCCTAGTCTGCGCAGAGAATCTATATGCGTCTGCGTGGCAGCGTAACCTACTGACCTGTTTTCGCCTCAAGCAATAGATCGACTTGTCTTTTCACCTCCGAGTTCTGTTCTAACAGATTCAGATAATAAAACGTAGTGCCAAGTTGACTGTAACAGAATCTAAAGTCGAAAGGTAAGGAACGATGTTTTTATATTAAATGGATTTGATCGGTGTGTTCCAATTTCCAAATATGTATATTACCATGATTTATACGTTGTATCGACGTTTTAGCGATTTTATACTGGATTCCTATTAATCCTAGTTCTGCATTGCTTTGTTTTCTTTCATTCATTGAAAATAGAGTGTAGTTTTGAACTGCATATCACAATGTCTCTAGACTTTGCAACAAAGACCCGATAACCCCTTGCCTAGAACGAGGTTGTGCCTATAGAATAGCTTTGCTAAATGCAAGTGGGTTATCTATTTTTTGCTTTGTATTTTTTTATTGTTAATAAAATTGAATTGAATTGGTAGCTTTTTATCACAGCGTCAACGTCACGCTATATATAAAACACAACTACGGTCACAAACTAAAGCAGTTCGGATAGAGTTCGCAAACATTAAGGCCATTAAAATACAATAATTGCAATACAATCGCTTTGCCGCACCAGACGAGCGAGTCGAATCAGTCCGCGCGGACACACAAAAAATGTGCCAAGAATGTTGAATTGATCTTGCCTTTGTAGTTCAACTTCATGACGTGCGCGAGCACCAAAGTCGACCAAAGGGTTGTTACGCTAAAAACCTACCTCGTCCTGTGCGGACGAAGTGGTCGAGCATGGAAAATGGCTTTAATAATGAGCAAAACATGTAGGGCGAAAGAGTGAGCGGATATTATAGGGATACCCAGAAAACAGATACAGTAGACGCGTTATTGACCTTAAAGCGAGGACATGAATGCGCGCGATAAGGTACAATACCACAGAGTAGTGTTTAACAACATTCGATACGATATCAGTTTAAAAATTGACAAAAGAAAAGCTCGTATTTATTGAAGTATACGACCCCTAATATTGAACTGCCTCGTTCTTTAAAAAATCCAGTGACAAATATTAAATATGTTATAGATTAAATATAAAACAACATGGAAGTTCGATAGAGCTCTAACTTACGGGCGTTGTTAAAGCCCCAAGTATAACAATATGTATGAAGATTGATATACTTTGATCGACCACACAAGTAAGATTTTGAAACCTTTAAAACTCCTCGAACGACAAAGTCGCGTCCAATTGTTGCCAAAGATAAATATTTTCAAGAACGTAAATAAATAAGTCGCGACGCGGAGAAGTTCAAAGGAACCAAACATTGTCATAGGACAACAAATTGCCTATGACAATGAAATTAACAATTTTACTAAGAGTATTAACCTTGAAAAGTAAGAGAAGCCAATAAAAAGGGCTAAATTTGCGAGCTATAAGCTTATTATCGTGGGGCGAGTTTATTTTCACCGACATGAAGATGAGATATCACATTACTGAATACTGAATAGAATATTGCGTGTTTATTAAATTATAATATACTATATAAGTGCTTTGGAACAACTAGAAATGTATACTGAAACTGATTCTTTCCCTCTGAAGGCTGCAACTAATGAATGATGTCTAATAAACATTTATAAAGTTCTATGAGTATACTAATTATATTGATAAACTCTTGATAGACCAAGGTCACCAAGCTGATTGAAATTTGATCCTTCTAAGTGTTTAAGCCATTTCAACATATGGTGATTTGTCTGCCTCCTCCGCAGGCTCTTCTACATATGTTAATATAGTATATAATTATATAGATCAAATATAAATATCAGTAATTATAGATCAGTGGTTCGGAGTGCGCGGGCACTGCAAGCCCGATAAAGACGCGCCCCCATTAATTATTCTAATTATTCGTTTTCCTCGTTAATTATTCGTTTTTTCCTCATTAGTTATTTGTTAGCAAGCGACTGGGAACGAGGCATGTGATTTGTAAAAATAACAAAAGTCTTGACGCAACTTTTGGCAAACTGTGGGTTATGCAATATCTGGCTTCTCCCCCTGTCCTCAGTCCTCCCCTCGTTACTACCCAGTGGCGGAATTTTGGTGGGCGGGGGGGGGGTATTTTTATATTACGTACACGCGCTCAATAGTAATGTCTAATCAGTTTATACGCATTTCAAAATTTTAATTTTTCATAGGTTTCTCAACCGGCAAACAAACTTAAAAAGTATACATGCCATTGGTCCGTATAATGGTCCGTCCGTATAATAATGACTTAATGGTCCGTCCCTAACCGACATGGCTATATCAATTCACAAGATAATTAAAAATCTTTAAATTAATTGCCCTTTGGCTTTATTTAATAATTATAGACGTATGATACAGTATATAGTTACGGTGGTGAAGTTTCGAACTGATTTTGCCGGCTCTTCTATTAAAGATTTAAAACTCAATTTATAATCATGCATACTTTTGTTTTCTCAATGATATATACCTAGTTTAAAATAATTTTACGCATGTGGGGGAAAAATGACTCGTTTGTCTTAAATATAATCTGCCTACTCTCAGTTTGCTTGATCGTGTTAAATTTCATGCTAGTTCAGTCTTTAATATGTACGTATAGTTTCAAAGTTGTCCGAATCCCAAGGACCGGGGTCGGATACATGCAAGGGAGAAGACCCCTTGGCCTTGGTGTGTGCTGTTTACTGGGCTTTTAAGACGTTTGGAATACAAGAAAATTAGTAAGATTAGCACAATTTTCAAAGATTTGGCCAAAATCACTACTTAAAAGCTGAAGCCCAGCCTAAATATCAATCAAACTGTCCAAACAATATGGCGAAAGAGACCTTAATATCCTGACGAACCACTCAGTGGGGGAACTTCACTTTGGGGAGGGGGGGGCAGCCCTTTTAAGTCAAAATTTTTAGCTCTTTTTTATTCAAATTTTCCGACAAATTGTCTATTTTCCTTGAAGGTGGGGGCACATCCCCCCACCTCACCCCAACCAAAATTTTCGCCACTGGAACCACTTTACATTCACAGCGCTCACACTGCATGGACATGGCACCGTCTGGCTGGTATAATTCCCGTTTTGGTTGTTTCCGTTTTGAATGGGATCCTTGCGTTGTTGACAGACTTGGAACAAGTCTACCATGCGGGCAATGTCTGCCTGGTACGCGCCTCATAAATAGTTTATAAATACATTATAACCCTGTGGCGAGCAACTGGGGACAACCGGACAAGGCAGCATCACAGGTTATTAGGTTACATCATACAGCCTAGTCTGCGCAGAGAATCTATATGCGTCTGCGTGGCAGCGTAACCTACTGACCTGTTTTCGCCTCAAGCAATAGATCGACTTGTCTTTTCACCTCCGAGTTCTGTTCTAACAGATTCAGATAATAAAACGTAGTGCCAAGTTGACTGTAACAGAATCTAAAGTCGAAAGGTAAGGAACGATGTTTTTATATTAAATGGATTTGATCGGTGTGTTCCAATTTCCAAATATGTATATTACCATGATTTATACGTTGTATCGACGTTTTAGCGATTGTATACTGGATTCCTATTAATCCTAGTTCTGCATTGCTTTGTTTTCTTTCATTCATTGAAAATAGAGTGTAGTTTTGAACTGCATATCACAATGTCTCTAGACTTTGCAACAAAGACCCGATAACCCCTTGCCTAGAACGAGGTTGTGCCTATAGAATAGCTTTGCTAAATGCAAGTGTGTTATCTATTTTTGCTTTGTATTTTTTTATTGTTAATAAAATTGAATTGAATTGGTAGCTTTTTATCACAGCGTCAAAGTCACGCTATATATAAAACACAAGTACGGTCACAAACTAAAGCAGTTCGGATATAGTTCGCAAACATTAAGGCCATTAAAATACAATAATTCCAATACAATCGCTTTGCCGCACCAGACGAGCGAGTCGATCAGTCTGCGCGGACACACAAAAAATGTGCCAAGAATGTTGAATTGATCTTGACTTCATGACGCGCGCGAGCACCAAAGTCGACCAAAGGGTTGTTACGCTAAAACCCTACCTCGTCCTGCGCGGACAAAGTGGTCGAGCATGGAAAATGGCTTTAATAATGAGCAAAACATGTAGGACGAAAGAGTGAGCGGATATTATAGGGATACCCAGAAAACATATAAAGTAGACGCGTTATTGACCTTAAAGCGAGGACATGAATGCGCGCGATAAGGTACAATACCACAGAGTAGTGTTTAACAACATTCGATACGATATCAGTTTAAAAATTGACAAAAGAAAAGCTCGTATTTATTGAAGTATACGACCCCTAATATTGAACTGCCTCGTTCTTTAAAAAATCCAGTGACAAATATTAAATATGTTATAGATTAAATATAAAACAACATGGAAGTTCGATAGAGCTCTAACTTACGGGCGTTGTTAAAGCCCCAAGTATAACAATATGTATGAAGATTGATCTACTTTGATCGACCACACAAGTAAGATTTTGAAACCTTTAAAACTCCTCGAACGACAAAGTCGCGTCCAATTGTTGCCAAAGGTAAATATTTTCAAGAACGTAAATAAATAAGTCGCGACGCGGAGAAGTTCAAAGGAACCAAACATTGTCATAGGACAACAAATTGCCGATGACAAAGAAATTAACAATTTGCTAAGAGTATTAACCTTGAAAAGTAAGAGAAGCCAATAAAAAGGGCTAATATTCTCTTCAACACTCGAAATAAATTCCATATTTCCAAGCAACCATGTACTATTCTGTTTATTTTATAAACAAACGACAATTCATATAGAAACTCAAAACAAATATGTAAATAGTACACAAATAGTAATAGGTTTTTGATTGGCTTGCAAAAATGATATTTTCAACCTTGAAAAGTAAGAGAAGCCAATAAAAAGGGCTAAATTTGCGAGCTATAAGCTTATTATCGTGGGGCGAGTTTATTTTCACCGACATGAAGATGAGATATCACATTACTGAATACTGAATAGAATATTGCGTGTTTATTAAATTATAATATACTACTATATAAGTGCTTTGGAACAACTAGAAATGTATACTGAAACTGATTCTTTCCCTCTGAAGGCTGCAACTAATGAATGATGTCTAATAAATATTTATAAAGTTCTATGAGTATACTAATTATATTGATAAACTCTTGATAGACCAAGGTCACCAAGCTGATTGAAATTTGATCCTTCTAAGTGTTTAAGCCATTTCAACATATGGTGATTTGTCTGCCTCCTCCGCAGGCTCTTCTACATATGTTAATATAGTATATAATTATATAGATCAAATATAAATATCAGTAATTATAGATCAGTAGTTCGGAGTGCGCGGGCACTGCAAGCCCGATAAAGACGCACGCCCGCAACTAAGGACGAGCGCCATTAATTATTCTAATTATTCGTTTTCCTCGTTAATTATTCGTTTTTTCCTCATTAGTTATTTGTTAGCAAGCGACTGGGAACGAGGCATGTGATTTGTAAAAATAACAAAAGTCTTGACGCAACTTTTGGCAAACTGTGGGTTATGCAATATTTGGCTTCTCCCCCTGTCCTCAGTCCTCCCCTCGTTACTACCCAGTGGCGGAATTTTGGTTGGTGGGGGGGGGGGGTATTTTTATATTACGTACACGCGCTCAATAGTAATGTCTAATCAGTTTATACGCATTTCAAAATTTTAATTTTTCATAGGTTTCTCAACCGGCAAACAAACTTAAAAAGTATACATGCCATTGGTCCGTATAATGGTCCGTCCGTATAATAATGACTTAATGGTCCGTCCCTAACCGACATGGCTATATCAATTCACAAGATAATTAAAAATCTTTAAATTAATTGCCCTTTGGCTTTATTTAATAATTATAGACGTATGATACAGTATATAGTTACGTTGGTGAAGTTTCGAACTGATTTTGCCGGCTCTTCTATTAAAGATTTAAAACTCAATTTATAATCATGCATACTTTTGTTTTCTCAATGATATATACCTAGTTTAAAATAATTTTACGCATGTGGGGGAAAAATGACTCGTTTGTCTTAATTATAATCTGCCTACTCTCAGTTTGCTTGATCGTGTTAAATTTCATGCTAGTTCAGTCTTTAATATGTACGTATAGTTTCAAAGTTGTCCGAATCCCAAGGACCGGGGTCGGATACATGCAAGGGAGAAGACCCCTTGGCCTTGGTGTGTGCTGTTTACTGGGCTTTTAAGACGTTTGGAATACAAGAAAATTAGTAAGATTAGCACAATTTTCAAAGATTTGGCCAAAATCACTACTTAAAAGCTGAAGCCCAGCCTAAATATCAATCAAACTGTCCAAACAATATGGCGAAAGAGACCTTAATATCCTGACGAACCACTCAGTGGGGGAACTTCACTTTGGGGAGGGGGGGGGCAGCCCTTTTAAGTCAAAATTTTTAGCTCTTTTTTATTCAAATTTTCCGACAAATTGTCTATTTTCCTTGAAGGTGGGGGCGCATCCCCCCACCTCACCCCACCAAAATTTCCGCCACTGGAACCACTTTACATTCACAGCGCTCAAACTGCATGGACATGGCACCGTCTGGCTGGTATAATTCCCGTTTTGGTTGTTTCCGTTTTGAATGGGATCCTTGCGTTGTTGACAGACTTGGAACAAGTCTACCATGCGGCAATGTCTGCCTGGTACGCGCCTCATAAATAGTTTATAAATACATTATAACCCTGTGGCGAGCAACTGGGGACAACCGGACAAGGCAGCATCACAGGTTATTAGGTTACATCATACAGCCTAGTCTGCGCAGAGAATCTCTATGCGTCTGCGTGGCAGCGTAACCTACTGACCTGTTTTCGCCTCAAACAATAGATCGACTTGTCTTTTCACCTCCGAGTTCTGTTCTAACAGATTCAGATAATAAAACGTAGTGCCAAGTTGACTGTAACAGAATCTAAAGTCGAAAGGTAAGGAATGATGTTTTTATATTAAATGGATTTGATCGGTGTAACTGTATTCCAATTTCCAAATATGTATATTACCATGATTTATACGTTGTATCGACGTTTTAGCGATTGTATACTGGATTCCTATTAATCCTAGTTCTGCATTGCTTTGTTTTCTTTCATTCATTGAAAATAGAGTGTAGTTTTGAACTGCATATCACAATGTCTCTAGACTTTGCAACAAAGACCCGATAACCCCTTGCCTAGAACGAGGTTGTGCCTATAGAATAGCTTTGCTAAATGCAAGTGGGTTATCTATTTTTGCTTTGTATTTTTTTATTGTTAATAAAATTGAATTGGTAGCTTTTTATCACAGCGTCAACGTCACGCTATATATAAAACACAAGTACGGTCACAAACTAAAGCAGTTCGGACAGAGTTCGCAAACATTAAGGCCATTAAAATACAATAATTCCAATACAATCGCTTTGCCGCACCAGACGAGCGAGTCGAATCAGTCTGCGCGGACACACAAAAAATGTGCCAAGAATGTTGAATTGATCTTGCCTTTGTAGTTCAACTTCATGACGTGCGCGAGCACCAAAGTCGACCAAAGGGTTGTTACGCTAAAAACCTACGTCGTCCTGCGCGGACAAAGTGGTCGAGCATGGAAAATGGCTTTAATGAGCAAAAAAAGTATGACGAAAGAGTGAGCGGATATTATAGGGATACCCAGAAAACATATAAAGTAGACGCGTTATTGACCTTAAAGCGAGGACATGAATGCGCGCGATTAGGTACTATACCATAGAGTAGTATTTAACAACATTCGATACGATATCAGTTTAAATATTGATAAAAGAAAAGCTCGTATTTATTGAAGTATACGACCCCTAATATTGAACTGCCTCGTTCTTTAAAAAATCCAGTGGCAATATTAAATATGTTATAGATTAAATATAAAACAACATGGAAGTTCGATAGAGCTCTAACTTACGGGCGTTGTTAAAGCCCCAAGTATAACAATATGTATGAAGATTGATATACTTTGATCGACCACACAAGTAAGATTTTGAAACCTTTAAAACTCCTCGAACGACAAAGTCGCGTCCAATTGTTGCCAAAGGTAAATATTTTCAAGAACGTAAATAAATAAGTCGCGACGCGGAGAAGTTCAAAGGAACCAAACATTGTCATAGGACAACAAATTGCTGATGACAAAGAAATTAACAATTCGCTAAGAGTATTAACCTTGAAAAGTAAGAGAAGCCAATAAAAAGGGCTAATATTCTCTTCAACACTCGAAATAAATTCCATATTTCCAAGCAACCATGTACTATTCTGTTTATTTTATAAACAAACGACAATTCATATAGAAACTCAAAATAAATATGTAAATAGTACACAAATAGTAATAGGTTTTTGATTGGCTTGCAAAAATGATATTTTCAACCTTGAAAAGTAAGAGAAGCCAATAAAAAGGGCTAAATTTGCGAGCTATAAGCTTATTATCGTGGGGCGAGTTTATTTTCACCGACATGAAGATGAGATATCACATTACTGAATACTGAATAGAATATTGCGTGTTTATTAAATTATAATATACTACTAAATAAGTGCTTTGGAACAACTAGAAATGTATACTGAAACTGATTCTTTCCCTCTGAAGGCTGCAACTAATGAATGATGTCTAATAAATATTTATAAAGTTCTATGAGTATACTAATTATATTGATAAACTCTTGATAGACCAAGGTCACCAAGCTGATTGAAATTTGATCCTTCTAAGTGTTTAAGCCATTTCAACATATGGTGATTTGTCTGCCTCCTCCCCAGGCTCTTCTACATATGTTAATATAGTATATAATTATATAGATCAAATATAAATATCAGTAATTATAGATCAGTGGTTCGGAGTGCGCGGGCACTGCAAGCCCGATAAAGACTCACGCCCGCAACTAAGGACGAGCGCCATTAATTATTCTAATTATTCGTTTTCCTCGTTAATTATTCGTTTTTTCCTCATTAGTTATTTGTTAGCAAGCGACTGGGGACGAGGCATGTGATTTGTAAAAATAACAAAAGTCTTGACGCAACTTTTGGCAAACTGTGGGTTATGCAATCTTTGGCCTACCCCCCCTGTCCTCAGTCCTCCCCTCGTTACTACCCAGTGGCGGAATTTTGGTTGGCGGGGGGATTTTTATCTTACGTACACGCGCTCAATAGTAATGTCTAATCAGTTTATACGCATTTCAAAATTTTAATTTTTCATACGTTTCTCAACCGGCAAACAAACTTAAAAAGTATACATGCCATTGGTCCCTATAATGGCCCGTCCGTATAATAATGACTTAATGAGTTAATGGTCCGTCCCTAACCGACATAGCTATATCGATTCACAAGATAATTAAAAATCTTTAATTGCCCTTTGGCTTTGTAGAAAACAATAAGACTTTATGTAACTTTAGAACTTTCATATCTTAAATTTAATTGGTTAATTTAGTCACGTGGCTAGTCATATAACTCGCCATGTGCTCGGGACTTTGAGTCAGTGCACGGACAACATGTAAATGCAAGGTTTACGTTGCGTTATTCTAATAAATAACTATATAAAAAGCAAGAGTTATAACGCTTTTCACATGGAGCCCGATAGGGGACACAAGAAGATCATCACTGCAGTCACTGAAGGAAAAATCGCCGTACCGGGGTGCGTTTAAGTCGTCGACAGTGAACACAAGCCTGAGCGTGGTCTGACAGTGTCGTTGAAGCGTGTCTATGTACTCCTGTAGGACATTTGTGAGGTATATTCTTCCTTATATAAGGTTTCTTAACGTTGCGCAAAGGTTGCGCATTACGTCGGAGCGTTTATTCTGTCTTTGTGAGACATCGGTTGTTATTGTTGTAAAACATATATAGTTTTTGTCTATACGGAATGTGTCTTGCTGTGTATTATTGTGTATAGTATAATAAATTTTGTGTCTAGATGGCGGAAAAATTAGCGCGAGCTAGAGGTAGACACATCGGTCTTAAAGTATATCTAAAAAACCTTTTAAGCGAACTCAATGAGTATGTTTCTTCGGAAGACTGTGAGCATTTTAAACTCCTTGGAGTAAAGAATACTGTATTAGGTATTGTCGAACAATTGGCCACTGTGCATGATGAAATTCTATCCTTGATTGATCCTAGCGACATAGAGCCGGAAGTTATTGAGCATATGAAAGGTTTAGAGCCTAGTTACCAAGTTTTGGCAAGAGCGGATTTAAGGCTTGAGAGATTTAAACAAAATCATGCTCCTAGTAACGCGAGTCAACCATCGGCGGGTATGGCAAGTACTAGAAGTAGTGCAGTTCATTGTAAGCTACCAAAAATATCTTTACCTGAGTTTACAGGTGAACCCCTTGATTGGCAGGGGTTCTGGGATCAATACCAAGTGTCTATCGATAGTAGTGTTAGCATTAGTGATATTGATAAGTTTAATTATTTGAAAGGATGTTTGAAAGGGGAAGCCTTTGCTGCCATATCGGGTCTGACGTTAACATCAGAAAATTATAAAGAGGCTGTACAGGTGTTGAAAGATAGGTTTGGGAATGAGCAGGTGCTAATTTCTGCTCATATGGAATCACTGTTAAAAATTAACAAGATTAGATCAGTAGAGAATATTAAGGGGTTAAGAATGTTATATAACCATGTAGAGAACTGTGTTAGGAACTTGAAATCTCTGAAGCTTGATACAAACGGGTATGGCTCTCTTTTAATTCCCATTTTAAAGGACAGATTGCCGGATGAAATTAACATGATAATTTCAAGACAGTTTTGTGGGAAAGTATGGAATCTAGATAAGGTCATGGAGTATTTCAACAACGAGCTTCGAGCTCAAGAAGATTGTAGTTTTTCTCTTACAAGTAAATCTGAGACGTTTCGGAAAAGGGATCCTTATACAGCGAGTGGTTTATTAAGTCAAACTGGTAAAGCCCCATGTTTATATTGCAATGAGGAAGGTCATTCTCCCTCTAAGTGTAGTAAGGTCTCAAATCACCAATCCCGGAAATCTATTTTGCGAAGAAAGGGGAGATGTTTCATTTGTTTGGACTCTGGGCATGTTGCAAAAAATTGTAAATCAACCTATGTTTGTAGAAGGTGTAACAAGGGTAAGCACCACATTTCCATATGTGAGTCAGCCTCAGCTGGTCGAGATATAGATTCCCACGGGGCCAAGGATGGTAGTAGGGATAAAGCAGAGGAAGATAATAAGGGTTTTGTAGGTCACACTGGCTGTGACAGGTACGGAATATTGTTGCAAACAGCTAGAGCAGATGTATATCCTGTAGATGATAGTGGTACTGAAGTTTGTTCTAGAATTTTGTTCGATAGTGGTAGCCAGAGGTCATATATCTCAGATAAGGTTAGAACTAGGTTGCAGTTGAAATCTATAAGATCAGAAAAAGTTATAATTAAGACGTTTGGCCAAGGTAGTGACAGTAAAGTGCAGCGATTAGATGTTGTTCAGTTTAAAGTTAAGAATAAATCTGATGCTAGGTTTACATTTGTTGAAGCTTTGTGTGTTCCCACAATTTGTAGCCCGCTCACTAATCAATATATCTCAAAAACGCATGATCTAGAAGAATTTAAAGACTTAGAATTTGCCGATTATGAAGGTGATTCAGCAAACCTTCCTGTAGGACTTTTGATCGGAGTCGATTATTATCATGCCTTTATGACGGGTAAGGTTGTGCATAGTAGGGCGGGGCCTGTAGCTTGTGGAACTAAGGTGGGATGGGTAATAAGTGGTAGAATTAGTTCAGGGTCTTCTGACCTGCATTGTTTTGAGACCCATTTATTGCGTACTTCAGTTGAAAATAGAGAGACAACTGACACACTGAGACATGATTTAGAGAAATTCTGGTCTGTGGAGACTATAGGCTCCTCGAGTGACTGTGTTGTCAGTCAGTTTGAAAACGATATTGTTCATGATGGTACCAGGTATGTGGCAAAATTGCCTTTCAAGCCAGATCATGAGCCACTCACGGATAATTTTAGTGTTTGTGAAGGACGCTTGAAGTCCTTGAAAAATAGGTTGACTTCGAAGGGAATCCTTAGTGAATATAATAAGATATTTACAGAGTATGAGGAAAACGGTATAATTGAACGAGTTCCTTCACAAGAAGTTGCTAGGGATGTGGGTGAAGTACATTATCTCCCTCATAGGCCAGTCATACGTGAAGATAAACAGACCACAAAAATACGTGCAGTGTTTGATGCTTCATGCAAAGTTAATGGCCCGTCACTTAACGAATGTCTTTATTCGGGACCGAACCTGATTGCAAAGATTTTTGATATTTTATTGAGGTTTAGGCTAAATAAGATCGGAATTTTAGCAGATATAAAGCAGGCTTTTCTTAATGTGGCAATATCTGGGGAACATAGAGATTATGTACGGTTTTTATGGTATGATCTCGATACCGAGAATGATGAAATAGTTCTTTACAGGTTTTTGAGAGTTGTTTTTGGACTAACGAGCAGTCCATTTTTATTAAATGGGACCATAAGACATCATCTTGACAAATACATGGAAAGGGAACCTGCAGTTGTAGAGCGTATTAGAGATGATCTGTATGTAGATGATTTAGTCAGCGGAAGTGATAGCTTCGATACAGGCAAGGTTTTGTATGAGACAAGTAAAGCCATTATGTTAGAGGCGGGATTCGACTTACGGAAATGGGTAACTAACGATCAGGAACTGAGAGCATATATTTCGTCTCCAGTGAGTGAAAAAACGAATTTTCAGCCCCAGGGGGATGACATGACGTATTTCGAAATGACGTCACCGAACGTGGCGAGTAGCAATAAAACAGTATTAGGTGTTGCATGGGACACCCTTACAGATGAATTTGTTTTTCGGTTTGATGATTTATTGACCAAATGTGCTGTTATCGAACAGACCAAGCGGAATTTGTTAAGTGTTTCAGCTTCTATCTTTGATCCATTGGGTTTTATTGCTCCAGTCACTGCCAGAATCAAAACCATTTTTCAATTGCTTTGTAAGGATAAATTGGATTGGGATCACCTCATCCCACCAAAACTTGCTTTAATTTGGAACAGATTTAGATGTGTGCAGGAATTAAAATGTGTGCAGGAAGTACGACAACCCAGGTTTGTTTTATTTTCTAATTTCCATTGCGGAAGCCGAGTTGAACTTCACGGTTTTTGTGATAGTTCAAAAGAAGTTTACTGTGCGGTTGTCTACCTTCGGCTCGTTTGCAATGATAGTGTAAAGGTGTTTTTCTTAGCTGCAAAAAGTAAGGTGGCTCCTTAAAAACTGTTACTATTCCCAGGTTAGAGCTGTTGGGATGTTTGTTGCTGAGTAAGTTAATTAATGAGGTTATTCAAGGTATTCGGGGGCGTGTAAAGTTGGATGACATATTGTGTTGGTCTGATTCAGAGGTTGCTTTGTGTTGGATAAAAGGAAAGGAAAGAGGTTGGGAACCTTGGGTAGAAAATAGAGTTGTTGCCATTAGGAAGGTTGTTGATCGTGATAAATGGAAGTTTATCAAAGGGGAACTCAATCCGGCTGATGTTCCTACCAGGATATCTTCTAATTTAGTAGAGTGTTTTTCGGGATGTTGGTTTACTGGTCCTTCAATGTTACTGTCACTCCCTGTTGAGTCCGCTGGTGAGGGTATTAGTACTCATTGTAGTGATTGTACTAATGAAATTTCTTTGGGTGAGAAGATTGTCGAAGGGGATACGGTAGTTTGTCCTTGTCCTTGTGAACTTAGCTTCAATAATTCGACACAGAACGACACGCCAGACGAAACGTGTTCATTATGTACTGTCATAGACTGCACTAGGTATAGCTCGCTAAAGAAACTGATTGTCATCACTGGTTATGTGATGAGATTTGTGAGCAATCTACGAAAGCGGACGAAGAAGCAAGGCGATTTGATCACGGACAGTGTTCTTACGGTTGAGGAATTTGATAATGCGTTGTCCATGTGGATAAAAGAAGAACAGTCCTTGATAAAGAGACAATCAAATTACATTAACATTTGTGCTTCTTTGAATTTGTTCGAAGATAAAGACGGCTTGCTACGGTTAAAGGGACGGTTTGCTAATTCATCTTTGCAATACCAGGAACAGCATCCAATCATACTTCGGAGCAAAGACAGTTATTTTACACGGTTAGTTATTTGGGACTCCCATGAGGCAACTATGCATCACGGAGTGGAGTCGACGTTGACGAGAGTACGAGCAAGTTATTGGATCGTGAAAGGAAGAAAGAGCGTAAAGGAAGTGATCAGGAAGTGTGTGATATGCAAACGCTATCAGGGGAAACCTATGGGTGCTCCTGCCAGTCCCGATTTACCGCAGTGTAGAGTCGATTATTCGGGATTCGCGTTCCAAGCAACGGGCTTGGATTTCGCTGGACCTTTATTTGTGAAACGTGGGTCGGAGACTGTTAAAGCGTATATTCTGCTGCTGACTTGTGCGTCAAGCAGAGCAATCCACTTGGAACTGGTGTATCATATGTCAAACGACGGATTTCTTCGAGGGTTCAAACGGTTTGTGGCTCGTAGAGGGGTGCCTGACCTGATCATTAGCGATAACTTTAAGACTTTCAAGTCGGTAGAAGTCAAGCGGTTTATGTTGTGCCTCGGTATAAGGCAACAGTTTATTCTTCCAGCCTCGCCATGGTGGGGTGGATTTTATGAGCGTCTCGTTCGGACGGTAAAGGCTTGTTTGAAGAAAACTCTGGGGAGAGCGCATACGACGTTCGAGGAGCTTCAGACTATTTTGTGCGAAGTAGAGGTTGCAATCAATAGTCGGCCATTAGCGTACGTCAGCGAGGATGATCTGGACGAACCGTTGACACCGTTCCATTTAATGCATGGGCATGGCTACTGTAAACGCATGAAAGATACGGGTATTATACTCGCGGCGAGCCTCGGACAGTACAAACAACGGTTGGATCACCTACGGAAAGTGTTGAGAGATTGTTGGGCGCGGTTTCGGAGCGGATATTTAAACGAGCTGCGGCAGATGAATATCTACCGGAAAAGGAAATCTAACACGCGAGATCTTACAGTTGGAGATGTTGTGTTAATCAAGGATGATCAACCGGCCCCTCGGACACAGTGGAGAATCGGAAAAGTACTACAACACGTAAAGGGACGTGATGGTCAAGTCAGAGGAGCTGAACTTAAAGTTCTTTCGAAGGAAGGAAAACAGTCAGCGATATATCGACCATTACAAAAACTGATACCATTCGAGATTGTGGAGAATGAAGGAGACGCGGATGCCGGAAACACGGATGAAGTTAACAATGATAAGGACACTGATAGGGCGCAGGGCGAAGTCCATGAGACGGAGTCAAAAGAGAACGAGCAGACAGGTCGCAGACGTTCGCCGAGAAAAGCAGCAATCGAAGGAGAGAACTTAAGGAGAATCCGTGAACAATATTCATAAAACTTTGGTTGGGGAGGATGTAGAAAACAATAAGACTTTATGTAACTTTAGAACTTTCATATCTTAAATTTAATTGGTTAATTTAGTCACGTGGCTAGTCATATAACTCGCCATGTGCTCGGGACTTTGAGTCAGTGCACGGACAACATGTAAATGCAAGGTTTACGTTGCGTTATTCTAATAAATAACTATATAAAAAGCAAGAGTTATAACGCTTTTCACAGGCTTTATTTAATAATTATAGACGTATGATACAGTATATAGTTACGGTGGTGAAGTTTCGAACTGATTTTGCCGGCTCTTCTATTAAATATTCAAAACTCAATTTATAATCATGCATACTTTTGTTTTCTCAATGATATATACCTAGTTTAAAATAAGTTTACGCATGTGGGGGAAAAATGACTCGTTTGTCTTAATTATAATCCGCCTACTCTCAGTTTGCTTGATCGTGTTAAATTTCATGCTAGTTCAGTCTTTCATATGTACGTATAGTTTCAAAGTTGTCCGAATCCCAAGGACCGGGGTCGGATGCATGCAAGGGAGAAGACCCCTTGGCCTTGGTGTGTGCTGTTTACTGGGCTTTTAAGACGTTTGGAATACAAGAAAATTAGTAAGATTAGCACAATTTTCAAAGATTTGGCCAAAATCACTACTTAAAAGCTGAAGCCCAGCCTAAATATCAATCAAACTGTCCAAACAATATGGCGAAAGAGACCTTAATATCCTGACGAACCACTCAGTGGGGGAACTTCACTTTGGGGAGGGGGGGCAGCCCTTTTAAGTCAAAAATTTTAGCTCTTTTTTATTCAAATTTTCCGACAAATTGTCTATTTTCCTTGAAGGTGGGGGCACATCCCCCCACCTCACCCCACCAAAATTTTCGCCACTGGAACCACTTTACATTCACAGCGCTCAAACTGCATGGACATGGCACCGTCTGGCTGGTATAATTCCTGTTTTGGTTGTTTCCGTTTTGAATGGGATCCTTGCGTTGTTGACAGACTTGGAACAAGTCTACCATGCGGGCAATGTCTGCCTGGTACGCGCCTCATAAATAGTTTATAAATACATTATAACCCTGTGGCGAGCAACTGTGGACAACCGGACAATGCAGCATCACAGGTTATTAGGTTACATCATACAGCCTAGTCTGCGCAGAGAATCTATATGCGTCTGCGTGGCAGCGTAACCTACTGACCTGTTTTCGCCTCAAGCAATAGATCGACTTGTCTTTTCACCTCCGAGTTCTGTTCTAACAGATTCAGATAATAAAACGTAGTGCCAAGTTGACTGTAACAGAATCTAAAGTCGAAAGGTAAGGAACGATGTTTTTATATTAAATGGATTTGATCGGCGTATTCCAATTTCCAAATAGATATACTACTATGATTTATACGATGTATCGACGTTTTAGCGATTGTATACTGGATTCCTATTAATCCTAGTTCTGCATTGCTTTGTTTGCTTTCATTCATTCATTCAAAATAGAGTGTAGTTTTGAACTGCATATCACCATATCTCTAGACTTTGCAACAAAGACCCGATAACCCCTTGCCTAGAACGAGGTTGTGCCTAGAATAGCTTTGCTAAATACAAGTACAGTGGTTATCTATTTTTGCTTTGTATTTTTTTATAAAATTGAATTGAATTGGTAGCTTTTTATCACAGCGTCAACGTCACGCTATAAATAAAACACAAGTACGGTCACAAACTAAAGCAGTTCGGACAGAGTTCGCAAACATTAAGGCCATTAAAATACAATAATTCCAATACAATCGCTTTGCCGCACCAGACGAGCGAGTCGAATCAGTCTGCGCGGACACACAAAAAATCTGCCAAGAATGTTGAATTGATCGTGACTTGATGACGCGCGCGAGCACCAAAGTCGACCAAAGGGTTGTTACGCTAAAAACCTACCTCGTCCTGCGCGGACAAAGTGGTCGAGCATGGAAAATGGCTTTAATAATGAGCAAAACATGTAGGACGAAAGAGTGAGCGGATATTATAGGGATACCCAGAAAACATATAAAGTAGACGCGTTATTGACCTTAAAGCGAGGACATGAATGCGCGCGATAAGGTACTATACCACAGAGTAGTGTTTAACAACATTCGATACGATATCAGTTTAAAAATTGACAAAAGAAAAGCTCGTATTTATTGAAGTATACGACCCCTAATATTGAACTGCCTCGTTCTTTAAAAAATCCAGTGACAAATATTAAATATGTTATAGATTAAATATAAAATAACATGGAAGTTCGATAGAGCTCTAACTTACGGGCGTTGTTAAAGCCCCAAGTATAACAATATGTATGAAGATTGATATACTTTGATCGACCACACAAGTAAGATTTTGAAACCTTTAAAACTCCTCGAACGACAAAGTCGCGTCCAATTGTTGCCATAGGTAAATATTTTCAAGAACGTAAATAAATAAGTCGCGACGCGGAGAAGTTCAAAGGAACCAAACATTGTCATAGGACAACAAATTGCCGATGACAATGAAATTAACAATTTTACTAAGAGTATTAACCTTGAAAAGTAAGAGAAGCCAATAAAAAGGGCTAAATTTGCGAGCTATAAGCTTATTATCGTGGGGCGAGTTTATTTTCACCGACATGAAGATGAGATATCACATTACTGAATACTGAATAGAATATTGCGTGTTTATTAAATTATAATATACTACTAAATAAGTGCTTTGGAACAACTAGAAATGTATACTGAAACTGATTCTTTCCCTCTGAAGGCTGCAACTAATGAATGATGTCTAATAAATATTTATAAAGTTCTATGAGTATACTAATTATATTGATAAACTCTTGATAGACCAAGGTCACCAAGCTGATTGAAATTTGATCCTTCTAAGTGTTTAAGCCATTTCAACATATGGTGATTTGTCTGCCTCCTCCCCAGGCTCTTCTACATATGTTAATTTTAGTATATAATTATATAGATCAAATATAAATATCAGTAATTATAGATCAGTGGTTCGGAGTGCGCGGGCACTGCAAGCCCGATAAAGACGCACGCCCGCAACTAAGGACGAGCGCATTAATTATTCTAATTATTCGTTTTCCTCGTTAATTATTCGTTTTTTCCTCATTAGTTATTTGTTAGCAAGCGACTGGGGACGAGGCATGTGATTTGTAAAAATAACAAAAGTTTTGACGCAACTTTTGGCAAACTGTGGGTTATGCAATATTTGGCTTCTCCCCCTGTCCTCAGTCCTCCCCTCGTTACTACCCAGTGGCGGAATTTTGGTGGGCGGGGGGGGGGGGGTATTTTTATATTACGTACACACGCTCAATAGTAATGTCTAATCAGTTTATATGCGTTTCAAAATTTTAATTTTTCATAGGTTTCTCAACCGGCAAACAAACTTAAAAAGTATACATGCCATTGGTCCGTATAATGGCCCGTCCGTATAATAATGACTTAATGGTCCGTCCCTAACCGACATTGGCTATATCAATTCACAAGACGTATGATACAGTATATAGTTACGGTGGTGAAGTTCCGAACTGATTTTGCCGGCTCTTCTATTAAAGATTTAAAACTCAATTTATAATCATGCATACTTTTGTTTTCTTAATGATATATACCTAGTTTAAAATAATTTTACGCATGTGGGGGAAAAATGACTCGTTTGTCTTAATTATAATCTGCCTACTCTCAGTTTGCTTGATCGTGTTAAATTTCATGCTAGTTCAGTCTTTAATATGTACGTATAGTTTCAAAGTTGTCCGAATCCCAAGGACCGGGGTCGGATACATGCAAGGGAGAAGACCCCTTGGCCTTGGTGTGTGCTGTTTACTGGGCTTTTAAGACGTTTGGAATACAAGAAAATTAGTAAAGCCAAAATCACTACTTAAAAGCTGAAGCCCAGCCTAAATATCAATCAAACTGTCCAAACAATATGGCGAAAGAGACCTTAATATCCTGACGAACCACTCAGTGGGGTAAATTCACTTTGGGGAGGGGGGGGCAGCCCTTTTAAGTCAAAATTTTTAGCTCTTTTTTATTTAAATTTTCCGTCAAATTGTCTATTTTCCTTGAAGATGGGGGCGCATCCCCCCACCTCACCCCACCAAAATTTCCGCCACTGGAACTTTACATTCACAGCGCTCAAACAGCATGGACATGGCACCCGTCTGGCTGGTATAATTCCCGTTTTGGTTGTTTCGGTTTTGAATGGGATCCTTGCGTTGTTCTCGATAACACAAACCGTTTGGTCTATATAGTAACCCCCCCCCCCCCCCTTCGGCCCCCATAAAAAAGCGATACTACTTTTGACGCCAGGCTGTAGTGGTTCTTATATATTGGGTACTTAGTAAAAGATCAGGCCACTGTGTTGGTTCTTAAATTATTCTTATTTCTGCCGAAAACAATTATCTAATTACACTAAAAATTGCTATTGAACAGCCTGCGATTTTGATAAAAATGTATCCTTGTTGGTTGCTAAACAACAGATATATTTTGCAATTGCAATAATATTAAATTAATCTGAATTAAGATCATTTCTATAGCTGTTTCCGCAGGTCCTGTATAATTAAGGCAATAGGCACCCAAAATACAAGAACCACAGCAGGCTGACAAATGCGACTGATCATATTCTTAAACAACTTGAAAGCATGTTTAGGCAGATACTTAAATTAAAGGTTTTAAAAATTGTTTTCACAACAGGGTCTCAATTTTCTCTTTCAGCGAAGTTATATTTGGCTATATCCTGCAAGATGACTTCATTTATCTGCCTTAAGATCGCAGTTCTTCTCCTTAATCTGCCCTGGGCGGGTTTTGCTCGGGACAATTCAACGTCCTCACCGGAAGATAAAACTGATACCAACCTAAATTTGACAACCTTAAATCTAACAAACGCATCGACCACCTGCAAGCTTGGAATAAACGAGTCAGCAGTCGAGAATATTCTGAGATTTATGCACAAGTATACTACACATGTCGTAGAAATAGAAGTATGCATTGATTCGAGGAATAAAACACGAATTTTTCCAGAACTTAAATGGCCCTGGGCGAGCGAAATTGGTCGAACATTAATCTCATTGAAAGCGCGGTTCAGCCCTATATATAGTGCGTCATCTTTGCACTTAATTGCACTTTCTCCGGGAATCGAAAAAGTGAATGTTGTTGTCTTTGAGGAAAAATATGGATGTTTGCCAACAGGAAGCAAAGGAGCTGAACTTGTTTTTGACTTTCTGTTAAAAAAACTTTCTTATTCAGACGACACTCATGATTATGAGTTATGTCGTGTCCACAGCAATGAAAATGACGTAAATCAATATAACTGCTGTGGAGTAGCCACTGATGGAAAGCTGACAATATGTGCTGATTATTCATCAATTGTACTGGAATATTCTGATTACTACATAGGGGCAATGACAATGTTCATCTTTTATATTTGTCTCCCTTTAATACTGAAATATTTACAATCATTCCAGAAAGAAAGTGATGAATACAAGATTACTGATAGCCCAATGGCACTTTCATTCATTTTCCATACCCTATTTATTGCTGCATCAAAAAATCCAGCAAAATCGTTCTATAGAAGATTGGCATTTTCGCTCACAGTCACAGCGATTCTTTGTAGTTTCTCAGGATGGGGTTGGATTCTTTTTTCATTGGTGTGGACCATATTTTTCACCGCTTATGATTCTTTTGGCATAAATGAAGACCCTACTAAATATGTCGGCAAAAATGCTATTACTATGTATAAAACATATTTAATCATCCTCACTTTACCTTTCAATATCAAATTCTGGTGGAATTCCATTAAATTGAAGTGGAGTACAAACCCTGAACAACCAACAAACTCACAACCATCTCAACAGCCAACCAACCCGCAACAATCTGACCCGAACCTTCCACTATTGTCTAAACAGAACCCCAAATCACCAACATCCCCTTGTATACTATTTGTAACAGGTTTATGTTTCGTGTTCGCATATTTGATGAGTTTTGTTGTCATTTGTATTTTCGCCATTGGTTTACTCCCTCTACTAACCTTGGCTGTATTAATTCTTGTACAAGCTAAAAGAACATCAAATTTATGCCTGGGAATAATGTCTACCATTATGCAGTGTATTACTATGTTAATTATTTTCATTTTCTCTATCACATTCTTGAATTTAATGCTCTTTTTTATGACTGGCTTATACCTTAATGCATCATTTTACAGTCCTATCGTTGTGCCCATAATAGTTTTTGTTGTTTATTCTTGGAGAAACTGGAGGTCGTTTGTAGAAACGAAGTACTTCCTACTTAAAACAAAAATTTATGAAGTTTGTCAGGAACATGTAAATGAAAGTTCTTATCAAGAAGAAATTGAAAACGATACTTGTAAGCCAACGACGTCTTCAACGAATGAAAAAGATTACAAATTTCGCGAAGAACATGAAAATGAAAGTTCTTCTCATGTAGAAATTGAAGAAGATACTTCTATGCCAACGACATCTTCAACGAATGAAAGAAAACGTCCTAAGTATACTATAAACGTTAAAGATGGAACAGTTTCGAAAGCTCTCTATGATAAAATAAGGGAGAGAATTTTGCCGTATAACGAAGTCTTATTTTATTTCTTCGCTCGAATGTTTTTCGTTGCCAATTTTTGTCTTATTGTGTCTATCATGATATTACTGGCCCTAGAATCCAACATTTCAGGACCTGCACAAATCATGAGCACAATAGTAGTGAGCACATTCCCGTTCATTTTCGACGTAATTTGGGCCGAACATACTTTTGAGCAAAAAGACGCGAATGGTAAGAAGCTGAAACAAGATCTCAGTAAAATTATGAAAGTCGAAAAGAAAGCTAAAAATATGATAACCGTTTCGGTGGAAGGTGAAGAAACAAACGTGGCTGACATAATTAGAGAAGCTATGCAATGGTTTAAGTCTTAATAATAAACAATAATTTCCAGGTGAATAATACTAATCTAGCGGTATAAAAGCAATATCTATATTGGAATGGAATCAGTTTGGAACAATTTGGACACTTTCTTTCAGTGCACGGGAAAGCACGCAGAAGGACGGAACGAAAGTCAGATAGCGCAACTATCATTAGTAATCGTCGTATTTGCATTATACTTTGGTTCGGTAATTGTGTGTTAGGCTCATGTATATTTCATGCATAGACATATGCATGGACATAGGAATAAAACACGTCACAGAACACGTATGAAAATGCCTGAAAAGTGTAAATTAATATTATAATTATAATAAATTATATAATTAATGTAACTTAACTATCCGAATAACGATAAGTGACTGTAATCTGTATATTCACCTCTTTTGGTATTCATGAACATTGCATATACTATGATAAATAGACTATAATAGATTACAAAATACATACTTTATTATTAGTAGTATATAATATATATGATAATATACATATAGAAATGTTTCTCGAATTTGATTGGCTGATTTCTAGTGCGGTTAATCCCAAACAACAGTGCACAAATTTGTGATCACAGTGCAATTTTCTGTAATCACAGTGCAATTTTCTGTAAACACTATGAACCAATCAAATTTGAGCTAGGTTCTGGGCAAATTGCTCAAAATTAAAACAACATGGCGCCCGCTCGGCTGGACGAAAATGACGAGTTAAATGTTATCTAAAAGGGAGAAATTTAGCTGTCCCATAAATGTGTCCCATATACTGTTCTGATTGGTCGCCTATTTAAATTCGGTATTTAGCCTTGTTTTTGGTATTTTAATAGACGTTCGATTTTACATATGTTAAAAGATTTTTAGGGGACAAAACCGTAATTTTATTATCATTTAGCTTCGCCAACTAGGGCAGGGTCACCACAACAGCATATGCAATTACTGTGGGCCCTTTTTTACCTAACCCACCCTGTCAACTTTCCCTGTGGGAGGAAACCGGAGTACCCGGAGAAAACCCACGACTTTCGGCAGAGCGCTGACTTTACTCTTTTCACTTGAGGACTGGGTTCGAGTCGCATTGAGAAAGTTCTCACTGAGACTTGAACCCGCGACCTTAGAGGTGAAAGGCAAGTGCGCTAACCACTTCGCCACCGAAGCCCCTAAAAATAAATAGCACGAGTCCGAACTTATTAATAACAATATACAGGAAAATGTTACTTGACTGTGATTGGTCGATTTCAGTGCAGTTAATTCCATAACAGCAGTGCAAAAATCTGTAACAAAAGTGCAAAAATCTGTAACAACAGTGCAGACATTTGTAACAAACTTATCTGATTGGTCGAAAGACAATGGGAACTGAAAGAAACCAACCAGCTTAAAGCAGCTTTCTACGGAAGTGATTGCGCTCCGAAACAAAACAAACATGGCGACCTAAACTGAAAGTTGTGTTCTGGACGAAAATGTGGACTTTAATTTGGTTTAATATTGAAAAAAAAAGTTTATTTAACACGAGTTGAGGAACTTACACAGTTTCAAATCATTAGTGATGTATATAAAGTGATAGCAAAGCAGCGTAGTCTTTAGGCAGTGGACGGCTCGCCGAAGCTCGTAAATTGAAAGTATTGTGGAGAATTACCCTGCCTCCCAGAGTAACTCGCACAAATAATAATAATAAAAATACTTTTATTAGTCTCGCTTTTTCGCTTTACAATCACTCTACTTATCGCTTTACTTATTACTTATTCCACAACAACTCTGAACCACTGATCTAAAATCCCATCGCTCAAAAGTGGCAACATTACCCGCGCACGGGCAAATCCACAACAGTATAATAGTTTGTAAAACTCATTAATAATTCATGAGAAAACACAAAAGAAATCTTTAGCGTGAAGGAGTTTGTATGTCTGATACAGAATCATGCTGATTTACACAAACTTTAAGTTCAATTTTCTCACCAAATATCATTCATTTATTTTAAATTGTTGAAGAATACGAATGTTCTCATCAAGACGTTTCACAAGCTATTTACAACATTCGCATCCGTGTTGTATCGGATATACAACGCTCGCCTTCGGCTCGAGTTTGTATATCCGATACAACACTGCCGCTCATGTTGTAAATATTACATATAGTCTCGAACATTTTCTTGTGTATTATAATAAGTAATAGGATGGTTTCTCGTGCAATTTGGATAAAACAAAGTTTTTCAAAGTGAGATATTCAAAGACCTCAAATAGCACTCTTTCTTCGGGCTCGTGTGCAATTTTGATGATCTTTGAAAGACCCACTCGTGATTGTTTTATTCAAATTTCACTCGAAACCATCCTATTACCTATACTAATATACATGCACAAAGATGCTCGAGACAATTATACTTTCAACTTACTAGGTTCGGCGAACCGTCCACTGATTAAGTTTTCGCTCCTTTTATATATAATTTGTATGCATTGCCACACATTTGAAAGTGAACTGAACCATGTGGATTTCTTATATATTTCATGCAAACTAAATTTTCCACCTTTTAAATAACTTTATTTTAAGTCGTCATTTTCGTCCCGAAAATCCAAATTTCAGTTTAGGCGAGCGGGCGCCATATTGTTTTGTTTTGAGCAATTTGCCCAGAACCTAGCTCAAATTTGATTGGTTCATAGTGATTACATCTTTTGGCACGTGGTTACATAAAATTGCACTGTGATTACAAAAAACTACACTGTAATTACAGAAAATTGCACTGTGATTACAGAAAATTGCACTGCAGTGATTACAAATTTTGTACACTGCTGTTTGGGATTAACCGCACTGCATCAATGAGAAACATTTCTTTGTATATTATCCCCGAGCCGGCGCGAAGCGCCGTGCGAGGGTACTAATTCCGCTCGGATATTTACACCCGGGTATGTGACAACATAGCGGAATGCAATGTTGTCCGCCATTATGCAATGGACGGTTTTCTACGTTATGCGCAGGTCGAGAGAAAACTGTTTTTTATCCGGGAGTCGGGACATAAACAGACAAACAAAGTCTCTAAAACGAGATTAATAAAAATGATTTAGAGGAACAGGAGGAAAAAACAGTCAAAAGACCGAATAAAGACAAGATTTTCGAGTTTTCAAGCGTTTTAAACGCGTAAGTGTCTATTTTGTATACTTGCTTTTGCATACTTGTGTGGTTCGAATGGGTGAGGGGATTCTGCATGCATGTATTTCTAGTTAGTTAACTAATCACGTAGTTAACTGCATGTGCGCGGAGCCCGCATGGGGAGGTTAAACATAAAATAAGTTGGTCACTCCCAAAAAAAACCTACGCTTCTACTACCTTAAACAAAACACTGGACTTAAGACCAGCAAAGGACTCGACACTGCTCGATTTGACTGACACTACACATAGTTATCTATACCGTACTTAGTTTAGCACCTATTTCATAGCTTTAGCAATACCTGTAACTAGAGGTCATGCCAATAAAGCAATTATTTACTGTTACTGTTACTGTTACTCGATTTGACTAACACGCTTTAACACCTATGACCTACCTAAGCTAGTGCATATCCAAAAATGCTCTCTTATTAACTTATTTAGTACTCAAAGAAGATACATTGCATCAAATTCGGAGGCTTTTAAATAGCAATTGTCGGTGAAAACAATCATTAAAACCAGCTGTATGAATTGTTTTTGAAGTGGTGATTAGAATCGGATAAGAACCAACTCTCGTGCCTGATTTCATACTAATCACCTCCTTCATGCGGGTGTTTGCTGTATTTCTAGGTGTTGCGGTAGACAGTATTCATGTCAGTCACTAGTGCACAATACAGTCAAGCAATGCTTATCCCGCGTATTGTTATAATTGCCCTGCGTCGAAATGACAGTGCACATAATTTTGCGATTATCAAAAGTACGGCAGTAGTAACTTTATTTGTAATAATATTCAGTTTCATAATGAAGTGTAGCAATACACTATTAAAGTTTGACTTAATAACTAATTTTGTTGGATAAACATGAAAAAATACGAGATTCCAAAATTTATGATATAAAGTCATTGGTTATCAAATGTAAAATTAAATATCATTATATAAATCTCACAAGAACCAAAATAAATTATTGTCAGAAATGTACATGATCTGGAAACTCGACGCACCTAGCTCAAAGTCTCTATGAGTCTACGTAGGGAAGACTTCACCAAGCATAAATCTTTTCAATTTAGTTCATATTTCGCTATATATTTCCATAGAACGGTTGAGTGACTCGACGAGACTACCGTATTTACTCGTTTAAGCGCCGCCCCCAATTAAGCGTCGCCCCCCATTAAGCGCCGCACCCGAATAAGCGCCGCATAGGCTTAATCGAAGCTCCGTTAGACGGAATTGTTCGATCTGAAAATTAAACAACTACAGTACATTCAATCTTTAATCAGCCTCGGACATATTATAATATTACCATTTATTATATGGATATGGGTGTTTTACCGGAAACTAAAACACTCATATTTTCCATATTTCACTAGTGAAATATGAAAAAAATATATGTAATGCGTGTGTTTCCTCGCGCGACCATTTCCTCGCGCGGTTGTCTTATTGAGTTTCTTTTCATTTTTGTCCATATAATAAAAAGAACATTACAACGGCGGCTCGAAGTTATGAATATTATTTTCTCGTGTTAAAAACAATATTTTACTCACTCGCTGCGCTCGTTCGTAAAATATTGTTTTTACCACTCGAAAATAATATTCATTTATTTTTTTTGAGGTCCGTAACTCAGGTCCGTAACTAAAATAGAGCCTTTTGATTGGCTGAGTACGAGGTCCGTATCACACCAGTACGGACCTCTCGCAACTTTTCGCGCCAAAACAAACAAAGGAGTGAAGAAATAAACACGAAAAAATAAACACGTTATTTACCGTTCTGGTCGGTCCGTACTGGAAAAATATTTTCCCTCAGTCTCAGAAGCGGCCCTCGACCTTCGGTCTCGGGCCGCTTCTGAGACTTCGGGAAAATATTTTTCCAGTACGGACCTCCCAGCCGGTAAATAACATATATATCTTCTCGCCACCGTGTAATATCCTCTATGTACTACATTGTTCTTAAGTTCAATTTGAGTATATTTCAATGCTCTGTCTTTTAAGTCTCTCCAGAACTTTGTAAATGTGCAATTCCGTTGTGAAGGCAGGCAGATATGGATGGAATAACCTGGAATAAGCGCCGCCCCAAAATAAGCGCCGAATCAAAAACACTAAAAAATTAAAGAGCGCCGCGGCGGTCCGGTATGCCAATTGACGATTGCTTCATATATACAGTCGCCGCCGCTTATACGCAATCACTTATATGCAAATGTCGCCTATATGCAAAAGAAAAATTGAACATTTTGCGTTAAAGTCGCTTATATGCGAAGAAAAATTTTCAAATGTTGCCAAAAAGCAAACATTAATTGATTGTTATTTCCAAAAATAAGAGCAGTTACCTTGTATATTTTAGTTCATTGATAAATACAATTTTAGAAAGCTATTTTCTATCCTTTCTTAAAATCTGTTGTCGCATGTTGCTAAGTTGAAACTGGCTTTGGTACTTTTTATCATTTTGTATTATGCTAATAGATTTTGCTGCATGGGTGCGCGTCCTGGGAACGAATCCGCTTACATACAAAAATCGAATTGGAAAAAAGGATTTGGATATAAGCGGCAGCGACTGTTTTTGCAAAAATCTCAGACATTGTCTTCATCGTGCACATGTTTGCTTAAACATGAACAAAAAGATAAAAAAAATAATGTCATGTCCACTGTATTCAGTTTTTTGTTTTATTTAATTATTCGCCCATTTCAATTAACATTTTTTACATCAAAAGAACAAAAATAGAAATTTTGGGCTAGGAGTCTATTGAAACCTTGAACAGGCTTTTAGATTTAGACCCCTAGATTAACGTCTTTGCATTATAGTGACATCGGTTCTGATAATTTGCAAAATGTGAAGATGAATTATTATTTACATAAGTATGTTTATAAAGTGCATAAGAAAAATGTAACGTCTAACATATAGAACTCCCAGGCAGGATGTCAAACTGACCGTCCGATTAAACATCGTGGGTGTGGCCACATATTTTCGAAGGAGCGGCCAAAACAATAGCGCTGGAAATCAATAATCATATACCCAAAATTCAGTTAGTTTTCGACATCCAATTGCTAATCAGTAAACAGCAGCTGACAACTTTTGAATGATTCAAGGAAAAGCACAAAGATTGCCAGTTGCTATTTAAAGAAAATATATGCGTAGGCCGTCGATGGCAGTCATATTTTTCAAACATGGCCGTCCATGGACGGATTGACAGCTGCCTGGCTTAATGTCTGCATACTGATTCTGATGAATCTCACAGCAAGCAATCCAGAAAATTGGAGCACATTAACTACATAAGCCATGCAATCGCAATTAAAGAGTTCCCTGAAGCTAATATTCAAATCTATAGTCAATTTGATGCGATATCTTTTTGTATGTTGGACTTTTTTGGTATGTTTGGCATGATCTATTTGAGAGAAGTATTCTTATTTGGGCTTTAGAGCGCCCTTCAGATAGTCTATACGCGGAAAGGTGCGTGAAACACCATCACATCATCATGAATGATTCATAAGACGGGTGGACATCTGCTTAATCGCTGCATAGGATTGAAACGCATCTCAAAGCAAGCAATCCAGCCATATAGCCAATTAGCCATACGATCGCAACTAAAAAGTTCCCTGAAGCTAATATTGAAATCTATAATCAATTTGATGCGATGGCTTTTAGTATATTGGACCAATGTCTGCTTATTTAAGAGATGTATTTTAGATATCCTTCAGATAGTCTTTACATCAAGGTGATTGAAGCTACAGATATCATCATGAATGATTCTGAAGCATATAAAATGACTTGTCATTTCTTGGGAAGCACAAATCACTTCACAACATCGTTTGAGAAAATTTTGATCAGTTACATTGTAGCTGCTGTTGTAAACGCAATCTTCATTATTCCTACTATATTACTCAACGCTGTTTCAATAGTAACGATTCTACAATCTTCTCAACTAAAAAGCAAGCCTTGTTATTTTATCATTCTTGTTCAGTCCGTGATTGACTTCGCAGTTGGTGTTTTGGGCATACCTATATTTCTCATCTATCTTGTTCAAGGAATAACTGGGGCCTCGAATTGCTTTGGAACATATCTAGCACTAAAGTCACCAATTTTACCAATCGGAGCATCTACTATCACATTATCTGCTATGACAATGGATAGATACATCGCCATCTTACATCCCTATGCTTACAGTACCCTGGTGACAAAGAAGATAATTTTGGTATATGTAAGTTCCGGTGCTGCAATCACATTTTCTGTGATCATTCTCTCTTTTCTCATCCAGCGTGCCATTTCGAGATTTGGGATGATATTGGTGACTTTCGCTCTCATCTTCACTGTCTTTGCTTATACACGAATATACCTGGTCGTTAGAAAGTCAAATCGCTCACAGAACCGACCATCCAACGTAGGAGCAGAAGAGAATTTGACAAGAAAGAAACTGTTCCTAAGAGTAATTAAAGAAGCAAAATCCTGTTTCATTGTTGTGATGTGCTTTTTCATTCTATCGTTCCTGCCACCCATCCTGGTTAATGTCCTCACATCTAACAGCACTTACATAAACGATTTTCAGGCCGTGCAGGTCTGGTTGATCACCATCAAGATGGTCAATTCCAGTGCCAACTCAGTGATCTTCTTTTGGACCAAGACGATGTTGAGAAAAGAAGCAAAAAAGAGATTAAGCTTATTTTAAGTCAAATCGTTTCTCTCCGTACTCCATGATCATAGAAACGATACGCTGACGGTTGAAGGCTATATGTCTGATAGCCAAAAGCTTAACATTGAACGAATTTGGCGAGAGGGCATGTCCGTCTTAATTACTTGCGGATAAGGAAAGTTCTCGGATGAGAAAGAGCTATTTAGTAGTTAAGAACTAGAGTCCAATATATACTTAGGATTACCTCTTGTAAACGGACACTTCAAATGAACTTTAGCAAGAGACATCGCTCATATACAAGGCATCATCACAATCAGGCAGTACTAATGTTAATGAAGTAATATGTTCAAGAAGATTCCATGTGCCCTAAGGCCTTGCCAGTCTGTCAGCACAATTAGTGCATGCACCAAATGTAGCTCAGCGAAAGCTCAAATACCTTGATATAGAACAAGGCGTTTATTCTCGTGTCCTGTTAATAAATATAAAATATGATATGAAATTGAACTTTGGCAACTTAGCATGTGAACAACTGATGCAAACTTGGGCCTAACCAATCAAAAGCTCTCCTAAAGATAGCTGTCGCCATCATGCATACAATGATCCTCTTTGTATTAAAAACATTTGGGTACAGTTTATGCGTCTGCTGCTCATTCGCAAGATTTCACTTCCTTGCCCAAAATATATGCCACAAAATGCGTCTGTTGTGTTTGTTGCCCAAAGTATTTTATGATATATTTCAACATATTAAACTTCATTAAGAAGAAAATATAAAAAATTGAATGTTTAATTAATATCCGTAAATCGGATATACAAATTTTGTATTTTAGGTTATAATATAATGTCGGCTCGCATTGTAAATCAGATACAGATCGACTGCTCTTGCTTTATATCTTACTTATAAATTGTCAGCTTTCGGACAAGGTTACTTGAAGTAACATTAGAGCTACTAGGAGACAGCAGCTTTGTTTTCAGCAGCTTCAAGAAAATGTATTCTTGTGTTTAACTGCTCCTTTTTCAAAGATCAATTCGCGTCTGAAATCTAGGCCAGAGTTACACTATACGGCATTACTTTCCATACCGGATTACTTTTCATACAAGACGGCAAATGCAGGAGTATTTACACAATGCCGCTCCGCTCCGAATCAATCTCCTCCCCTTCACCGTTTCCAAGGAAACAAGAAACAATTTTGCGCCAAAACATGGATTTTGTACCGAATGATAACGGATATTCTATGTTTTTTGTATTCTATTTTTTTTGTATTCTATTGTTTTTTTGCATTCTATTGTTTTTGCATTCATTTTTTTTGTATTCTATTGTTTTTTGTATTCTGTTGTTTTTGTATTATTTTTTTGTATTCTATTGTTTTTTGCATTCTATTGTTTTTTTTTGTATGATATTGTTTTTTTGTATTCTATTGCATTTTGTATCTATTGTGTTATTTGAAAACCTCACCGTCCACTGTCTCTTCACTGTCCACCTCCTTGTCTTTATACCCCTAAATGATGACGGCTCTCTACTTCCTCATGAAGTAGTTTCTCCAGAAGGCACTTGATAATATCACCACCTGGCTGTACCACTGAATTTCAATCAAGATGGCTCAATCCACGAGTCATCTAAGTAACATCATATTTACTTGATTGGAAAGCTTTCGATCCTTAAGCTCGTATGTCGATCTTCAAATTTTCAATTCACACGTCTTTTTCTACATATTGAGACAATATTACTTATTTTCGCCATGCAACCTATCAGATATAAAACAGTTTCAGAAAATGAGTTTTCTGCAACAAATATTGTGATATTACTAAATGTAGGATTCTTTTATCGTTGCTATATATAGCTTATAACTTATTCCAAAATTACCCGATGATTTGGGTGTTATTGCATTGAAGCAAGCATGGTGATCCCAATTTTTTTGTGCAAGTTAATAAGCAAATTAACTAACAGGCACTCAAAGACTGCCTATATACATCTGCAGACAGAGAAGTTCAAGTATCCATGCATAAATTGTACTGCACTATTTATATGCATTCACGATTTATCCTTGGCCTACGGCCTAGCTACGAGTTATTTAACAAAGAAACACACGAGATGTTGAGCCTTACAAGGACTAGGACGAGTACATATATATATATATATAATGCAAATATATATAGCTATAATGCAAAAGCTCACTTCCCTTGTGGTCGTTTGAGCACTCTGGCCCCAAGACACTTCACGCATGTCTGGATGCGCATGTGTCTGAGTATTGTACCACATGCGCTTGGTGAGGGCAAGAGTATGGTGTATAAATACGAAGTCACTCGCATCTAGACTGCGTTACAAGCTGCACTGACGAGCCGTTGAACGGCGAAACATGCATGTCTGCAGATTTGACTATATATATATATATATATATATATTCAAAAAAGGTTGTCCTTCAAAAATCTTAAACCTTAAACATTGAGCGCGCAAAGGATGATGGATATCTTTTTATTTAGAGTCTTTAACTCGGGAAATGTGCTTTGTAACAATGCAAGGGCATATAATAAACACTTACGATGTATAGGGATATTTGGTTTTCTAAGCTAATGTCCAATCTAAGGCTCCAAATAAGTAATACCCGTCATACTTTGCGCGCTCAATGTTTAAGGTTTAAGATATTTTGAAGGACAACCTTTTTTGAATTGGCTATATATATATATATATATATATATATATATATTTATTTATTGTTTCTATCTTAAAGTAAAGCCGTCGCTACACGGTGTTTCACGTCTAACTAAAAGTAAGAATTTTGCTCTACTTTCAAATAGTGTTGAGCACTCTTTGTGCTACTAAAAACAAACCAAACTTGAATTATATATATATATATATATATACAGCCAATTCAAAAATGGTTATCCTTCAAATATCTTAAACATTGAGCGCGCAAGGGATGATGGATAACCTCCTATTTAGAATCTTTAACTCGTGAAATTTGCTTTGCAACAATGCAAGGGCTTATAATAAACACTTACGATATAGGTATATTTGGTTTACTGAGCTAATGTCCAATCTAAGGCTCCAACTAAGTAATACCCGTCATACCTTGTGCGCTCAATGTTTAAGGTTTAAGATATTTTGAAGCTGGACAAACTTTTTTGAATTGGCTGTATATATATATATATATTTGAGTTTTATAGTGCAACAAGAGTGCTCAATACCAATATAGCAGAGCGAATGTAAAGTTTCTTTACTTAAAATTGAGTCACAACTCCGAGTTTCACGCATAATGCGATCATCAGGCGACGATGTTTAAGTGTCGGTGTTTATTTACCGACACTTAAACATCGTCGCCTGATGATCGCATTAAGCGTGAAACTCGGAGTTGTGACTCAATTTTAAGTAAAGAAACTATATATATATATATATATATATATATATATATATATAGTCAAATCTGCAGACATGCATGTTTCGCCGTTCAACGGCTCGTCAGTGCAGCTTGTAACGCAGTCTAGATGCGAGTGACTTCGTATTTATACAACATACTCTTGCCCTCACCAAGCGCATGTGGTACAATACTCAGACACATGCGCATTCAGACATGCGTGAAGTGTCTTGGGGCCAGAGTGCTCAAACGACCACAAGGGAAGTGAGCTTTTGCATTATAGCTTATTAGCCACCAATTATATATATATATATATATATATACATAGATTTGCTATTTCAAGTTTAAACATTCAATATGGTGGCAATTTGTGAGTGACATGGTTAATATCTCCCATTCACAAATGGCCGCCATACTGAATTTCTAAACTTGAAACTTGCGTTCCCATTGTGCTTTTCGGGCTTAGAGTTTAAGGTTTGAGAGTTTAAGGTTTGCAAGGGACAACAACCTTTTCTGAATTAGCTTAGGTTGTTCTTCAATAGAAAAGTTTGTCCTTCAAAAATCTTAAACCTTAAACATTGAGCGCGCAAGGGATGATGGATAACTTCCTACTCGTTCTCGGTACTCGTTTTGGACCGGTAGAAGATGGTTTACCAGTACTATATACGTCAGTGATTACGGCATGCAAATGGTAATTTATAATACTGTTGTAACATTGACTTTGTTACAACTTGTTGACAAGCTTGCTACAAATCTGTTGCGAACACATCTTGTTGACAAGATGCGAATTACATTGTGGTTTGTGGATTTGTGTACTTCATATATATATCCATACAAATCAGTCGTCATTTCATATCAGTCATATTTCATCTAGTACGTACTTATAACTGTATTTTTCTTTTATTTGGAAAAGAGGCAGAAATGTAGGACACTGGCTCTGCTTTTTACTGGCTCTGCACAAATAGCACAGATTTCCATAAATAATTGTCAGAATGCTTGGCCTTGGGCAGGAAATATATTCACTCTTGTCTTGTATATAACTATAATGTAACTTGCAAGTACGATAATGTTTCCCCTCCATGTACTCACGCCTTTAAGAATGATAAGACGATTAGTGGACCACAAATCAAATTAATTGTCATGTACCCATATTTCATGGTGTTTTCATGCAGCAAAAGTATTGAAATTGTTAAAGTATACATTGGCTGAAGTATCCCATAGTATGCTATTTAAAGAACACATTTTCGTAGGCCGTCCATAGCCGTCTATATAAAATTCTTGTTTTTCAAAAATAACCGGCCGCTTGACTAAATGCCTGTTATGTGGGGCGTTGTACGTGATCTCAGGATTGTGAGGAAGCAAAACAAAAATTTATTACATTTTAGAAAATTTATATTCTCATGAACAAGTTTTTTTGCATTTCAACATTAATTCTGTAGAAAACTTTTATTTAAACTAATTTCTATATATTAAATGTATTTCCCACGCTGTTTTCTGGTTCGCAAAATTCTTGTAGTTTTTGTGCCGCCATATTGTTTTCGCTGCTCACCGTATATGAGCTGATGTACAGCGAGTAGCTCAGCCAATCAGATTGCAGAATAGGTCATGTACGGTGGATCCGTGGATGACTATATATTATAAATATATATTGGAGCGCACTGGCCCCAAGACGATTCACGCATGTCTGGATGCGCATGTGTCTGAGTATTGTACCACATGCGCTTGGTGAGAGCAAGAGTATGGTGTATAAATACGAAGTCACTCGCATCAAGACTGCGTTACAAGCTGCACTGACGAGCCGTTGAACGGCGAAACATGCATGTCTGCAGATTTAACTATATATATATATATATATATATATATATATATAATTATATATAATTATATAGTTTTCGCTCACTCAGCCTGTGAACGCTTATCCACTACAACGATCGCTTATTGCGTGAAACAGGTTGTATAGTGGATACCTTGAGGTAAGCGAAAACTATATTTGCTCTATCTATATATGATATCGAGCACTCTGGCATTTCGTGAACAAAAACACGCTAATATATATATATATATATATATATATATATATGTATACTTATATATATACAAGATACTTCACGCATGTCTGGATGCGCATGTGTCTGAGTATTGTACCACATGCGCTTGGTGAGAGCAAGCGTATGGTGTATAAATACGAAGTCACTCGTATCTAGACTGCGTTACAAGCTGCACTGACGAGCCGTTGAACGGCGAAACATGCATGTCTGCAGATTTGACTATATATATATACAGCCAATTCAAAAAAGGTTGTCCTTCAAAATATCTTAAACCTTAAACATTGAGCGCGCAAGGCATGACGGGTATTACTTATTTGGAGCCTTAGATTGGACATTAGCTTAGAAAACCAAACTTATATTCCTACATCGTAAGTGTTTATTATATGCCCTTGCATTGTTACAAAGCACATTTCCCGAGTTAAAGACTCTAAATAGCGTGGGAAAATCCTACAGAAAATAACGTCATTTATATGTACCGGTTCCAGAAGTAGAAGTTGGGGCTATAGCCCCCCACCCCCAAAAAAAGAGAATAAAGAGCGGGAGAACTTAATACGAAGGAGACAGATTCTTCCCTGCCTGAAATGCAAAATCAACGAAATGACCCTGGTTTCTGTATATCAAATCTTCTTCGGTTAGGATTTGCCATGCATATGCATGTATGTCTTTACTTCATATATGCCTTTTCCCGAGCCAATCCAAAAACCCAATTTGCCAGTTGTTACCAGTAAATACATAGTTCCTGTTAAAGGTGTGCGATTCCGATCCGAATCCGATCGGATTTGGTTCATTTTTTCTCGGATCGGATTTTGTTCTTATTTTCGGATCAGATAGGATCGAATTTTTTAAGATCGGATAAGCTTCATTCAAAAAAGCTTAAAATTTAGCGAAATCATCAGCCAAGCAAAGCACGGGGATCTCAGCTTTCAGTGAGTGTCTCACGCGTATTGGTTATCGATAATAAAACATTAAAGCATGCGCTATCATTCGGCATTTTTATGATTTATTTGCTTCATTTTGTTTTGGATTTTTTCCGAATCGGATTTAAACGATAATGTTCGGATAGGGTCGGATTTAAACGATGTTCGGATAGGGTCGGATTGACAGGTTTTTGGGCCTCGGTAAGAATAGAATCCGGGTCCATGTATTTAATAGTATTTAATATTATAAAGTTAGTATGTATTGTATAGTTTCTTTACTTTCTTTACTTTTCTTTGGCGCATACAACATACTAGACTCTAAAGTAAACAAATATACACTAGTGCTTTCACAACCGTCGAGAGAAAAATTCATCCGCGCTCACTCATTTTCCATTTTTTCGCTATCAAAATTGGCGGCCGGACTAGCTTGACTCGAAAGGGGCCAATCGTTTTCCAAGAATCAAGCCAGGTGAATTTTCAGCAAAAGGAAACAGTCTGAATCTGTCCTCTTTGCAGTAATTCCGGCCCCCAAAAATTCTCCGGGCCTCGGTCCGCGTCCGATTGCCCGACCGCTCAGTTCGCCCCTGGTCGGATCGGCTCACAATTTTTGTATCTCGGCAATAAATATTGTCTAGACAATATGCAAATTAGGTAAAGGCGAAATTAAGCATGCAAAAGCTGATTTTTTCTTAACAATGAAAGTTTGCGCGACGTTTTGAAGGGCTTACACTTACGCAAATTTTCTGAAATTTTGAACAGCAATGCAACACCCAACATATTTTCCACCCACTAACTCAAAATAACTTTTAAGCGTTCAAATTTCGTGCGCAAGCCATTTTTGATCTGTTGGACAAGACACCCCCCCTGGGTTTTGAAAAATGTAACTTTCAGAATTTTTTAGTTTATTCTACATTATAAATACCCAAACAATATATATTACTAAAAAACTTCGTACCTGGAGCCGCTTCGCGAAATTGAGAGCAATTTCAATTTTGTTCAGTTTTTTTTGATACACCCTGTAGAGACCTTTAGATTCAGGTTTACCGCAAACCTGTAACCGCCGTTTGACGTTAGCGGTTCGAACATTTTTCGACTTAGATTTGAAGTTCTTAGATGAACATTTTTCGACTTAGATTTGAAGTCGACTCAGATGATGTTCTTCGAAGGATCTAAACGAGAGGTGAAATGCGCTTTATAAGTCTTAAAGTCTATAGATATTATAGATATTATAGATAAAAAAAAAAAAAAAGGAGTTAAAAAAAAAAAAAAAAAAAAAAAGGTAGTTCTCACGTTACTTCCACTGGTGACGTCATCAGCATGGAATAATAGTTTTTTTGGATCGAACTGTCGCTGCGGTCGGCAGCTTGTATAAAACCCCGCGAAATGTTCAAAGCCAAAACAAAATGGCTTCTTGTAAATTTGCCTTTACAAACGAAGAGAAAATGTCCAAATTATTGTCTGAAAAAGACAGCGACTGCACCAAAAAGGCCAGGAAACAATACAAAACCATCTTCAACAAGTATTTATTGCTTTATTAAATGTTAAAATATGTGTTTTTGCATCTTTGCCACCGGCCGCAAGTCTTGGCTTACATGTCTGGTTCTTGTCATTTTAATGTATAATAAAACAATTATTGGATTCGGCTTGCGCATAATATTGACTTCGCGGGCTCGGTCTGAATAATTCTTGATATCATGCTCAGCCTCATCCAATAATTGCTTATGATATTATCATGCAATGAAGGATGTATAAGAAATACGATTTATCGGTTTAATACAAACACTAAAATATAGCATTACCTACATATATATTAACCTAAATATATTAAAACAACTGAAGGTACAATAGTATATACAGGTGTCCCCCAAAAAGTCCCCCTTTAGAAATCACTCTTGTGCGTTATTACACCTTTGGGAATTTAATTGAATTGTACATGAACGGCGGAAGTATTTACAACTTCCCTTCGTCCAAATAATTTAACGCGACGATCGAAGCGAGCAAAACGATTTCACAAACAAATGGTTTTACGACAAATACTCGTTGTTCTGTAGTCAGTTGAACCATTCTTACTCGAACTGACGGTAAGACGAATTTGTAATTTGACATTTTTGTGTTGCTGTTCGTTTTAGAAGTTATTTTAAATTCCCAGAGGTATAAAAACGCACGTTTAACAACAAGAGTGATTTCTATAGGCGGACTTTTTTGGGGACACCCTGTATACAGCTATCAATGACGCGTCTAGTTCATTGTCTTGATTACAAAAGATAACCCTGCGAGCAGTGCCTCCCGTAACCTCGCGTTGTCACGAGAGAGTCTATATACAGAACTCGTTAAGTTCCCGTTTGACAGGTTTTGATTCGCACACTGGTACTTTATGTAGCCCTGCCTAACATGTACAATTTTAGCATAACTATAACGTTATGTTTCCTGCAGGAATATATCAAGATGACTACCGTTTGTAAATGATGGGCTTTCTCTCTCAACTTTTCTGTCTAACGACAGGAGTTAGACGAGTTCCTCATCTTAAATCGAGTGTTAAATAATTATATATCAGTTGAATAAATCAAGATGGGTTTCAGCTGGTATCGTTGAAAAGAGACTAGGATTGCGGGTTTTGTAATTTTCAAGATCTATTCGCCCAAAGGTTTATTTATAGCAGTTATTATACAGTAACAATTAATACAGAAAAACAAGTTAGGTGCCTGAATATCAAACAGTGAACGTGTTGGTATAGCAGAAACATATACTAAAAAACTATTGTAAATATTACGTGAAGAGCTACATTAAGAACATGTACACTTTGTCATTATAGTTAAGGCCGGCCTCCACTTGCACGTACGTACGCACAATTGCACGCACGTATGTGTTTATATTTTGCGCATGCTCTGTGACTCGAAAATGATCGCTAATCTTGACCGTCGCGGCTAACTTTTTGTACGTATGACAGTAGAACTGTATTCTACTTTCTGTGCGGCCGTCAAATTTCACGAAAGTATAAACACATACGTACGTGCAAGTGGAGCCCGGCCTTTAGCAGGTCAGCCCGATAAGCGAGATCTCGCCGTGCTGTTATTCTTATAGCAGAGATCACTTGCTGGTAGAAAACGGAGTCCATTTCTGGAAAACGGAATCCATAAACTGGCCGGTAAAAAACGGAGTCCATTTCTTCCCACGCGTATCGTCCCGCGATCTCATGTTGCGACGGCGTTGCAAACCAAAGCATTCTTATGATGCGTATTAAATCACTCTAATAACTGCGATTATTTTTTTTGAGGTCCGTAACTCAGGTCCGTAACTAAAATAGAGCCTTTTGATTGGCTGAGTACGAGGTCCGTATCACACCAGTACGGACCTCTCGCAACTTTTCGCGCCAAAACAAACAAAGGAGTGAAGAAATAAACACGAAAAAATAAACACGTTATTTACCGTTCTGGTCGGTCCGTACTGGAAAAATATTTTCCCTCAGTCTCAGAAGCGGCCCTCGACCTTCGGTCTCGGGCCGCTTCTGAGACTTCGGGAAAATATTTTTCCAGTACGGACCTCCCAGCCGGTAAATAACATATATATCTTATACGATGCGAATTTTTTTACCATGCAGAATTCAGTGACTTGCCATGGAAATAATAAAATCAGTTAAATTAATATAATAAGTTGCAATCAATATTCTAACTATTACCTTAAATATCGTAAATCTAATTAAAATAACTATCCTCTGTCAGAAACTGAATTGCAGACGATGAAATGTGAAGTCCTACTGAGTCAAAGTAGTGATAGAATCTATAAAAATTGAAATAATAAAGTAAGACTTTAAATAATGACCATTTCATGCTTGTTTATACCCAACTCACAAATCTGGATAACTTCCATGCTCTAGTTGGTTGCTGGGGGTTGCATCCATGCCCTTGGACACACGTCATTTTTTGACGTCATACGCCAAAATTGTCCAACAATTACCCAAGCTTTCTCCAGCTTTTGTCCCACTTTAGTCCTTAATATCCAAACGTTTACGCATAAATATTCCTTAAGCACGCCAGATTTCACCACGGCATGTGACCACGGCGAGAATACATAAACAATGTGTGATTTTGCAAATCGAATATATATCTATAAGAAGCTTAAAAACGCAAATTAACAGGCTACATTAAATTTGTTTTCTGTAGAGTAACGCAGAATTTAATCTTTTGCCAAATCCAGGCTCTTTGTATTATATATTTATCGATTTATATCGAGACTTAAAATTCAAGATTTATAATATAATATAATTTAAACTGTATTCATTTTATGCTCTTAGTATATATGTATATCACTACTGTTAATCACAAGTTTGGTGAGACAAATTAAAGTATTTAACATCTTAAAGTCCACTACATGTTTCTGGCAATGACAGGAATTGAACATGCTAAGTTCGTGTGTGTATAAAATCATTATATAAAATCATTAAACAATATTTAATATACATTAAAATTACCCATTATGAACCAGTCATTGTGAATCCCGCCTCCTGCAACCAGGGAAATGGCAGGACAAAGTGATAGACCAACAAATGTCGATATAAGCCAGTTATAACAAGTTTGTTGTCCCTCAATATACAGGGGAATCACTGGAGAAATGCACTCGGCTTTTGTGGTTGTAAAATCATAGACACAGCCGTGTTAATCAGCTATCATTCAAAGGCATTGAGAAATTATGGGGGGGGGGGGGGGTAACAATATGCTAATGAGTACAGTTGTGCGCTATTGTGGGAAGAAAGAGAATTGCCTACAAGCTACAACTATTAAATACCCAGTGATGTAGATAAGAGATGGGGTAGCCAGGCTAATCTGAAATCTAGAGGGGCCATAGTATATCAATTAGCGGAGCAGTGGATCCGGGGCATACTAGTGGTTAGATAAAAGCTTACTGTGGTATACTTTGGTCCCCAGGGAGATTTTGAAATGTCTGCCTGTATAAATACTAACTGAAGCATTTCTTGGATAATAGAAGGCTAGTTTCAGGTATTATAACGTGTTGCAGCTCTTCTATGTCATCCACTAAATTAGGGATAACTGTTTGCTAAAGCTATGATGTCACATTGTGACCTAAATCAATAACTTCTGATGCCAGTTGAGAAGTATGTGGATGCAGGGACAGGGTGTTGGATGTCGTTATTCATTCTTTGACTTTACTTTCAGCAACTGATCTAATCCGAATTCTTTTGGAGACGATTACTCCGATTTCCACACAAACGTTTACAGTGCTATTATACCTGTATCTTCTAGATTTTTAGCACATTTTAAAGCCGGTCCAAGAGCGTAACATAACCAGGCCAGTGGCCCGTTGCCTGGCTATTAAATACATCACTAAATACCCCTAGCAACTAAACGCTCAATGGAGCGTCTTGTTTACAAAAAATAGCAACAAACCTTCGTTTAATTCGTGCAGCTTTTCGAAGAGACTCGTCTCTACAGATGGTATGGAGTGTTGGCAAGTAATCCATCACGATACTACCTCGATTGAGATAGTTCAACTCCGGCATATATGATGCAATGGTGGTGTACTCTTGTTCTCGTTTCCTTGATTTGCTGAAAGAGAAGTTTGAAATCATTTCAATTAACATTCTCCAATTGACATAAAGCCCTACGTTTATATTAATAGCTCAACTAAATTGTCTCTACTGCCTACTGGGTCTAAACTTGCAATTAATTAAGTAATTTTGTCATTAAAATATAGAGTCATGTTTTACCTGGCGAAATTTTCGGTGCACGTTGTTACTTGTAAACAAGGTTCAGCATTAAGTGCATTAGAGACATTCCTTGTATCTGTAACCAGAACATCACTACACTTCGCTAAGAGTTTTGAATCGGCAGAGTTGTCGGTGACTTCCATATCACTGCTAGTGGTAGTTTCCTGGTTTAAAAGTGATAGCGAACTACAAGGCTCAGACATAAATTGACTGGCATATCTCGTAACCTGCTCACCAGCACGACTGCATAGATCATGAAAGCGTTTATGCGAGTGTTCTAGACTAGCGACTTCTAAGGCTCCACGTAGTTCATTTTTAGCATTCGTTGTTTTCCAAGTTATCTGACAAGGCGAGTGCTTGCCAACAGAGTCCTTGAGACCAGGTGATACTCTAGCAGACCATGATCCAAACCTCTCTTCGGATGTTTGTGGGCCATCATAGCAAAGTTCAGAATCCATAAATGACATGTCTTCATAAAAATTTTCTAAACATTCCAGTGAAATTCCAGCGAGTTTCTTGGAAAGTGGATCTAAACAAATCAAATTGTCAGAGATGCTTTCTCTCGCTACTCTGGTTAATATGAATGAATGCAATCCCCGGTCCAATTACACTCACGACCCGACGTTTCGACACTCTGGTCTGGTGTCTTTATCAGCGGTGACCTAAAGTCGCATCTTAGCTCCTTATATACTCGAGGGATGACGTCATCGACCAACAAGGTGGAGACAGTGTTGTGGGTAACCGTAATAAACCGGCATTTATTTACCGTTCTTGTTCATTGCACTCGAAATTGACATTGCAGTAGTGGACTCACCGAGTCACCGAAAAAAAAATTTCATGCATATTTTTAGTGGAGTAATAATCTTACGTTTACAAACGTTAACAATTTTCAAACCGAACTTCATATTACCTTTATTGTGGATCCTCGCCTCATCTTCGGTTTTGCTTTGAACGTTCACAGAAGACTCAGAATCATTTCGGCGCTCTAAGGATTCGGTTTCACAATCAATACTCTCCTGTTCTTTCGCAAGTAGCATTTCCTTATCTGATCCAGGGTGATCCCTGTGATTTGGAGGTTGTGCATTAATAGGATCGCCATCAATCGTGTTGACGGAACAAAACACACAGGGAAATAATGATTTCAGGTTACAATAAACTATATCCATGTTAATATCTTGACAATGGGAAGTCACCAAGCACTTTTGCTGAAAAGAATCCTGAAAACAAATGAATATTTTAAGTTCAATACTTGAAGTGATTGTTTCCTGTTTATAGGTAAGGATTTGACAAGGGCCACTTTATAATTTACTCAATTTAATTATGCATTTTAGAAGTTACAAAAATAGTTTTGTAAGGACAGACATAGAGAACTACTGTAATAGTTCCTTACAAGATAACTGCCTTGGCCACTAAAGAGGTTTTTTTGGGGTTTTTTTTTATTCAACTTCGCCTCAATGGCAGGGAGTCCACAACAGCGTCAGCCAATTACTGTGGCCCCATTGTTACTTCCTAAGGGTTAGTATTAGAGGGAGGAAACCGGAGTACCCGGGGAAAACCCTCGAAGCACAGGAGAGAATCTCAACTTACATGAGTTATTTGAGCACACTGCCGATCTCATGCGAGTACCAACAGTGACCCCGACGTGTTGTGAAACAGGCTCAACTCAGTGGTAAGAGGCAGCGCGCTAACCGCTTCCGCCACCCGTTCTACCCTTAGGTACCTACAGGTTTGGGACAGTACTGAAATTGCATATATAATAGTATTTTGTGTTTGTAGAAAACACATCACGAATATTTTGGCAAAGCTTCGATCCGAAAACCCGGGTAATTATTAGTGCAAATTATTATCTACTATTTGCACAGATGATTATCGAAGCTTAAATATCGAAAGCTTAGCTCATGCTCACTATAACATATTATTTTAAGCTCAGCCTCATTCCTTTCATGATTGTATTTACTTTTTTGTCATGATTAATCGATAAATTACAAAAATTATGAAATAGACACAAGTGGGCAGGATTAAGCACGACTGAATGAATTCTGATCAATTTAACGGCGAACCATTGAACCATTTCAATTTACTATAATAATCAAAAGAAAACTTTTTGGACATGTGAAAACAATTAGTATAAACCTTTAAAAATACAGCACATTTTTACCTTAGTGTTCAAATCAGATTTTAATGTCTCCAAAACATTTGCAACGTTGTTGTTGATATTTCGAATACCCAACATACTTTCGAAGCAAAGTTTGTGCATCTCTATGCGTGTTTTCTCTGATGAAACTTTGTCGCTTTTTTCTAAGCCCACTGGTTCATCGTTCGCTCCCTGTCTGGAATTTTGTTTATCTAACCCACTGGCACTGCTCACGTTACATTGCTTTGTAAAATCAACCTCGTTTTCATCCAATGATTGCGCTTTGTTACTCTTTTCTGAGGTCAACATTTCATCGCTCAGATTCTGATTGGAATCTTGTTTATCTAAGCCACACCTCACTTCACATAGTTTTGTAGAATCAATGTTATTTCTATCCAACGACATCGCTTTGTCATCTTGTAGTTGGTTGGTTAACTCAGGGTTAGTTAATTCACTAGCATCACCACAACTTGTTGTTCTTGCGCATTCAATGTTACCAACCGGTTCTTTTTCATTGATATGTTGAATGCCTGGAGTGCTTGTTAAGTGCGCTTCATAACTATTGGATGCATTGGCTACACTATCAGGAACCTCCATACCAGCAGACTGTATTTTGACATCACATTCACCTTGTATGTTTGCAGATACGTCAATCTCTATAGGATTATCTTTAGCAAGTTCCATTGAAGTAATATCTTCAGTGTTATCACGCTGATTACCGTTAGCAAGACCAGGTACTACGTCATTGTTGGTGGGCAGAATACTAGCATCAGTCTCAAAGTCACTTCTAACCGTTATTCCATGTTTATCGCAAGAACCGGCATTAGAATCAACCCAGAACTGTAAACTTAACAACAAACGACGGATGTTTGCGTGATGTAGCAACGACAGTGTACGTATTTCAGAAGGGTTAACAAATACATTCTTAGTTAAACAAACGGTTTGGAGGTATGCAGCATAAAGTTTGAGTGACGGTGACTTCAGTATTATATGTTCAAATTCTCCATCAATGTCTATTGCACTTCGATCTAAATCAGAGAATACAATAATGTATAATTGCTCTTCCATTACAGTTTTATAGGGGCCGACCATTTAACTCTGAAGAGGGGAGGGGTGATTTTTGACAAAAATATCTAGCAAAGGAAAATGGTAAAATACTGATTCCTTACAATTATTTTGCAAAATGAACTCTTGAAGCATCACAGGCAAACAAAAAATATTCTTGCGCAGACCAAATCACCCTCTCCCAAAAGTTAAATGGTCGGACTTAATGCTGTTTATATAGGACTGATTCCGCGATATTTTACTCATATAGATTGTCATTCATGTGTGATTATATTGAATTGTAGCACTTTTTTGTATCCGCAGTTAGTTGCCATCGAAACTAAACGTTTCCCACGAAGTCTAATATATTTTTAGCGCACTTGCGCTAGTTCGTTAGCCTGTTCACAGACGTTTTTCTCACGCCAAGCGACGAAAAACAAACGTCTGCTGAACCGAGCGCCAGAACGAGTTCTGCTATTTCACAACGTCTATTTTGATCGTCCAATTTTGATCGTCCAATTTTGATTGTGAAAATGCATAAATTAATTATAACAATTTGCTCACAGCTTCGTTGAACTCCACATTGAATTTAAAATTATGCTAATTATGCTGAATATACCGCAAAACGTCACTTTCCAGAAGTTGGAAGGTAAATTCTGATTGGTTGAGGGAAAAATAGCAGAACTCGTTCTGGCGCTTGGTTCAGCAGACGTTTGTTTTTAACAACGTCTGCGAGCAGGCTACTAGTTTGTGTGTGTGTGCGTGTTACACTGAACTCAAATCTAGTAGTGGACAGTGCATCCGCTATACATAAATGAAGCCAATGGCTGCCATATTGGTGTTACCACCACAAATCTACTGCGATGTTGCCGACATGTTAGATGTTGCCGACATGTTAGATGTTGCCGACATGTTAGATGTTGCCGACATGTTAGATGTTGCCGACATGTTAGATGTTGCCGACATGTTAGATGTTGCCGACATGTTAGATGTTGCCGACATGTTAGATGTTGCCGACATGTTAGATGTTGCCGACATGTTACAGATTCTGCTAAACTTTTCGCCAGGTATGAGCCAATAGCCTTACTCTTATGAGCAAATCCAGTAAATCACGTACATCAAGAGGAGAGTCGGATCCGACCAATCCAATCGTGTGAACAGACCTTAAAACTCTTTACTCATTAGAAGAGGTGCGGGAAGCCATCTCTTTCAAGCTACATACTGTAGGAAAGACATTTGCTTGATAGTAAACGATTCTTGTAACCTAAGGTTTATCGACACCTGTATGCATAGGCATAGCATAATTATTTCTCAAACGCGTTAATAATTCATGAGCAAAACAGCAAGGCAATCAGCGTTGTGTAGATATCACGGTAATAAAGTGTCGTTCTTACTACACAAGTTGTTGCTCCGGAGGTTCAATTTCATGCACTTTTCACGTTAGTATTGGTTCAAATGTGTTAGTATTGGTTCAAATGTATTAGTATGTTAAATGAGTGTTTTAGCTATAGTCATTGTCTTTGCTCGGTTGGTCTTAATATGGCATTCTTGTCCTGTTGATCATATGTCCATTAAATGACCATTTAGCTTTATAAATTCGAAGTCGTTGAACACGATTGTTGTTTAGGAAGGTTAAATACTAATGCGAAACATATAGAATATATTTTGCACAAGAATATACATGAAACAGCATTTTACCTGATGCGGTCATGATAATTGGTCGCTTTGAATTCTGTCGAAGAGTATTTACTGAAACCCAAAATCCTTTGTCTTCCTCAAACAAGACATCAACCTGAAATGAAGATATACAAATATGAAGGGGGCCAGCTATTATCATTATAGATCGAGAATATAATCAAACTGAAACTATCATTTTGAAGGACGAGATCTCGATTTTTAGATGGTACATATCTAAGAGGTTGTATAACTTTTAACTACCCTTCTACTACTCGTTTTGTAATGAAATAGTAGTTTAGTTTAAAATAAGTGATTCTGATTGATTAACTTTCGCGCTAACTACTTTTCTATACAACAAGTTCCAGGTTGAAAAATACAATTATGAAAAAAGACCGATGTTCAATCTGTCAGGATCATCTCACTAAAAGGGTGCACCTTTCTGCCACCATCCCAAATTATATCAAATATTCAAAAATTATAAAATTTCAGTATGCGCTGCATGGTTGATGATAAGTCTTTCAGAGGGAGAGGTGCATGACACCCTATGAACCGAACCCGAATTGTACATAAGCAAATAAGTGGTGTAGCGGTTGACTGTTGTGTAAAACTACCTGAAAAATACAATGAGAATTCGACGTTTCAAGCGAAGGCCCTTCGTCTGGAAGTTAGTAGGGCCTTCAATTAAGTGAAGTTGAAGTTAGAAATGTTTCTTCAAGGAATGTACTCTTCTATTCTAACATTTGGCTTTCTAATTTCAACTTCACTTCATTGAAATGAATACTTACCACAAATTGGTAACGGTTATCAAATTAGCTTATAGGCCGTTTTTAGCCAATTCTCGACACTTCCAAAAATGTTTACTCAAATTTAATGCGCATGGCATATATCAAAATTTAGTTTAGACATAGCTAAATGCAACGAAACTTGTTTAAGTGTAATAGCTCTTTTAGTTTTTAAGTTATACTAAATCAAACAGTCGTACTTTTTTTTGCGCCACCCGGCACAAGTACAAGGGTGATCAAGGCATATTTTAACATATATACTGGGGGGCCACTTGGCCCCCCAGGCCCTCTTGATGGCCCCCCACTCACACAAAATTGGCCCCCCACTCCCTGGGCCCTTTATACATTGGGTCGTTTACAGAGTAAATGATTTGTCTGTGTTTAACGAAATATTGTTTTATGGCTTATATACAAAATATTCCCGGGAAAAACTCCCCCGGACCCCTACAGGGCTCGCGCCTTCAGCACTCAGATTAAGGGCCCTTTTTCACAAATGGCCCCCCACTTAGAAATCCTTAAAATATGCCCTGAGGGTGATGCCAGTGGGTGGTATAAGGGTAAATATTCAAACTTCTTACTTCATCAAGTAGAATTAGAGACATCGGTCCTTGAAGTTGAGATTCTTTAGAAAGCTGTTCCTGTTTCTTCGGTCGTCCTTTCTTCTTTTTGTCTTTCTTTATTTCCTCTTTTCTCTTACCCGGACCGTGAGTGCTGTTGTTAGCCTGAGGAAATAGCGAAGACTGTCCGGGTTGCATGTTGCGTTTCGTAGAAACCTGGTGCGACTGCGTGGCTTCTAGTAATTCTGACAAGATATATTTACCACCTCGTTTGGTTGACGAATTCACTTCGATAACCTGCCATGAAACAAGATCGATAGGAAAAGTAGCATTAATAAAGTAGATCAGAATTACACTTTATATCGTAACGGGGGCCACAAGAATTGGCTTACGCTGTTGCGGACTCCCTGCCTTAAATTGTACATGCATATAAAACCAAAGCTAATATAACAAAAATATCTCTGTACTGTTAATTTTAGCATAGTTCCGGTATCGGTCATGCCTTTTAAATCAGATTCGGTCAAAAACGGAACTTGGAAAAATTTGAGTTCTGAGGACCCGTTTACATGAGACCGGGACGAGGTCAGAACGGGTTGAAAATTGAAATTGTCAGTAGGTTTACATGAGACTGTTACGAAAATCATTACACACTCTATATCAAAAGTGGCGTCACTATTTGATGTCGTTAATCTTGTCTGCCGTTGTTCATTATCATCGTTGTACCAAACTCAGACCGGCCTGAAAATAATTTGTTTTTACATTAATCCCGCTCCAAATTCGTCCCGGTCTCATGTAAACATCTATTATAAATAATACTATGACCAAAACGAAATCGTCCGGTTTGATTTCGTCCTGGTCACATGTAAACGGGCCTGAGTTCCGCCGGCGCATCCATAACTACAATCTAATACCTCAGTTATCGTACAATGACCTCAGTTATCGTACAATGATCATTCGTGAGAGAGCGCTACCAGTTTGACTCTACCAAACACTGCAGGTTTTCTACGGGTACTCCGGTCTGTCCAAGGTCTGCCCTGCAGTACACTGCAGCAGTAAAGAAAGCCCTTCAATACTGGACCTCCAGGGAAACCATTTTAGAGCTGAGAAAACTACCCAATAAGATAAAAGTTATTTTTGTTTAGTTTCCTTCTGAAGTAACACTGGACCCTTAAGATATGGCTCTTACTATTGGATCTCTAGGGAGACAAAACTAACAGAGCGAGTTACCTCCACCAGGGTTTGTGTGTGTGTCTATCTGATAGCAGGATTAACTCAAAAACTTATTAAACATCTTAATACGAAAATTGGCGGAGCTAATGGGCATACGTCAAGGAGAAATCGATTGACTTTTGGTTCGATTTCGATTAAAACTGGATGAGAAATTTGTCTTGCTTTCCTGGGCTGAAAAGAACCGAATGCGTACTTAGTCCATGTATAATTTGTGCATGCATGTTTTACTTGATTCTCTGTGTCCTCTCGTTCAGTTCTTAGTTAAATGCAGTCAGAATTAGCAGAGGGAATGATACCTTAAATCCAAGTTCCTCAGCACAAGCGTAAACGGCAGATGTTTTCCCACAGCCAACAGGACCAGAGAGTAACATTGTATTGCACACATTTTCTTCATCACAAAAATTCTCATCACCACTGTCATCACTTGAACAAAAATCTGAATCATCGTCATCATACCACCAATTAGAAGTCTCCTTATTACCTTTCTTCGCAGCCAACCTGTTAGAAAACAGTTATTAACATTTTGGATATTACCAGTAGGTACCACCGTTTATAATATAACATTTATAGTACGCGCGTGCTGATTGGTCGAGAAGCGTGTTTGTAGTACAACTGTACAGAAACATGGAAATTTTCCCGCCAAAATTTAAAATCATAAAAAAACAAATTTAATGCGAATTATAAAACTTTGAATACTATTTAAAAACAATTTTAATGCTTTTACACATTTTTGAGTGTTAATTTTGAAACAGAGTTGTTTTCTTGCAGCGAAATTGACGGGCAAAGGTCAGCATGCGTACGTAATGAGAATTTGTAAATTAATCGAGTTTAAAAATGTCTTTTGAGTTATATTATAAAAGAAATAGAAAACATTTTTTCCTGTGTTTCTATACACTTATAGAAACACTTGTGGCAGTTTGGGAGAACTCGAAATAACGTGGAAAAACTCGCCCTACGGGCTCGTTTTCCCACTGATTATTTCTCGTTCTCCCAAACTCCCACGCGTGTTTTCTATTTAACAATTAGATTATGAGCTCAAGATTTCTATGAGGTGATAGTTGATGAGGGCGATTAAGCCCGAATTAACTATCATCTCATAGAAATCGAGAGCGAATAATCTAATTGTTTTAGTAGAAACCAGCAAGAAAACAGTATTTCAAAACGTTTTTTATAATTTATTGAAATGTATAATTTATGCATGAATGCTTGACTTAATTTGCTGTCAACGTGTTTCTCTGCGTTTGTTTGTTTGTTTGTTTGTTTGTTTGTTTGTTTGTTTGTTCCTTGCTTTAACCCATTAGCTTGCAATGCACCCAGATGCGCCCTACTTTAGTATTTTACTCTGTCTAACGCCAGACGATTTTACTCGTCAGTGCTAGGGTACTGCCAGTTAATGGGTTAACAAAACTATCTGCCATACAGTGTCTCTTGTTAACCATTAGCTTCGAATGCGCCCAGATGCGCCCTACTTTAGTATTTTACAATATTCCGAAATATACAGCCTCTGACATGCCGAAAATGTCGAAATATACAGCCTCTGACATGCCATTTCATGCACTTTGGGGGAAGATTTAAAAGCAATGTCATAATAATTCTTTTCAAAATATTTGGTCGAACGAAAAGATGCTGACCACCAACGATCGTACATACGCAAACGAATCATTATTTACTGCGAAGACTGAAAAAGAGAAAAAAGTGTCTACTTTAATACCTTAAACATTCATACTTTTTAAAAATCGATCAGAAAAGCCGCACCAAAAAGTCCGACGATTCCCTACTATTGCTAGATTTAAAGAAACAATAAGCCTTAGACATAGCAAAGATCTTGAATTAAGGTTTTCTCCAGTCAACTTCTTTATGGTTGTGAAAAAGTAAAATATCTTTAACTACGCCTATTCTCACTGGAAATCACAATGCTAAGGTCACTTATTGACAATTCGTACGAATTATTATAATTGATATGTTTTGGAACAATATTCATCGTATTTTGTATTAATCTGCACCAAATCAATACAGAATCAAATGCATTTTTTAGTTCAACTAATCTTGTTCTTTGGTTCTTTTTTTTAAATCCTTTGCGAAACTGTACCATGACTTCGTTGCCCCGCAAGAATTTTGATTGCCCTGCCAATCCGATTTTTTTAATTTTGGGGGTGTCACACCCCCCCCCCCCTCCACCATACCCCCACTTAAGTTTCGCCCCTGGGCGGCACCTGGTGGCAGTGACAGCACTCATCATTGCCGCCCAGCAATCATGCCAAAACCGATTCTTCTGTCCAGCACTCAATGTATCAAATATATGATAAAGAAAATGTAAATAGTACTGATGAATATTTTGTGTAATTTAAAACAGAAAAACAGCGTACGCCAACCTTCCTCAAAATAACGGAGAATTTTCCGACATTCAGGCTTTTGCCTGGGTAGGTTGGCCAGTTGTCCATTGCAGTACTGCTAGTCTGACTGAGTGCTGACTGTTGCTACTAATACTAGCCTGACTAGCCTATATTTAGTGTTTCACTTTCAACTTTCCTCAATACCAGTAAACCTTCCTCACGGGTGGTACCCGCATGCCCGCAGCTTTTTTTGCAACTATGAGTGTATGGAATATTGGCAACCAGCAATTTGGTAAAAAGCAGTATCCATCCAAAGCCAGATCGAACTGTCTTAGGATCATTAAATTTTGAAAGGTTGTCAGGGGAAGCATGTTTCGGGCCAGCAGGAACCCGGCACTCACTTGATCCTGCGCACAACCCTGTTTTACAACAAATTTCATAACCAATCGCGACCAGTAGGAAAAGCTGAAGTGTGGAATGCGTTCGACGTTTGTGTTTGTATCTTGACTCTAATACCGACACTGACACTGACAACTAACAACTAACAACTAACAACTAACCTCTAACCACTAACCACTAACCACTAACCACTAACCACTAACCACTAATACTAACACTAACCACTAACACTAACCACTAACCACTAACCACTAACCACTAACACTAACACTAACACTAACACTAACACTATAACACTAACACTAACACTAACACTATAACACTAACACTAACACTAACACTAACACTAACACTATAACACTAACACTAACACTAACACTAACACTAACACTAACACTAACACTAACACTAACACTATAACACTAACACTAACACTAACACTATAACACTAACACTAACACTAACACTAACACTAACACTAACACTATAACACTAACACTAACACTAACACTAACACTAACACTAACACTAACACTAACACTATAACACTAACACTAACACTAACACTAACACTAACACTAACACTATAACACTAACACTAACACTAACACTAACACTAACACTAACACTAACACTAACACTAACACTAACACTAACACTATAACACTAACACTAACACTAACACTATAACACTAACACTAACACTAACACTAACACTAACACTAACACTAACACTATAACACTAACACTATAACACTAACACTAACACTAACACTATAACACTAACACTAACACTAACACTATAACACTAACACTAACACTAACACTAACACTAACACTAACACTATAACACTAACACTATAACACTAACACTAACACTAACACTATAACACTGACACTAACAAATAACAATAACAATAACACTATAACACTAACAACTGACACTAACACTATAACACTGACACTAACACTAACACTAAAACAACAAGGAATGATTACAACCTGTACCGAGAACAGTTTAGAACTGATAGACGCATCCATTTTACCTCTGGCGTTTCTTCTCCTCGTGTCTCTTCAAAGCTTCCAATTTTCTCTCTCTCAAACTTTTCCACTCAGAAAGCCAGTTCCTCAATCTAGCCCCAGTAGTTGTATTTCCTAATATTTCCGATGAATTCCTCGGTTTAAAACACTCACTCCATAAAACCGAAGAAAGAAAATTGCCAGTTTCCGCGTTTATGTCCTTTTCACCGTGCGACCTTTGCTCCGATATTTGCTCCGTGCATTCTTTATTAACTTCAGCTGTCTTCACTTCAACAACTAGGAAAAGAATACCAACATGGGTATTTTACACTGATCTAAAAACTAGGACTAGATAGTGCAACTGCTATGCATAAATGAAGGCAATTGCGGCCATATTGGACTTTATTGGTGCATGTGAACCAGTGAACTATAAGTAAACTGGAACGCTAACTCCTATGATCAAGTCCTATGATTGGTTGAAGCCAAGCTAGTTTTTCTGAGTTTTGAGTTGAAATACTTAACGCCGAACATTGGGCTGTATATGAAATTGAAGCCATTAAAAAGTTATATTTGATATAAAACTTCAAGACTTTAGGCAAAATGGAAATACTTAAAAAATACAAAAACAACCGCAATTTTGTAAAATACGGCAAATTTTCCCTCAAAGTTTTAAGTATTTTCCTTTTGCCTAAAGTCTTGAAGTTTTTATATCAAATATAACTTTTTAATAGGTTCAATTTCATATACAGCCCAATGTTCGGCGTTAAGTATTTCAACTCAAAACTCAGAAAAACTGAATTAAGCTGGCTTCAATTTCCCCCCCTGCGTTAGCGTTCCAGTCTATTGTAGTTCAATGATGTGAACACCACAAGTCTACGGTGGTATAGTGAGTTTTTACTTGTCACGTGACAAATTCTAAAATCTAAACTACGAAAGCTACAAAGCTGACCGTCTCCCCTTTTTTGTAGATCGCTATTAAGAGTGCTCACCAAATTTTTTGGGTTCATACAATTATTTATCCTTGAGTTAGTCTTGAAAAATACTTTCGCTGACGTCAGCATTATTTTCAAAGCCTGTTAAAACTGTGTTATACACACAATTTGGTTTTAAAATGCTTGGTTGAGGTTAACAAGCGACGTTTATCCAACCTTAATAAGATTCAAAACATTTGGGTTAAAATTCGGCCTCACTTGAGCATTAACTTTTTATCTGCCATTTTGGTGGACCAAATTGCGTCGAATTACTCCACCAACATGGCGGCCAAAAATCAAATGCGAATATAAGGGCCAGAATCTTTAGATTCTTTTAAAGTTTGGATTAGGCATCGCCTATTAACCTTAACCAAGCATTTTAAAACCAAAATGTGTGAATAGCATAGCTGTAACAGCCTTTGAAAATAATGCTGACGTCAGCAATAATATTTTTCAAAACCCTGTAACTCAGAGAAATAATTGTATCGAGCCAACATTTTTGGTGAACACTCTTAGTAACGATATACGAAACATGTAAAACAGCCAATTTTGTAGCTTTAATTTTAGAATTTTGTGACGTCATGTGAAAACACACCATTGCTGACATGTTAGAAGAGGTTCTGACAGTTTCAGCTTATTGGTGGGTAACGACACGTATTGTCAAGATAGAAATTGGTCATCAGTGGCCCTTCTTTCTTCTTAAATTTACTGGTGAATACCTATAATGATTAATGAGGTCACACCAATATATGGCCCGCCTCAACCGTTATTTATCTAGTGGTTACACCGTTCTAAAACTCACTAGATAATATGTGGGAAGTTATATCTTTCAAGCTAGATAGCAAAATACATTTGCTTGAGAGTAAAACTAATTTAACAACCTAACAATTCTATTGTAGAGAATTTGACAGATTTAAAATCTAGTCTTCTTTGAGGGAATTGTATTTCTCAGGACTCGAAATAACGAACGGACATGTGGCGGTCACGTTGTCCGGTCAAATGTGTTTTTGCTCGGACATGACCCACTTTTAGACGGACAAATATTTTGCCTATAAACTAACCCTTTTAATAATGACGTTCAGATCCTGCGTTACAATACATGATGCTTAATTATTAGACAAGTTACATACACACTCAAATCCTTTGACAAAAAAACAACAACTCAATCTAAAGCACACGAATTGTTATTTGACCAGACAAAAAGACCAGCATTCAAGGGTTTTGTCCGGTCAATACTCAATTCTGACCGGACAATGTCCGTTGACCGGCCGTTATTTCGAGTCCTGTTTCTTGACCGTATTTCAAAACAATTAAAAATTTTCTATATTGTACCATAACCTTTAATGTTCACAAGCGTAATCCAAATGTCCAATCTGTAATATACCTTTTACATCTCCTTCATTTTTCTGAACTTGGTCATCTTGTTTGCAAGAATCCTTTTCTACTGAAATCACTTGAGTCACTTCAATAATATCGCTGTCTGTACTTCTATCACATGTTTCCAGAACAGCCATCTTAGTTTCCATCTGTAACATGCATGGCATAAAAATAGCTTAGCTGCGCCAGCATGGTCTAAAGTTGCGTAAATTTGTAGATGGAATATTCGAACGAAAATTTATATACATTTTTTTAGACCTAGCCTAAAGTTGCATTTTTCGCAACTGCTCCTGGCTAGGTCTAAAAAATGTATATAAATATTAATTTTCGTTGGAGTATTCCATATACTAACACCACTAATACGTTCTATCGAACGAGATGCCCAGAAAAAATCTTGATATTTACTCATACCTAATACTGGCATCACTCCCATCATATATACCGAACTTGCGGCTAATGCTCAGCAACTGAACTCTGTAGCTCAGTTGGTTAGAGCGCTGCACCGCAATCGCAGGGCCGCAGGTTCGATTCTTGCCAGAGGGCCTAAAGTTGCATTTTCCGCAACTGCTCCTGGTTAGGTCTAAAATGGTATATAAATTTTTGTTCGAATATTCCATCTACAAACACCTTCTACTAATAGTTCTATCCAACGAGATGCCAAAAAATCTTGATATTCAACATATAATCACCCTTTTGTTGCTGCAAATCACAGTTCTTAAAACCTTTTTGACTTAAATTTCATGCAAACTTACAGAAATTATAGCCTATCAAGGCTTTCGTGGTTGTATAATCATTGATACAGCTTCGTTACACAGTTAATCAGCTATCATTCAAAGGCTTTGAGAAATTATTGGGCCTGTAACTGTTTTTGTATCGCGGTAGCGTCGCATTAAACAATTAAGTTCGGCGCATGAGTAGAGCGACTTCTGAAAAAGGGCTTGATAATACTTGATAATTGTCGAGTTGATAATTAGCTCAATAGTAGCTAGAACACTGCTACGTATGATTCTTAACAGAACTACGTATCGTTACACTGATATGTAGACTTGCTTCAAGTCTGTCTCTCACACAGGTTTTTAATCGAGAGTTACAAAGGGCGTGCGAAATGCAGGCGGGATGATTTTTAAGGCGGCCGACGACCACCCGCCCTCATCTTCGCGCGCGCTTTATATAACTTTCAAATACGGCCCTTAAATAGGCAGACTTGGAGCAAGTCTAACTGAAGTATGGGGTTCTGCACTCGGAAAGAAGTACCTAGAACGGATAGATAAATTTCTTAGGCGAGTATACAGATATGGATACACAACAAAAAGTGTTCAGATAATTGATTTGATTAAAGAAAGAGACATGAGTTTATTTGAAAAAATATGTAGTAACCCAGACCACCCTTTGTACGAACTACTTCCTCCTAAAAGACAAAGACCGTTAAGAGAACGCGAACACGATTTCATTACCTAAGGTTAAAACAGAAAGATTCAAAAGGTCGTTTTTAAATAGGTGTCTTTTTAATAATTTTAGTTAAAATAATTAATCTAGATATATATAATAACTTAGTCTTAGTCTTTTTTTAATAATTCTACCTAAGAATAATTAACTTAGATACATAATAACAATCAAGTTTATTTTTGGAACCCTGTATATAAGAATTTTAAATGTAAAGTCACACGTTTGTTGTGGCTATGTTTAATAAAGACTTAATAATAATGATACACTGCGCTAAGCCGTAGCTGAGGTAGCGCTGTAACATGTGCATATAGTTTGTTTTAACTCATTTTATGGTAACTGCCGAATAACTGCGCAACCTAACAGGGATCTTACCGGTGACAATTTCGGTCATAAACGTTAAATACCTGTTTTTCTGACTCTTCAGCAGCAGATTTCGTCTGTAATCTCCGCGATTTGCGCAAAGACGTCGTCTCAGTTCCACTATCCTTTACAGCATCATTGTTCGTGTCCACTTTGGATTTCCCCTGAGAATGACGTGATAGCGGCTTTATGAAGTCATCATCACTTGAAATCTTTCGACATTTTGGAGATTTTTCCAAAGGTTCTGTTTTATCATCTTTTATCTCCACTATGTTCGTATTTTTCTTACTTTCTACACTTCGAACTTTACGTTTTTGACCTTAAAAAGAAAACAACGGCTTTTGAACGGGAGTGTAAGATCTAACTTCTCTTTACGAACACCTCTCTAATACGGACACCTCTCTAATACGGACACCTCTCTAATACCTACACCTCTCCAATATATACACCTCTCTAATACAGACATCTCTCTAATACGCACAGCTTTCTAACACAGACACCACTCTAATACGCACATCTCTCTAACACAGACATCTCTCTAATACGGACACCTCTCTAATACAACACCTCTCTTATATAGACACCTCTCTAATACAGACATCTCTCTAATACGGACATCTCTCTAATACGGACATCTCTCTAATACGGACACCTCTCTAATACGGACATCTCTTTAATACAGACACCTCTCTAATACGGACACCGGTTTAATACGAACACCTCTCTAATATGGATACCTCTATAATACAGACATCTCTCTAATACAGACACCTCTCTAATACGCACACCTTTCTAAACACCTCTCTAATACGCACACCTTTCTAATACAGACATCTCTCTAATACGCACAGCTTTCTAACACAGACACCACTCGAATACGCACATCTCTCTAATACGACACCTCGCTACTACGGACATCTCTCTAATACGAACACCTCTCTAATACAAACCTCTCTTATATAGACACCTCTCTAATACAGACATCTCTCTAATACAGACATTTCTCTAATACGGACACCTCTCTAATACGGACATCTCTTTAACACAGACACCTCTCTAATACGCACACCTCTCTAAAAATTTCCATTCATCTCCCGCGCTGCAATATTGCTCGACTAACCTTTCTTTGGTTTCTTAAACTCCACACTGTCATTCAGCAGCTTCGCTTTCTTTACTGTGGGTCCTACACTCTCTTCAGCAGCGTAATCTTTACCACCATCATCTTCGCTCTCCCTAACTCGTTTCTTGCATTCTGTCAGCTTTTTATCAACGCCGCCGTTATTCTTGTTCTCGCTGTTGCCCTTCTTACCCTTGGATTTTGCACTAAATACGAAAAAACTTCACTTGGACATTGTTTATATGGGAACTGTAGTGAGCTCACAGGGCTGGCAGGGGTAAAAAATACGCCATTCCGCTAAACCAGTAAAATTCCTGACGGAATAGTAAACTTCATGATCTCGGTATTCCGTTTCTATAGTAGAAATAAACGATGCCATATTTTGTTGTTTTGTTTACAAGAATATTAGCCTGAAAGTGGACGAAATGGTCATTCTGGGCAACTTAAATTCAAAATTTCCCGGAGGAGCATGCCCCCAGACCCCCCACATATGCAAAACCTAAGAATGACTAAGCAATTGTGTTCAGTCTTGCAACTGCTGCTTAAATAAATCCTGACACATCTTGAGCAAGATATTTGCAACTTAGTTACAACTTGTTCTATAAGAAGTTCTATAAAAAGTTCTATAAATCCACTAGCCCCCTTCTCAGATAAAAAATGAACGGTTCCTTTATAGAAGTAAAGTTCTTATAAAAATTGTCAAAAATGTTTACCTCGGTTTATTTTCGGGTAGATTTTCTGATTGTTTTGTCTTAATACCCATGAAGTCCATAATAGAAGTCTTCTTAGCTTTTCCCTTCTTTGATTTGGCTTTGACAACTTCATCCTTTTTATTCTTGGAAGCATTTTCTTGATTTTTAAACGCCAGTAACAAAGGACTTTCCTTTTTCTTTTCCGATTTTGCTTTGACTTTAGGCGTTGATTTTTTCCTCGAGATTTTCGTGAACGACGCAGGCTTCTCGGCAATTTGGGTAGATGGAGCAGAACTGGTGAAGTGTGAAGCTGATGGTCCTATATTGAGATTTCGAAACAAGAATTATTTTAATCCTTTTTCTAAAACTTTCACCCTTGTTCATAATAGTACTTATTAACCAAAATCGCTTATTCAAGGATTGTTCAAAGGTATAAATTATTTCACTAGTAACGTTTGGGACAGTTTTACTGTCCGTCTTCAGGCTAATGATTAATTGTAAATACGGCGGTTGACTGTTGTGTAAAACTACCTGAAAAATACAATGAGAACTTCGACGTTTCGAGCGAAGGCCCTTCGTCTGGAAGTTAGTAGGACGAAGGGCCTTCGCTCGAAACGTCGAAGTTCTCATTGTATTTTTCAGGTAGTTTTACACAACAGTCAACCGCCGTATTTACAATTAATCATTAGCCTGAAGACGGACAGTAAAACTGTCCCAAACGTTACTAGTGAAATAATTAATAAAACGTTACTAATGAAACGCCGTATTCGCCGTTTTACACTCTACCCACACTGGCACCGCACGTTCGAGATACATTAATTGTAGCCTGAAGACGGACAGTAAAACTGTCCGTAAAACTGTGAAATAATTTATACCTTTGAACAATCCTTGAATAAGCGATTTTTATTAATAAAAATAATTATTCTGTTTTATGGAAACACCGCGTTTCTTCATATGGCAGAGCTTTCGACCTGATTCAGCAGTACAAACTTGGCATGCACTAAGAGACTGCATACCCTCCGCTAGCAAGTTAGGTCGAGTATAAATACATGTTCAGATGTGGAAAGCGAGACAAATTTTTGTAAATTTCTCATCAAATTTTTATCCAAATTGAACCCAGATTTAGGGATGAGCCGTAACGAAAATTGCCGATTACTGACGCCGATTATTTGTAGGCCGATTATCTCAACTTATCGGCCGATTAATCGGTATCTGCCGATTATTGTAAGTAGCAAGACAAAATGACCAACAAAAAGTTTCTGTATGCTCTGATCAAAGTATTTGACGGTGTAAAAACTTTTCAAAGACGGCGGTTGCTTTGAAGTTCTTTGACCAAAGATTTGATCACATAAATTTGGATGGACATACAGTAGGAATAGCAGAAATGGAAGCATTTTAATTTTGTGAGTTCTTTCGCAATATGTTCATAAAAAACCCTGTGAAAAACAACATATCTATTCGCTCGTATTTAGTATTTTAGCATGTGCTTGTCAACTGTGCAAAAAGAGTCTGATGGTCGATTATTTTGCTGATTATCAAACAATAATCGGCCGATTACCGATTATTTTCCGATTAATCGGCTCATCCCTACCCAAATTCAATAGATTTGTCCTTAAAGGCCATTAGCTTCACAAATTTCCGTATTAGAATGATTGAATGACGGATCGAATGCTTTGCACTTATACAGTAGTTTGTAATTTTCCTCGATGGCTTGCATTGGTGCATAAAGGGAAGATATCACACAACTATCTAATGTTCTGCCCTCGTTTTTCTGCTCTGTGCGCTCTTATGCTTTCCTTCATTGTGCAAATCACTTAGTTATCACTTAGTTTATCTGAACAAGTGGATTCCTTACTCAACGGTTTGCCAATATTGAGTTTTCATGCTAATGCTGCTATTTTTACTGCAGTAAGGTAATTTATTAAACAATCAAGACGTTTTAAATAAAACCTGAATATCTCAGTGTAACTTTATGACAAACTTCTGAGTAAACTTTATGACATACTTGTGTGCTTCTATTGTAATTAATACGTTTACGTGAGCACCTACGATAAACTCTGAGCTTTTGGGGTGAACGTAAAGAATTTAAATAAAGTTTATACAAATAAATATATTGCAAGACAAATAAGATTTAGAGTCTTTCAAAATATGTTTAAAATATATTCAAGTTCGTCCATATAAAATTATTTTGGCCCATCATAAATTCAATTTTTAAAACTCTGGCACCCCCCCCCCAACCAACCGGCCTACCTCCCCTCAACCAAGCGGTCTGCCCCCCCCCAACCAACCGGCCCACCCCCAACCAACCGGCCTACCTCCCCCCAACCAACCGGCCTACCCTCCCCCCAAAAAAAAATTCGAAAAACACGTGCACGAGTGAGTTTTCAAAGATCATCAAAATTACACGACCTCAAGCGACAAGTACTCCTTGAGGTATTTGAAATAACGAGTGCTTGTTTTCCAAATTGCTCTGGCAACATTGCAACATAAAATTCGCATCGCGTGAGGGTTTGTAGGATCAAACCACACAAAAGCGATAACGGTAGCGCAGTCGTCAGGGCAAGCGCCTTTCACCTCTGAGTCTTGAGTTCGATTCTCGCTGAGGACTATACTCATCACACTCATGTGAAAAGAGTAAGTCAACGCTCTGCCGAAAGTCGTGGGTTTTCTCCGGGCACTCCGGTTTCCTCCCACAGGGAAAGTTGACTGGGTGGGTTAGGATATACAGATTAGGAAAGTAATATCACAATTGTTGTAAAAATAGATAATGTAGGCTACGTACATAATATAGGTAAGCGAGATACTTGATGTAATCGGTCACTGAAAAGCCCCAACGGGGAGTGAGCTGAATAATGTATGTATGTATGAAAGGACTGCATGTTTTTAGCATATCGTTAATCGCTACCGACACTGAAACCACGCATTCATAAATTCCCACCCCCTTTTGCGAAGTGCCCGCAACTGTGCATGAGGAATTACATGTACCTTTGACACAAGAGGCCCGTGCTTGTTTCAAGCTTTCTTTCTTCATAACCAATGGACCTGCAATATTCTCACTTTCCATTACCGATTTCTCACACATTTCCAGCTGATGTTGGCAGCGTTTGAATAACTTCTTCACAGGAACGCCTTGATAAATTGTCTTTAAATAGGACACGATCTTTTGTTTTTGACCCTTGTCCATTTCCAATAAAATGTTCAGCTGAATGCAATGCAGAAATCGAAAAAATTGTTACTATGTATCTAAGCGTTAATGCTAAACTAATCAAAACAATCTTACGGTTCTATTTAAAAAAAACAAACTTGACAAATCACATTGAAATTTGGCATAAGCATAGTGCCAACACTCAACAGGGACCGCGAAGCATTTTTTCTTTGGAGGAGCTAAAATCTCACAGGGCAAAGTGGCACTAGAATCAAATGCTGAAGGCGTGAGACCTATAGGGGGGGTGGAGGCATGCTCCCACAGAAAATTTTGAAATCGTCGGTCTCTGAAATGCCATCTCGTTAGTTAGCTAAGCTGTCGGATTTGTAGTAACGTATTCTTTAGTTTAACTTCTTTGTGGTTGTGAAAAATTATAATGTTAACTTATGTGTATTCTATACTAGAAATCACAATATGTACAGTACAATCATAACCACCAGCTCCCCCCCCCCTGCTCCGCGGTCCCTGGTCTAGCTGATACATGAAAACATCACATAAACATTACAATCATATTCACCGCCAACAGCAATTACTCGAACGAAAAAATACATATGACACCAAACTCGGTAAGACTGTTTATCTGGTCGTAAGCTGTGCAATGAATGGTAAGTGTTGTATATTTTACAGTGAGTCGTTCCTCAGTTAACCAAAGGCTATGTCATGCTTCTACAAAGCTTACAATATGTACCATGCTTGGCACTATGCTTGTGCCAAATTTCAATGTGCTCGTTGGTCAAGTTTTTTTTAAATATAGAGCCGGAAGTTTGTTTCGATGAATTTAGCGTTAACTATACAACCTTAAATTATTTTGCACTGAGATCATTTACAGCTATTAAATGAGACTATTTAATGATATTTAGGCCTGGTTCAGATGGCGTACTTTTCATGAGCGCAACTTAATTCCTATTTTATTCGACTAAGGCGCTAGTTACGTGGTCTTGAGTATACCAGGGGCATGCACCTACCCCCCAGAGACAACTTTACCGCGTTATTAAGTTCGGGTCATGAAACCTATGCCGTGTATGACTTGAAATTTTAATTTCGCGATTTTAAGTTGTTGAGGAGTCAAGGCGCTGGCAGGCTAAAATTAAGGAACTAAAGTGTTCGAATTTTCGCCTTCAACGTGCATGAACTCTTTAATTCTTCCCTGCTCCCGCCTCAACTTGCCAACCGGTTAACACCCTTCTAGCTGCTCAGGCTATATGCTTCACTGCGGCAATGCACCACAAAGGCTTATATAAGAAAAGCACGATTTCTGAGGTTTTTTGGCACGAAAACTTCGAAACTCCGTGTTTTAGAAAGAAAAGTTAAAACTTTCTCTTTACCTTTGAGTCAACCGTAGTTTTCCCGGCTGAACAAAAAACACCCGTCCTCAAAACCCATGATGACAGATTTCGTTCTATAATAGATCCATTAACATCTAAAAACAGAACCATTAAAAGTAAATTAAACCATCATTGTCAGTTTAGCATCGATGTTATTGTACAGTAGAGTTAAATAAGCATAACACTCCAGTAAGTAAAAATATATCGTTTGATAAATTCGTATTCCAACATTCAGTTTGGAATATTAAAGTAATATCTCTGATATAGGGATATTCGATATGAGAACTTTCCAGTATCGATATACTGGATAAAGTATACCGGTTTTTGGGCCTTGTTAATTAGAGGAAAATTTTTAATGGGAAATTTGAAGATTTCATTTTGAAAAAAATGGAAACACTTCGTCGCCTTTTCGTAAATCACAGCGTTTCCACATTCAAGGAAATTTCCTTTTTCAAGGAAATTTTGACCCTAAAAACGAGTTTCAAGGAAGAAAAGGAATCAAGGAAATCTAAGGAATTTTTGAAAAATCTAAGGTATTGTTATTGTTAGTACCATGACGCGAGCGTAGAAAGACATTTTTTTAACACGAAATTTCTACTTTGTATTGTAGTACAACAAATTCGATGATTTCGGCATATCGAGACTTCCGGTACAATATCGTAAATATCAGTATACCGAAGTCCTATACTATTAACCCTTAAGCCCGGTTGTTGACAACTTGCCACAAAGTTGTTTACTTAATTACAGTCTTGTTACAACTTGTTGACAAGCTTGCTACAAGTCTGTTGCGAACACATCTTTTTGACAAGATGTGAGATTTCTACGTTCGTATTTCAGTCACGTGTAAGAAGAATCGTATTCGAGTTTGACTCCACCAAGTTTTCGCCGGTTTCCTCTTGTAGCAACACCTAGACCCACTCACCCACAACGGGATGGGCTTTACTGGACCTTTAGGACTAGTCAGAACAATTTAGAAAATACTAGGACGGTCGAACATGTATTAAAATGGCTTTTTTGCCGTTTAATAGAGGTGGGCACTTAATGGAGAGGCGAGAGTGGGCGTTGTCAGACCTGGCCGTATGAGGCGCACGATTGCGCGCGCGCACCTCCGCACGCGCCTTAACTGGTCAAGATGCGCGTTTTGTTACGCGTCTTATTTGTTTTGAGAGTATGAAATCGCGCGCCTCATGTATGCCACTTTGCGACTTTTAAGTTTTTACGTGAACAGTTCTCAACTTTAGACTTATTTACTAGCCACACGCGTTGCACACAATATAACGTTGCCAGGTTGCAAAGTGGTAATCTAGTCCGCTCTATTGGCGTAGTTTTTGACCGTTTTTCAAACGCGCACCTGACGTGAATATGGCGCGCGATATTCCACTCGCCTGCAAAAATGCTCACAGCCAGGCCTGCGTTGTGTGTGGCCAAACGTTCTTTTGTTGAATTTTAAATCACTGGTAATATGCAATAACAAGTAAAATGTTAAAAAACAAACAAGTAGTTAATAAAACAGTTTTCAAAAATTGAAACAAAGAGCAACTTAAATTTGCTAAATCTACATAATTATACCGACGCCAATTTACAAGTACCGATACCAAGTACATGATAAACTTTATATTTCTTATTTTATAAGCACGATAACGTCTTGAAATAGTAGGATAAAGTAAAGCATTTGGTCTTTACTCTTAAGCAAATTGTAATTTACTTCGCACAACCCCCGAAATTGCTTAAAATCTGGACAAATTTCGTCCATACCCTTGTAAGAGATGCTTTTTAAATCTTCCATTTGAAATTTGTCGTTTTGGGGCTAAATTTTCTCTTTAGCAGTTCAAATTTACCTTTCGTGATGTATTCTGAATGCGTAATGAGCTAATGTGTGGGCCCACAGATCGGAATTTTAATTTCATTATCCATTGCTTAAAACAAAATATGTAAACAAAACACACGCGTGAACATGCAGAACGGACTTGACAGCCACTTCGATAGCGACAGAAAACTACACGGAACACCAAGGCAATTGGAATCACTCATAGCAGAGGCCGTTTAATAGAGGTGGCCGATTAATAGAGGGATAATACACGGTACATTATAGGGAGTATTGTTTTGGGCTTAAATGCGACCGTTTAACAGAGGGCGACCGCCTAACATAGGCACCGCCTAACAGAGGGCGACCGCCTAACATAAGACAGGCAGGCTGGTTTTAGTTAAGTTATGTCACGTATATATTAAAAATCATTTCCGCGCAACGAAAGTCTGGAAAGAGATTTTGGGAAAGACCTAATGCAAAACATCTTCGAACTTACCAGGCCAGAAAAAGTACTCTTCCTTGACAAATCGATTTCTAACCATTGGTAGATTCCACTTTTTATCCCTCTCATCCTCTTGCTGTCGAACATGGCTTACTTTCGGGAACGGAGCTTCTATGAACTGTACTACCACTGCACATGACTTTGCTGATGGCTTCTCAAACATGCCCAAGAATGCAGCCATGCTTATTCTTGAATCGTTAGTGACAGCAGAATGCTCACTTGAGTTGACAATGGGACTATCACTTTCGCCCTGGGTTGGTAAGTTGCTGGCTTCAGAACTGCGAAGTGGATTCGAATCTTCCTCAATTTCTATGACATCGAGTTTGGCTTGCAGCCTTTCAGCTTCTTCAAGTTTCGCTTTCGCCCGACGCCAAGCTCCAGGCAAGAATATCGGGGCAATTGGGCCTGCAGTTGCAGAAAAAATGCAAACGCATAATTGCAATAAATACGTCATGCCTGCAGAAAAAATTCTGGGGCCGGTTGTATAAAAATGCAGTTAAAGTTAACTATAGTTAACTGCCGTAGTTAAATCCTTAACTGTAATTAGTTAACTACATGACTTAACTGCGTTGCACAGAACGTAGTTAGGGGGTAGTTAACTAATCACGCAGTTGACTGCGCGTGGGGTTCGCGTGGGGGGATTAAACATTGCATAACATAAAGTAAGCATTGATTAGCGACCGCTGACAAGCATTTTTAACACGACTGTGGACTTTGTATTTACCAAGAATGGCAGTATTTTGATTCAAAATATTGAAAAATATACAAGAAAACAAGACATATTAAAGACGATTTAAAAAGTTTACGAGTATGACAGAAACTTTTCTAGGGAAGATGGAATTGAAAACCCCTGGTAAGCGTTGCTTTTAATATTATTAATATTATAGTTGATCAGTCCTAAAAACGCCATTTTTAACTACGTTTTGGAAAGTTATCGATACCCTTAGGCATAGTTAACTTTAACTACGTTTTAACTGCAGTTTACGCTAACTACATTTTTATACAAACGACTTAACTAACGTGGTTAAAGTCAAAAACTATTTAACTACAAAACGGGTGGTTATAAAGTAGTTAAGAGTTTTATACAACTGGCCCCTGTCGATTACCGAAAATCCTCTATTCATCCCCCTGGGGGCTGACAGTATGTATGTCAGGCAAGTTTGAAGGGGCGCGGTTATGGGGATGGATGAGATTAATAGAGAGAGATAGGGGGTTAATAATTATTTTTTTAGACAAAACGCAGTTCTGTGCTAGATTTAACTATCAAATAATAAACGTTTCATCAAACATTTTCCGATTATTTTACCTAATTTGCATATTTGGACAGGTTTATAAAATTTCGGTGTCGCCACCTATAAATAACTGATTCTAGAAGGCGTGCGGTTGGCTATTTTGATCAGTCGAATATCGATGGATTAAAACGACGGGATATTTATTTCATCAAGCATATAAATATCCTAAACACCTATCAAAGCGAAGGTTGTAAATATACTACAAACACAGCTGGGAGCAGTTTTGGGACACCCTGCAAATAAGATGCCAAAAAAGTTCAAAATTTAAGACAGTTACCTTTTCTAAGTTGATTATCTTTCTTTGGCACTGACGTTTCAACAGAGGAAGATTTTGTTTCTTCCTGTGATTTAGGTGAACCTTCATCCTCATCGCTATCAAGGATACAGGATTTTCTAAACAACGAACAACATATATAGCTTAAAGATGCGGTACATTGCCCGTTTTGCGCATGTGTACAATGGAGTCTCCAGCACGTGATAGAAACAGTTTAACAAAGTTATATGCTCTTGCAAAGCCTGATCGTGGTACCTTGAGACATCAAATCTTGGTTGAATTATGAATTCTGTAGTTAATGTACACGCCAACTTCAGAAATCATGTGGTGCCAGTGAACCTATAGCTTTCTAAACCTGGAGTTACTGGCTAATAACTCCAAAAATCATATGGAGCTAGTTATCTAAGCCTGGAGTTTACGGCTGCGCCAGTATAGCCTAGCTCCATTCGAAGACTGGCTACCTCCAGTCCTTCACAAAAATAAAATCTACAGGCATGCCTTGAGAATTTATTTTACTCTGCATGGAAGCAGGAAAATATATATAGTTGTCACCACTTCGTTTATATATTTTATTATTTTGGATACTAAAATGTAAACAAAGCTGAGGCATGATTTTTCAGTTTTTGAAAGCAAATAGAACTGTTGACAAAGTAGGGCCGGTGAGTCGAGAGGTTGTAGCGCTGCAAAATGTTCCAAAAATTTGCACCAGGAAGAAATTAATAGCCTCTTCTCACGAGTGGCAGATGCGGTTAGCGCATTGTCCCTTACCGGTAAGTTAAGCCTGCTATATTGTAGGTCGAGGTTTAACTGGTTTAAATTTTGATGAGAGTTTTTACCGGTACACATGGCAATATCCAATCCTTCTCGTTTGACCGAGGCATGAGAGTTGATGAAACTCTCATACAAACTTTCGCTTGCTTGCTTGCTTGCTTGCTCATCCACTCTCATCATCTTTGAGTTGGTTCCAATTTTGATGCGAGTCAACGAGAGTTCTTGCTCGTTTGACCGCTATGCGCGGTAATATCTAGTCTACTGCCATGCAACTCATGTCCTCGTTTCAACGGGGCATGAGAGTTGATAAAAGTCTCATATATAACTCATGTAAACTCTCTCTTGCCAACTCTCATCAACTCTCATGCACTCTCATCAACTTGGAGCTGGTTCCAATTTTGATGAGAGTTGATGAGAGTTTTTCTCGTTTGACCGGTCATGAGAGTTGCATAAGAATTTTAAACAACTATAGTCAGACTAGTGTTTTGCACTTTCTATAAGAATTAGCTTGGCAAAATAACACGTTATGGCTGTGTCTATAACAAGAAAAGCTAAGAAGGAAATTTAAACACTTTGTCTACCAAAATTTTAGAATTATTCTCAGAGCTCCGTTTCGCGCGCCAAATTATTTCTGTCGCGACTCTCATGCAACTCTTGTTCTCGTTTGACCGGGGCATGAGAGTTGAACAAACTCTCAGGCAAACTCTCACTTGCCAACTCTCATCATATCTCATCCTTGCTTGACCCGGGCTTTACATTGTACATACCTTGGGATTCTTATAAAGATATTTTCATTTGTCAATCTATAAAGATCTGTAATAATTTCGATTTCTTACCTCAAACGCCTTCCTCTCTTCTTCTTTGTAGATACAGTGTCCTCACAATCTTCCTTCCTCTCTTCAGCTTCGTAGGACTCGTTACTTTCTCCAACCTTTGATTCATTGTCTTCTTGGCCATCTGTCTGAGGTGCAGGATCTTTCACTTGCTCCTCAAACAATTCCACTTTCTCGGTACTCTCCTCAGATTCAAGTTGATTATCAGAACAGACAACTGTTGTAGTTTCCTGAGCATGTTCGTTCCTCCTAGGCGTTGTTTTAACCGATTTTAATGTTGCTGCTCTCCTCCTTCGTGTGGAAGGCTTAGTTTTGACCTCATCTTCCACCGGAATATCCGCAGCTTCGTTTTGATTAGATTCTTCGATATCTTCAGGAGAACTAATAGTTATTTTCCTTCTAGTTGATTTCCTAACAGTTTTTTCTTTTGCCTCATTCTTGTTCTGTTTGGAGCCCTTGTTGCGACTTCTATTCTGTTTTTTCGGTTCACTAAGTAAAGCACTGTCATTATCGATCGTTCTACCAACATCCTCACCATCACCACTGTTCTTTTTCCTCCTTGAAGTTTTATTCGCTTTTCCCTTTTTTTCATTCATTTTACTTCCCTTTGTTTTTTCACAACAGCTACTACCAGATTCTCCTTTACTCAGTTCACTTTCACCCTCAGCAGATTTTCGCTTCTCAAGAGTTTTCTGTTTGGAACTTTGCATCAGTATATCAAAATAGCTTTTCTTAGTACTTAATTCTAACCCAACTTTGGAAGTTTCTGTGCTTTTACACGAACCTTCAGTCTTTATAGTCTCTTCAACCTTCATGTTATCAGACGTTTCCAAAGTTATCTTGTCGGATTCACCCTCAAATTTTTTAGCACTATTTTCATTAAACGAGCTTTCTGCGCCGCTCTGAATGGAGATTAAATCGGCTCCAGGCTCAAAGTTACGGTCATTTCTTCCTGACAACAAGGAAAGCTGCAGTTTGGATGTTTCAGTGCTTTCAAGTTCAACTTCAGCCCCCGTGTTAACATTTCCCAAATGCATTTTGCCGGGTTTACCACTAATCTCGTTACATAAACTTTGAGCGCCGCTCTGAATACATATTGAATCATTTCCAGACTCTAAAACGCAATTGCCGCTCTGTGGTTGTAAGGAAGGCTGCAGCTTAGGACTTTCTTCATTTGCGCTGTCAGAGACTTCATTAGGAGTTTTGGTAACGTATTCTTCATTTGTATAATTTCCTGTCTGCACAACACTATTGCTGCTTTCTGTTGATAAGAAGGACTGCAGTTTAGAAGTTTCTGTAATTGTACTGTCTGAGATGTCACTAGGAATTTTTGTACCATTTCCTGCATTTTTAATGTCTGAGGTTTTATTAAGAGGTTTTGAATTATTCACGTTTGTGGATGTGTTTGTTGTTTTTCTCCTACCTACCGACGCTTTCGTCCCTTTCGACTTGGTGCTTGCAGCCTCTTTTTGCAGGCTACCTTGTTTTGAATTTGTGTCAGTTGATTCATTTTTAGTTTCAAAATCGGAATCACTGCCAGGAGAAACATCAACTGGTTTTGCTTTCTTTGTTCTACTTTTCCAACTGAAACTCCATTTTGCTTTCTTCTCACTGTGATCATTCTTGCTAACATCACTTTTTTCAAAGCAATCATGTTCAGTGTTAGAAGTATCTTTGACAATACACTTGCCTTCTTTATGACAATCAGTGTGGACATTAGTTTCTATATTTCCAACAATATGATCAGTAACGCGACAGCTAGATTTCTTGGTTTCAACATGTGGTATGCACTCATTTATTTTTTGCTCATTTGTGTTCTCACTTTTCGAGTTGTTTATCTCACCTAAAATCAATCAATGATACAAAATATAACTCTCAGCGATGGATTTATTGGGGGATGCAGTCGAGTGCACACCTCGAGTACACACCTCGAGTGCACACCTCGAGTGCACACCTCAAGTGCACACCTCAAGTGCACACCTCGAGTGCACACCTCTCCTATAGATGTTTGGCCAAAGTGGTGTGCAGGAGGAGTGCCATATCAAATCCAAATATTCTATTGACAGGGCATTTATGAGACAGAAATACAATAAAAAATTTCAATAATTTTCTGACAAGATGACCCCATTGACTCGGTGGGCGGGTGCTCAGTGGGCGCTGGTCATGAAGCAGGGGGTGACTGATTGCCGAGGCAGGGTAAATCATCATTGAGAACCCACCGCAGGATCAAGGAGGACATCAGAAAATTTGTGAAAAATAAAATTGTGTCGATGGTCAAAAAGCCATCACCAATGGCCCAATATTCTATTTTTGTTTGATAAATGCCCTGTCAAGTCCCAAATTTGGATTGGATAATGTTGTTTCTCCATCAAACATGAAATTCCTTTTTTATATATTGTGTGTGGTATTAGGAAGCACTTATTGTTGACGTATGTTGTAAATTTTGATTGGCAACTAAGGTAATATTGGTAAAAGGATTTGTAGTAGATCAAGGATCCATCATATTTAACATTTTACACATTAACTTACCTGTATCCGAAGTGTCTTCCCTCAGATCCACTGTAATTGGGCTCTCAGAGATTTTTTCATCCTTTGTCGATGTATCAATTTTAGTGGCCACTGGTGATTTTTCTCTTTGAAAGTAATTCATTATACTGCTTCTTTGTGTTAATCCAGTATCTTCCATCTTCATCTAGAAAACAAGCACTGCTTTTAGTATATTCAACTAGGTTATGTTTTCACTTCGGTTTATGTGTGTGTTTGTTTGTGTGTTTGTTAAGGATAATTCAAGGAGCATTGAAAAGTTAAACATGACGTTTAATGGAGCTGATAGTCATGGGCTAAAGGCAAGTTGATCCATTGGTATGTTCTCTATGTAGCGCTGCATGAAATGTATATTAACCCTATAACCTCAACCCCAACCACAACATTAACCCAAATCGATTGTAACCCTAACATCCCAACCCTATAATTATATAATTCGTGTAGGGCTGCATAAAGAACCATCCGATTCATAAACAAAGGTGAAAGTTTTAGAAAAGTAATCATCTAATCTCATCACCAACAGACAATTGGCCATTCCCGAAGTTGATGGGAAGACTCAGGGGATGAGTGCTAAAAGGTGCCCAAATCAAGAAATGTTTTATGTTTTTACACTATCAGTACTTGTCATTTACATAACAGGCACATGGCAGGGTACACCCAACAGCTTACACCAATTACTACGCCAATTAAATGAACCCAACTACTTGAAAAAGCACATCAAAATTAAAGAAATGAGCGTTTGAATAGTGATTGAACTTTCAAAAATTGTGAAAATTATTATGAAACACTCTACAACAGAAATAACAGTGTATTTCATTGAAACAATTGTATTTTTGAAAGCTTATTATTTGAAGCATATATCCAAAAGTTTTCAAACTTAATTTGTACACCTACTAATTTTGAGGTGTTCTTTCTGTTTCTTGATGTAGGCACTTTTTAACACTAGCCCCCAATCCCCTCATAGGCTATATTATTTATTATTCACCATTAGCACTGAGCCAAACCTGAAACCTGCCCCACCGATTCATAATGTACAAATGTACCCAATTATGGATGACAAATATGGCATTGAGTTATTTTCAGGTTGTGCAAATGATCCAATTTACACCCACTCTCTGTAATAAACACCTTACTGTCTTTGCCTAGAGACAAATTGTTTTATCATGAACATATTCGTGCAAATGCAGATATTTTTCACTATTTAATATAAATGGGATACCAGGATTCCACGTTTTAGTAAACCCCCCTCCCCCTTAGAAACCAGTATCCCACATCTGGATACTGGTTACCAAAGTTTTGTTATCCCTGAAACATGTAGTCTTGAGCGTGGAAAGGCTTGTCATTTTCAGGTTGGTATACTTGTATATTCAGACCACTGAAGACCATTTAATGTTATCCTACAATGTTTGAAATTTTGTACTGTAGTATGCAGTCAGGGTACAAGTCATTCACACTTTGGCATCAAAAATCAAATTTGTGCGCATGTACGCTCATGTATTCATATTTAGAATTGCAAATGATCCACGATGAACAGGGGCTTTTTCCATCAAAATCTGCTTTTCGTGATAGCAAAATGTAATTGGACATCCGAAGGGGAGGTAAACGTCTCATTTTCTCTGTGTGAGGAGTGGACTATTTCTGGAATGACTCATTGGTATGGATGTTGATCAATTGATCAACTTAACACCTTCTTTAAATCATGTGCCTTTGCAAGATATGTTTTGCTTTACCTGTGTGTGATCTGCTGTCTAATTTAAGAGTCAAATCCAACTGCGATGATGCCCTCTCCCACGGGCCAAACCCTGGGGAATTTGACTTTTGAAAAAACAAATAGTCAAATGCCCATCATTTTTATGAGTGAAAGCTGACCAACTTTGCTGTACATGGCCAAATGCCCAACCGTACGGAAGGAGCTTGTGTCAAATTCCCGCCTAATTCAGGCCTTAAAATATCGGTCGGTCACGGACATTGTCCGACCACCCAGTCCATGAAATGTCCCACCAAGAAACGGACCAGAAAAAACTTTCCGGAAAATTGACCCTGTCCGAAGGCGAGTGGCTTATGTCAATGGCCACCCAACTGTATTGATGTCGAAATACTTTAACTTTGTCAGAAATTTACAATGTTATGTTTGGTCGGGCCTTGATCATCATGCATAAAGTATCACGCATAAGCGCCAACATTTAAATAGAATACATTTAAAGCCAAACTAAAGAATCCATTTTTATATAAAACTAAACCCATTCTGAAAGACATAATTATTTGACCAACAGCACTGCTGACCGATATTTGAAGGCCTGCTAATTACCCTATACAGTGCTCATCGTCAGTCAAATGCCCAGGGGAGGTGGAATGATCGCGGTTGGATTTGACTTTTGCATAAATCACTTGTAATGCTGTAAAGTTCAAACATGGGCACACGGTAGCTGAGGAAGATCAATTAAATCAATAAAAATTGATAAAATTGTGGCTATCTATGGTCATGCATTGGACAATGACAATCGATATCAATTGACTAATTCGTTTAGATTATTATCGATTGTATTTCTGATGATCGATTTTCATCCTTCGAGTGTTGGACTGTCACTATGTCTACGCAAAGCCCGTTAGCAAATAACATCTAAACATGTACTTACCTTTTTAGCTAGTCGAACTATGTTTACAATATCTTGTACTTTTATACAAAAAATTCCATGCTATTTCTTCTGATGTGCGTTTTATAGTTATCTGAGCGGCCCGATGTCGATAAGAATGAGCCATTATTTATATACTCCGATTAATTTTTCCATTCACAAACAAATAACAAAGTAATAATACATAGAGATTGTCAAAATTGTGGTCAACACCAGCCAGAAATCGTCTATCAATACATAATATGAAATTTATCAAGAAAATAATATTAAAATGGCGCCAAATTGCTAACGGAGCCCGCGTAATATTGTAAACACAGCGGCACCCGCTGGGAACTTGATGTAATTATAATAGAACTGATATGTAATATTAGTTCAGTTCTGTGGTTCAGATTTGAGTTTTTTATATTTTTATGAACTCATTTTACTAGACTATGGTTCTAGTGAAAGATCGTTTTAGACAGAAAGTTACTCAGGATAACGTAAGCTCAAAAACTTTAAAGTTTTTTCTAGGTAGTTTTCGTTTAATACGACCAAAACATCAATAGTTTAATTACACGAAGTAGTCCATGATATTTTCGCGCCAGAATGCCAGTGCTCAATGCACAGCGATTTGCGACTGCCGACTTCATTGCGACGCAAATTGTGATCGTAATTTGTGATGGCCGTTCCTGGAATCCTGGATGGCATTTTAGTTTTGGAATTGTTTTGATTTTTTAATGTACACTACAATAAATTGATTGTTTATCAGTATGTCAGGCTGTTCAATTCCGCACACTCCAATAGCGGTTGATTGTTGGCGAAAACGACAAGTACAGTCAAAAATATGCTTTCTGTCTCACATGCATGCGGACCACACGCAGGGACTGACTTCATCATGGAATCAAGTGATTTATTGCTCTGAAATTACTCGCAGTTTGGCAATCGAGAAGTTGAAAATTCAGCCATCTTTGATGATTGCAATCCCTGTTGGTGAAAGTACTATTATCCCTTTGGATGATGCAGGTTTGACAATTGACATTTGACACTATAAATATTTACTAGGGTACCTGCAAGGCTGCAAGGTAGGGAATGCTGCAGGGCTTTTATTATGCACTAGTCAATTAAAACTGGACCCCCCCAGTCCCGGGACATAGTGGCGGTTTTGACCAAGACCGAGATCAAATGACGTCAAAATTCCCAAGTCCTGGGGAGATATTTGGGTCAAATCCCCCTACCATTCCCAAGAGAACAATACATCCACTATAATTCATTACTTCAAATGTTTGTAAGAAAATTATGTTGATAAAACTTCCCCCAGGTGGGGACTGGACCTGAAAGTAAATATTGTCTAATTTGCCACTCCCTGGGGACAAATCACTGGTCAAAAGTACTCCCATGCCCTTGTTATGCTCCACAATGTCCCGGGGGGTGGGGGTTTCAATAATTCAATTGACTAGTGCATTAGTGGGGTGCGGGCAAGGGGTGGGGATTTGACATAATCCACAGATGGAGAGATGTATATCAATCAAATGATATATCAACAAACCCCATCGAGGGACAGATTAAATTACAATGTACTAAAAACAGCTTTAATGGTTAAATTTTCTTTAATTAAAAAATATCAGCATTAACATTGAAAAATATGAGACATACACAGCGTTTCAGACAACATGCAAATGTGCGTTGTGCAATATGGCTTCCGCTTGCGCCAGCAGTATGACTTTTCCAAGCTGACTACTTTGAGAAAATTTTGAATTTTGGTCAAATTTTCCTATCAATTCGTCATTCCTCTGTCCTTACTACAATAACCAAACTAATTTGTTATTATAGGCTAGGCTTGTCTTAATGGCAAACAAATACCCACACCTGACTTTATTCTCACAACAATGAAATTACATTTTTAAGCTTTTGGAAAACATAATTCTTTCTACCCGATCTTCCTTAACGTACATACTTGTCATTACTAATGTCTCTTTTCCAGCGCCTATAGTTTTAACAATTTTTTTTGTTAGGAGCTATTAAATTATTAGCAATTGTGGTAGCCCCACCAGCACTAAAACTATGTAATCCATACAACTTTTCATTACTTCCAAACTCGATCTTTAAGACATTCTTTAAAATTCTCGCGGAGCCTGGTATAGGACACCACTCTATTTCCTTAAAGTGTAACTATGTACAGATTTTAAATACACAAGGTTCCTAAATAAATGAACGTCACTGTCATTAAGTATGATGTTCGCCTTCTGGAGGTAAATACCAGGACACGATTCTCCATTTGATCTAGCTATAAATACATCTTGACCTTGCATGTAGACATCAGTTTTGCTTTCTGGCACTTTACTTTAATGATGAAATGATCATTGAACCTATTGCACTTTATA